>VXBZ01005398.1:139611-177618 GCA_013399135.1 Heliornis fulica
CTGAAGGGGTGGGAGAAGCATCTGGGGTTTCTGGGCTGGGCACTGGAAGAGCTGGAGGGAAACTGGAGCAGTTGATACATTGCATCTTTTTGGGTGCTAGCATGGCTAGCTGGAGGTAGTGGAAGCACTCACTAGGAATGCAAAGACTCAAATCAGCCTCTGCAATAGCAGTTTTTCAGAGTGATGGTTTGAAATGGCCATAAAGCCATCAGAAGTCTGTGTGTACTTTGTGGTGAAAACAAGTCTGAATAGGCATGATTGCCTTTTCTGCCTTTCAGTGTTACCTCATGCAGTAGGATCCCTCTGAGTTAGGAATTTTGTTTTCTGTCGCTGAGAGGAAGAGCCAATGTCAATGAAAGTGGTGTCATTGACAGTCTGTGATGTGAAAACCTGCGAAGTGTCACCACTGTCCTCTCTCTTGGCTGATGGGCACCAGTGAGTGCTGGTGTATCTTCCCTGCTGTGGGATATAAGGGCACAGTGTTGCCGAAGTGCTTGAACTTCAGTTTTATTTTGTTGTTCCTAACGTCCCTGAGCAACTATGGTTTATTGAGGAGGATATTGCCAAAAACCTGAAATGTTTTTTATGCTATTTGCAGTAGAAATGTTCAGACTAAAAGGAAGTGTGTGAAGCTAATACTCATTGAAATAAGATGATGCTTTTGTTATCAAGGGTATTTTATTTTATTAAAATTGTGTCTTTGAGAAAGCTCTTTGATGTGGCTGTTACTCTCATACTGCTTATTTGTTCAGCAGCGTGGGGAGAATTAGCTCATTGTTTTCATGCTTCTGCTTTAGCATAATGGCCTCAAACCTTGATTTCTATAACTAGAAACCTGTTTAAAAATTAAGTTTGGTGTGTGTTAATGGGGTTCTTAAGCATTGCACTGTGAGTAAAGTAATATTCTCCTTTATTGAAGGTGTCAAGTTGATATTGAGTCATCAAGAAATGGCCACACGCCTCAGATCGGTAAGTTGAGGACTCAAATGGTGCTTCATAAAGCTCTGTCTTGCAGGAATGTATTTTCATAAGTATTTCTTATGAACATTACCAGAGAAGACACAACACTGTTTCTGCCTTAATGCTCACTCCAGGGATAGTGCTGGGGGAAACATGATTTACCATGGAATAGTTTGCTGCTATGAAGAGTTCCCAAGGGAGCCAGGAGTGTGCCAGCTCCCAAAGAACACCTGTGGTTTTGTCAGTGCTGCCAAATCAATTGGTCTGGAGATTTAGTTAGTCCAGAATAATTTCTACATGCCTTATAACATTGTTCTGTGATGTAGTATGGGTCAGGGCCCAGCTCTGGTCCCTGAGATCTACTCTGCCATTGTAACCTCTTCCTACGTTACCGCATTGAATGCGGGAGGTTGGAACATGAGGAGAGTAATGTTTTGCTTAGCTCAGAGACATGTTTGGACATTACCCTCAGGAGTACAATCTGTTAAGCTGTTTTGTCACATTACCTGTTGTTCTGTTTATAGAGAAATTTCTATCTTCTGGGCTCATTATTTCCTTGGAAACTTATAACCAGTGAACCGCTGGTATTTAGGAAACAACCACATAAATCCCCCAATGTAACATCATGTTAGCACGAACAAGCTGTTACATCTTCACAGCACGAGATGGGTAGTAATTCCTATCCTAAATTCAATATAATTGTGTGCAGCCTGGCATCCTGCCTGTGTTATTTAAAACAACTAATTAATCCAGGTGGAGCTCCGTTAGCTGTGGTTCTGCTGATGCTGGAGTTGGTTCGTTTCGTGCTCTCCCGAGAGGTGTGCGCAGCAGATTGGGTTCCATGGGATAAGTGTGCACTGAAGGAGGTTATTTCAGTGCTTGGCTTGTTATCTCCAGTTAGAATACAGACCTTACACTTGGGTGAGCAGAGAACAGTTGTGCAGGACTGTGTTCTGTACTGGTAGAAAATGCTTTTGTTAGAGCCAGGCAGAGGGCGGTGTTCAGCCGCTGTGAAACTGCGGTTCAGTGTGTCTAAAAGCAGTCGTGTTTTATGAGGAATGCACTGGGATGAGGAAGGGTGCAGGGAAAGGCAAGTAACAATATTGGTGGGACTGAGAGACAGCCTTTTGAGGAGAAGCTGGAAGGGCTAGACCCCTCTACAGGGAGAGGGGAAGGATGTGGTGGTTCAGGGAATCGGGTAGCTAATGTATAAAGCAAGTGCAAAACTTGTGGGGGAATACAAAGAGAATGAACTGCAGAGTCCTTAGACTTGTGTGCTCTTTCTGCATCCATTCTCCTGTAGCTACCTAAAACAAATAGGTCACTGGGGCAACCTGTGGTAACTTCTGATAATTATTTTAATCAGACTCCACTTTGCAGGCACCACTCTAAATAACCGGTTGTGCTTTAATGTAACCGGGCAGTGAACTTCCCAGTTCCTGTTGTAGATAGGTGCCACTGTGCAGTAGAATCTTTGTCCAAGGATGTAGCACTCAGAAACCTCTGAACAACTGCTGTCTTCACATGGTTTCACTGGGTTGGAATTCCCTTCAGCTTTGCAGTGTAATTGCAGAGGTGAGTTTTTCTGTAGCAACAAGGAGCAAATCTGTTTCCAACCAGGAGAGAGCGTTCTTTGTCCAAAAGATTCCTCAGCCTCATTGCTTGTACGTTCTGTGTTGGCATTAAGGTCTTCAGTCTTGGTGCAGTCAGAGGAGAGACCAGGCTGGAAAATGTTAATTAGTAACTAGCATTGATTTTTTTTTTTTAAAAAGGTTAGAGAGGAAGAACTAGTTAAGGAAGACTTGTTAAAAAAGGATAAGCCTTGCTTTTACCTGATTACTTTCTTGCCTCTAAGAAGCTGAAATTCCACATGTAGCTTTTGTCCTTGCTAACAGTGACAGTTTCAGTACTCTGAATCCTTTTTGTGGTGTGGCTGAAGCAAACTCCATTTGCTTTGCCATCAGGGCAGAGCTTCTCGGAGCTGGTCCTCTTTTTCTTCCCTGCTACTTGTGAGCCATTTGGTTACGAGGCAGAATCCTGCCCAATACAAACCAGTATGGGACCTGTGAGACCATGAGCATATCTGAACTTTTAAGTTACTGTGACAGCACATATTGAAGAGTATTTTGATTCCTGAATTTAAACTCCTCCAATTAAACTAGCTGTGGATTAGCTGTGCAAAACTCCAGCACGTTAATACCTCAGGAAGTTCAGCTCGGTTTTTGTTGGTGTGTATGTGCCTACTAAAGTGCTTTTCCCCCCATCTGCAGGCTAGCAAAAGATGTACAGTGATTGGTGGGTCAGGATTCTTGGGCCAGCACATGGTGGAGCAGCTCCTGGAGAAGGGCTACGTGGTCAATGTGTTTGATATTCAGAAGAGGTTTGACAATGACAGAGTACAGTTCTTCCTGGGAGATCTTTGCAACAAAGAGGTACAGACTAAAAACAGTGCATGATGTGCATAGACAGAAATTAATAGATGTTCCTTCAAACAGCTCCCTGAGCCTCACCTGAAGCACTAAAACCCCTGGAGGCATTGCACAGGTAGTAACAAGGTATGGAGGTATGCCCCCCAACCCTTCCCTGTGAAGCTGGAAGCCCAAGCAGTTTTCTGCAGAACCCTCCTCTAGAACATTTACATAAATATTCTTGATGTCTCCATGAGGCTGGAAGGACAGACCTTGTTTCTGTATTCTAATCTGCATTACTGTTAGCTCAGATCTGCAGTCTAATTCCAGCCACTGCTGGTAATTGCATGTGGATGCTCTCCTAGCTAGCCTCAGCTGCATGAGGATGGCAGAATGCATTCTTCCAAGCAGTTTGAGCATGCTGAAGCTCTCACCTTAACTCAGTCATAATGAGAGCCTTGGAAAAGCATTTGTATGTCATGTGAAGAGACATCTCCCTGCCAGGATCATGTTTCAGAGCCTTAGGACAGTCTTCAAACAGACACTGCCATGGGTACTGTCTAAGCTGCTGCTTCCAGAGTGTTCTAATTCCTGTCTCCAGGTACTCTGAGTCTCATACCTGCACTTGAGGCTATTGCAAGTAAAGTCTAGATAGCCTCCAGGTCCCACAAGGCTCCCAGGTTGTTCTCTGCAAAGAGAAGATGATGTAGTGTGGTTTTGCCTAGCGAGAAGGAGAGGATACTGAAGACCCTGGGTGTTAATCCTATTTCAGCTGCTCACCTTTGTGGAGGAAATGTGCCTTGAATTTTGGTGGGTTTGTTTCTAAGAGAAGAACTATGTTGTATTTGCTTCCTTTTTTTCTTTTTCTGAGTAGGAACTATTGCTGTTGCCTCATTGCTGTCTCCTGTGATGTATCTTCCAGGCTCTGCTCCCAGCTTTACAAGGTGTGTCAGTGGCGTTTCATTGTGCATCACCAGCACCTTCAAGTGACAACAGGGAATTGTTTTATAAGGTGAATTTTATGGGAACCAAAGCTGTGATTGAAGCCTGCAAAGAAGCTGGAGTGCAGGTATGGGTTGGAAAGCACATGGAGACTGCAAGATGCTGATGTGACTTGATAACAAATGAAACACAGACCAATTTCAGTCTGGTTCGATAGAGGGGCAAAGGTCTCTGAGATGTGGAATTCCTACTTGTTCCAGGAAAATTAATACAAGAGAGGGAGACTTTGTCTCCTGCTTAGTGTCTGGTGTAAGCTTAGCCCATGTTTGCCACAGAAAACCTACACATGGCAATTTTCCTGACTGCAGGAAAGGTATCCATTAAAATCCATCCTACTAGATGTCTGGGAATCACCCATGGGAGAACCATGACTGACAAGTGGATTCATTTGTGCTGTGCTAAGGGGCCTGCTCTAAAGAGCAGTGAAAACATTCATGGTACCTGTTACCTATATGAATTCTTTGGACATATAGCGAAAGGGAACACACTTGTGCCACAACCTCAGTATAATTTGCTTTAGAGAGTCATTTGCTCACACAGAAAGAGGCAGTGGAAACCAGACTGCTCTTTGGGCAAGGTTGTGGGCAGGTTTTTTTTTTTTTCTCCTTATGCTATTTTGATATCACATAAATTTTCTTTTAAATCCTTTGGAAGTTTTCAAGCACAGCACATGCAAAGATCCCTTACCTATTCTGGGCAGAGGTGCTGCCTCCAAAGCATTGCATTCTGTGCAGCAGCAGTGTACAAATACAGAACTGATAATGTTTAAAATGAAATTATGTCTGTCACACAGGACTCCTGGCCCCACAGTTTGTTTGTAGTTTTTCCCCACTCATGTAATAAGCTGTTGTAGGAAATGGGCCTCGTGGTGTTTACCTTCAGGCTTAGTCTGGATTCTGTCAGACCAAGGAGTAAGTCTTGTTGGAACTTGTTGCATCTACTCATCCTTTATTACATAGTAGATCTTGTGTAAAACTGTTTCTGACTACTCAAATCCATCACTGCCTTCCTGTTTTGAACCCACTGGGGTAGGTTTCTATCCAACAGAAACATCCAAGATAAGAATCCTTCTCTGGTTTAATCTACCATGATGAGCAAATATATCAAAACACTCACTGCATGTGAAGTGCTAAAATGTGACCAGCCAGGTGGGAGGTGCTTGCCCCTTGACTGGCCATGCTGGGTGTTTGTTGAGAGGTTTTAATCTCCCTTAAGTAGCATTTAACAATGTGACAGAGGCAATTAAAAGAGCGGGAGTTTTCTTACCTGTGGTTTCAGAACATCTTCTGTGAGCCGGTGTTTTTCCAGACTTAGTACTTTATCTTTAGAATCAGTTGATTAAAATTACTCTTGTCTTTACTCAGCTTTTGTAAATAATGACCCCTTTGTCTTAGGCTTTAAACAACTTCTTTTTTTCTCTCATATCTGTTGCAGAAACTGGTGTTAACTAGCAGTGCCAGTGTAGTTTTTGAGGGCACAGACATAAAAAATGGATCAGAAGATCTCCCCTATGCAAAAAACCCTATTGACTATTACACAGAGACGAAGATCCTCCAGGAGAAGGTATTTGTCATGATAAGGTTAATGCTGCTTTTTCTGATGCTTAAAACTGCCCTTCTGAAAGTAGGGCACGCCTGAGGGGGCATAACAGACTCCTCAAGACTAAAGAGATCTCTGTTCTCCAGCATCTCTCCTCTGTTAAAAAGAAGTCTCTCATTCTTACAGTTGCAAAGAAAGTCTGTGCAGAATCATGCATATGTAGCAGTGCCTGCTGGAGGTTTCAGAGTATTGCTGAAACAGAAAATTCCCTTCTTTTAGACAAATCTGTGTGATTTTTAGCCCTCTTATTCTCGGTATGGAGGCTAGGGAGCTGTGGAGTCACTTGTTCTGTTACACAGAAGTATGGCAAGGGAAAGGATGTGAGTCACTTGTGAAAGGCACAAGCAGCAGTTACAGTTGGGCTTGTGAACAAGTTCCTGGGGAAGGAGAAGATGAGATGGAGAGGTGGGCTGAGTTAAGCAGCATGCCAGCCTAATAACACATTGTAAGCTAATACTGCTGGCCAAGTGCTGCAAACATTCCTATTAAAGATGTAAAAAAAAAAAAATCCCTATATCGGAATGTCCACTAGTTTGGACATTTATAGAACACCAGTGTCTGTTCTAGTTCAGGTTCTTGACACTGCTCTATTTGAGGTTTAGATATGGTGAGACAGCCTTTAATCAAGGTGAATATTTTTTTCAAACACTTTTTGGTGGCTTGTGTTTCAGTTGTGGAAAGAATCTACGTGCTTTGTGCAAGAAGAATTTAGATATGCTTCTGTAATGAAGCTGACAGTGTGTCCTCTAGAGTCAAGTATTAGCCTTTAAGAATTTTTCTTCTGTTGCTTGAAATGAGCTTAATTGAAAGCTCAGCATAAACCTGTCTGTTCATTTGCAAGCATTACCACTCTGCACTAAAGTGGAAGCTTAGAAGTGGTGATCAAGTCTACCCTGACATGCTCATAACTTTTTGGGTGAAACAGTGAAAGTATTCAGTGCTTATTTGTATGTGTGGCTCTTGGATTTCTAATAAAAAGTCCAGCAGCTGTTAAAACTTGCACCTGTTGTATGGAAACTCCTGGTAGAATTGAATCTTCTTCAAAGATGCCTTGCTAAATCCTTTCAGCACGTGGTACTGCTGGGAAAATGGGCTCTCACCAGTTCTGAGTGTGATCAAGAAGGCCCATGATGGAAATCTTCCACTGACTGATGAGAGAGACAGAGATTGAATTGCTTCTCATTAAAGAGAAGTGGGAAAAAAGATGTGAGTCTTGGAGGTCTTTTCCAACCTTTATGACTTATGAAGGATTGTTTATTCATAAGGATAGGGGTGGACTGTAATTCTTCCACTGATGTGTTCCCAGAATGCTCACCTGCTTTAATGATTATCTTGCAATATATTACTAAGCTGTATTTTGCTTCCCAGCCTTTCTCTCCTGATTTCTTTACTGTATTTTGGTGGGGTTTTTTTCCTATAGGAAGTACTCAGTGCAAATGATCCAGGCAAAAATTTCTTCACTACTGCTATTCGTCCCCATGGAATATTTGGTCCTAGAGACCCTCAGCTGGTTCCCATCCTCATTGAAGCAGCCAAGAGTGGCAAAATGAAGTTCATGATCGGGTGAGCAAGGCTCAGCCATTTTATAGGTTTTGTTAAAATTGATGCTGAAGCTACAAAGCCCTTTTGGATGGAAATAATATTAAATCAATACTGTTGTGGCATGGAAAAAAGGAAGTTTCTGTAATTTTTATTTGTGATCTAGGATTCTTTTTAAAAAAATCCTCCTGTGTTCCTTGTCACATGTTCATAATGCAGGAAGAATATCAGTGGGAAAAGCTGACATAGCTTGAGCTGGCTTTGTGTTACCTAAAGAGCTGTCCTTTTAATTACGAGTTTCACATTGCTTGCTGTTAATTAAAATATAATCTGCTGGTATTTGAGGTTCTTGCAATTGTAAAGCCTATATAGTAGTCCTTTACAGGTTCTTATAAGAAAAAAGATATTATATAGATGGAATATTATTACTATATATTTTATTATACTCTTTTTATGGCCAGATGGGTGTGGTGATGGGTTTGGATGAAACAAACCATTTGTTTCATTTAGCTGGATTCTTGATACATTTTCTGTACCTTTGTAGAAAGATATTGAAGACAGTGGGTTAAATCTGTCTCAGCCAAGGTTGAAGTTGGCTTACTGAGGGAGGGAGTAAGAATTTCATGAGCCAAGATATTCATAATTGAAAGCTTGTCCTGAAGTGACTTTGTTTGTGCTAGTTACCACTCTGGATTTGTTCTGCTTCTGTGGATCACTCAGCTGGTTCTGAGATGTATAAGGTCTTCATCACCTAGAAATTGAGTAATTTGTGAGGTTTCAGAATGGTACTGTGCCTGGAATGTAAACTTTGAGGGCCTTGACAAGAGCACAGGCAATAACAGCCTTTCCTCTGTCTCCAAAACAATATGCAGGGTTTTCACCTCTCTGCCAGAGTATAGCCTGAAGTTGTAACACAAGAGAGTAGGAAAAGAGGAAACTTGGAATAAATATATCTTGTGTGAAAGTCTCTTTTTCTTTTTGCCACAAGGAGATTTTTCAGCCTAACTTGCTGTAGGGCTAAACTTCTTCCTTTTGTCTTTGCAGGGATGGAAAGAACTTGGTAGATTTCACCTATGTGGAAAACGTGGTCCATGGACACATCCTAGCTGCAGAAAATCTTCAGAAAGACTCTCCCCTGTGTGGGAAGGTAAAGGAGGTCCTAGCAAGGAGAGGGGAGTGGGTCTCTATCAGAACTTCACCTGCCAGCCTTGCTTGGCTTCATGTGTCTGCTCTGCAATTCGAGCTGATTTGCATCTGTGCGGAACATCTCTAAGATGACTGGAACCAGTGTGCACAGATGGGTCGATTCCCACCCCCTCTGTGGGTATAATTAATGGTTGCCTGTATGGTGACCATTGTGTGCAACCACATGGGCTAGGGTGTATGAATACACTAACTTCATGCTATAAAACCCACCATGACAGGAAATCCAGGCAGAACTGTGGGCAGCCAAGATGTGTACATAAGCAACACAGTTACTTAGCTTTCACAATCGAGTTCAGAACAGGAGAAGCTTTACTAGATCATGGCACTGCTGTGCTCTGGGGTGTGCTGTAGGTACAGCTAGGATGCTGTTGTGTGTTTGTGTTGTGTCATTTTGGTTGGTTTGACCATTTCTGAGTAACCTTAGCCTCTGGAGAAGTAGCTGGTTGTCTTAGTGAGGAAGAGGCTCGTCACTCTTTAGGCAGAGGCGGTTAGTGCAAAGCAGTTTTTCATGAGAACACGTTTGCAGTCAAGTTGGGACTTTGGTCTCCTCAGCATGAACATGAGATGGGCCATCACAGAGAGATATTTGTGAAAACCATAATGATTTTATCGTCTGGCTTTTTCTCTTCCTCTCTTTCAGGCTTTTCATATCACAAATGATGAACCAGTTCCTTTCTGGGCTTTCATGTCCCGTATCTTGACTGGCTTGAACTACGATCCTCCCAAGTACCATATTCCCTATTGGCTGGCATATTACCTGGCCCTGTTCCTGGCTCTGGTGCTGTGGCTACTAAGTCCACTGGTCACCATCAAGCCCACTTTTACCCCCATGCGTGTAGCATTAGCTGGAACGTTTCACTACTACAGCTGTGAACGGGCCAAGAGAGCCATGGGCTACAAACCAGTGGTGAACTTGGATGAAGCAGTGGAGAGGACTCTGCAGAGCTACCCCCACCTACGCCGGGCTAAGACCTGAGAAGCCCTAGATGGTTTTTGTTTGTTTATTTCTACTTGATTTTTCATAATTGCTTTGACATTTTTACATGAACACTGAAGCATATTTCACTAATTCTGTGTGACAGGGAGTTTTTCTCCCAACATCCCTCCTCTTCCTTGCCAATATCAAGACATCTTTATCTGGGCTGAAAAAACCCTCGTGTAGGAGCTGTGGTAACAGTACTTCTCTCTGATGTGACTTCTTGTTTTGAAACAGCTGCTGAACCCTATGGACTATGAATAAACAGCCTGCTGGGCCCTCTTCAATCCCAACCCAGCACATCAGCATTCCTTCATCTTCTCTCTCCACCCTTGTCCTCTGTTTTGGTGCTCTGGTGATAACAGCCACCTCTTCTCGTAGCTGCAGACTGGTTAATGAAATATTTCTCATGAGCGGTTCCTCTCTGTGGTTTGGCTTTATCCTATACAAGAGTGATGAAAGAGAGGCTCATGCCAAAAATGAGTTCATTGAAGCTAATCCATGATTGGTGGGTGATTTGGCAAACTTCTGGGGCATCAGAAGGAAACCTGAGAAAAGGCATCCTAGCCTGCTCTCTGTAAGGAAACGGGTGACTCTGTTTCTGCAGGGCCCTATTTCTATTCAAAAAGAACCCAAATAAATCAAGAAGAGATCAATTCCTAATTTTATGTTCCATCTTTGAAAGGGCAGATCCCCTTCTGAACATCTAAGCAGAAACAGGATTTAATCATTCCTTTTGGGGCAGGGGGAGAAATCTTTCCCATGGCTGTTCTGTTGGGCAGTGCATGCTGTTGTATCATGGTGCTCTTGCTTCCCCTAAGAACTGGGTTGGTTGGAAGGTCCTACAGCCCGAAGTTCTCATCTTGGATGATTCTGTTATTGCTGGTTATCAGTAAGTTTTGTTGCTTTGACAACTTAGTACATGAAAAACCTCCTTTCCCCAAGAAAACAGTTCTCTAAATACTATGTTCACCAAGCTGTTTATTTTGACATTTGTATGAAGTGTACTTTACCCTCTAATTTAAGTGCTTCAGTTTGGTTTTACTCTCAAATGAGGAGTTTAGGTCAGAGCTGGAACTTCCCTCCGTGCCAGTTTCTGGCTCCCTAGGAGCTTTGGTGTTTCAGATCTCAGAAGCATGAGATGTGCCTCACTCAATGAACCTCAGCCTCATCTGGGAGCATGACATGCTGCTGGAAATTACTTTTAACTTGCAGTTATTTTCTGGAGAGTTTTATGTTGGGCTTTTTTAATGGAAGTTTTTATTTGCTGCTTTAACAGCTAGTTAGTTTCACCAGCCTCAATCTTGAAGTAAATACTAGACAATTGCTCAGGCCAGCTCCCACCATTCTGGTGTGCAGTGGTCAGTCACCATGGGCTTTTTTAATTTTCCTTATCCCCACCCCCTGCCTCCAGGATTAAATATTTAAAGCTTGAATTCTAGAGTGCAATTCTTCAGCAGTGTTGTTAAAAAAAATAAAAACTAAAGTCCTGTGGTTCCTAGGCTTTCTGGAATCTGCTTGTGTCATCCCATAGCCCATTTCAGCAGGAGGCAGATGCTGCTTTCAGAGCCCTGAGCTGTGTTAACCTCCATGTGATGTCTCAATCGGCCACCACACTCAGGGCTGGCAGAAAGACCCTTCTTTCCTCACTGTTTCTGTGAGTGTGTACCCATGCCCTATCTATACATAAACAAAGAATAAATTGTGACACACAAAAAGAACACTCAGGGCCAAACCACGCCTGGCCGAGGCATGGCTTTCGTCCTGAGGCTTTGTAAAAGGCCGGGCCTCTCGCCTGCTTCAAGGGGTGAGGAAGGGCTGGAGCATGTTTGTTCCTCGTTCCTTTCCGTGAAGCTGGGCCCACTTTTAGTTTCTGTACCGTAGCCAACTGACACTAAACTCGTAGTTCATTACTAGAAGAATGGCCTTCTGTGGAAGTGGAGAATCTGTGTGTGGTAGAGGTAGCTGTATGGAAAGCCCTGAGGGTTGGCGGGCTCTGCTTCAGCCCGGTGCTGTGTGGAAAGGATGGTATTGCTTTGGGGTCATGGTGCAGCACAGGAGAGAGTGTGCATCTGCATCTGGGAAGTAGGGACAACGTTCTCCTCTCACAGTGGAGGGTCCAGCACAGGGTTGTACTGAAGTGAGAGCAAGTGCTTAAAGTTAAACCTAATAGGTCAAAGCAGATTTTGGCCTCTAGATGGCATTTCCCTGCTAGATCTGCGGTGCAGCTTCAGGGAGTCCCAAACACACTGGGTGTCAGTTCTTGGACACAGCTCCAGTGGAGAGTTACTCATCTCCCCGTGTCTTTGGAAGGCTGTCAAGGTAAGATGTGAAGGTAACAACCAGAAGGTGCTACAGAACCAAGAAGCACTGGAAGTTCGTGTCTGCTGGATAAAAAGCAGGCGATACGGTTTCCTCTGCGTGCCTGGTTAATACAAGAAACCAGAAGCTTGTTTCTCTGGGGGTGAGCAGTTTTGCAGAGCTGGGCATGGAACAAAGCATTGCATCACACCGAAGTTGGTTTGACTTGGTACTCCCTCTATAATTAGGTCGGTTCCCAGCATCTATTCTGGCAGGCTGACTGGCTTCTGTTTTCCAAAGCAGAGGTGAGCAGGCATTGTTGCTGCAGTGGAGCCTGCAGTCACTGTGCCCATGCCCCTGGGCATGACAGGAGGAACCCTGCTTTATCTGTACCTTTGTCTATCCCTGATCAAGCCTCTACCTCTTGACACATTTTCTCATCCTAATAAGCACCTGCCTGAGTCCCCTCTTGTGTTTTCTGGGCAAGCCAATGGGATCCTTCTGTACTATCCTGCCTGTGACTCATTTGTCATGCCACATCTCTGCCACCTTGTATCTTGTGTGTGTGTCAGCAAGCAGGGAGGATACAAAGCAAAATATTGCCATTATCAAAATTTCCTTCTAAATATCTCGGGTCAAATGCAGTTGCAACCTGTCGTTCTTAGTAATGCTCACCAGGAGCTGCTGAAGACTTCAAAGACTTCCCCAGAGCGCTCTTGTCAAACTCCTTATCTCTCTCACTTTGCTTTCCTGGCTTTTTCTTGCTGCAGCTCCTAATTTTGCTGACCTGAGACTGTTTTGGTTTGATGAGCAGCGGGAGAGATAAAGGAGATAACTTCTGTTGCTTGCTCTAGAGAAAGGAGGGGGAGGGAGAGAGAATACAAGTGCTTTTCTATGTGGAGTTAAGATGACCAAGACCCCCATTTTCTTTCTTACTGAGAAATGGCAAGGGGGCAATGCACAGGAGGAGTGTTACAGTCTAAGAAACACCACTCAGTCTTACTCTTAGAGCGTGGGGAAGCTCTTGTCCAGACACACCTCAGTCCTGATGAGGAAAATGGGTGGCTTGGTTGGAATAACTTGAAACCACTAAGAGGAGCAGTTGATGATGCTTGTGATCACTGAGCACCTGTTTGAGTTCCCACAGCTTTTAGCACCGCAGAGCCAAGCCCGGCGTGAGCGGGCTGGGCTCTGCTGCTGGAGAGAATTGTTTACCGAGTTTCGCTAGTGCTTGTGCAAGCCCTTGGAAAGTGCCAGGTCCACAGATGTAAGTGATGGTGCAACTCAGTCCTTATTATGGGAGAAGGAAAGCGACTTGTTTGCCTCAGAGCCTGAAGGAAGCTTGCTGAGCTCGTGATGAGAAACAAACAGGCATCTCCCCGCTTGCAACAGAGCGTGTTTGAGGTGTTTCTGTTACGGGATTGCACATGTTGGTTTACTGTCTTAGCAGTGCCACCGGGCTGGCCTGCAGCCACTGCTTCCCTTCTGTGCTGGGTTTGCTGACAGGATCACTTTGTCTCTGCTCTGCAGGCTCCTGGTCTCCTCTGCAGGTGTGTCTTCAAGGCCACAGCTGAGAGTATTGTATTCGGGCACTAAGCAGGCGAGGGTGCGCGACTGTTCTGCTACCTGCTATTAGGAAGGTGAGGTCTGGCATTTTGGCAGTGTTTTGTAATGACACCCTGTGAAAAACCAGTTTGATTCCCTTGTAACGAATGGGTGTAGTGGTTTTACACCCTTCTACTCATCCCAGCTCTGCGCAGTCTCGACTGAGGCTTTGGTTCTCTGTCACCTCGGCACGAGCCCGAAGGATTGACGGGTTACTCACCTCAGTGTGAGGATGGGGGCCTGGATAGTTACACAGGAGAAAGTGGTTTTGGAAAACCAGGAAATGTTCCAATGGAGTTTAGTGCTTTGGAGTGGTGTTGACTGATTTTTCATGACTAGAAAAATATTACATTTTGGGGACTATATATGAGTAGTAACTGTTACCCCAGCTGGACTGGTCAGGGAGGCTGCGTGCCTTTGGAAGGAGCCCACTGCTGTCCTAGGAATGACAAGAATTGCCATGTAGCTGAGTACAGCCACCTCCCTGTAGAATTAGTTGCCTGGATTTCAAGAGCTGTGCAGGTTCCTACCTCACAGACATCACCATTTCTCAAGGTATGTGTACTGCACCTCTGGAAAGGAATGTACCATAGAGTTACACAAACTGGTTTTAAACTGGCTGTTTCTGGAAGCAGTAACAGTGTGCCCCTGACAGAAGGGAGCTTAGAGCTGGCTGATTTACCCCAGCAAGAAGAGACTACAGCATAGGTGTAACTGGCCAAGGGATCTCCATTCAGGAAAAGGAGACCTCATCAGAGGGTTATCAGAGTGTTTAATGCCCATTGCTCTTTCCAAAAACCCCTCAAACCAGACCACCCCCAGAACAAAAAAAACCCTCACTGGAGAAGTGACTGGTTTTCATCTCAATTCTTGTTTTTTTTCTCAGATGCCAGTGCCCTTTGGACTTGACATGTTCTCTCCTGGATAGTTCTCTTGCATTATGGTTAACTTCTGTTTATTATTTTAATTTCTTTTTTTTTTTCCCCTAAACAGTCTGGGTCCTTTAAATCGCTCGCTGTTAGGCATTCTCTCCAGCCTGTGAGTGGTTTCTGCGGCTGCAGCTTCCTTGTGTGATGTCATTCTCATGTCTCACTGATCCCAAATGATCTGCTTTGTTCACTAAGAATATAAGGGAGGAGGATGAACAGCCCTGTAACATGCATCAACCAGTGCTAACTGTGAAACGTTTGAGAGGTGCCTGTGCTTTTGTTACAAAGGAGATTCGGGGAAAATCCATTTTCTGGTAAAGGCAGATACTCCAGGCAAAAATTTACCTCCAGCTTTTACAGAAAAATAAAATTTACTAACTGGAGATGGGGAGGGGAAGGCTCTTCTGACCTGCTTCTCCCTCCTCAGCTCCTGCCAGACCACCTTGTGTCCCTGGAGGAGGTTGTAGCCCTGGAAAGGAGCGACATGATGTTCCTGCTGCTTCGAGCTGCGCTGGCACACACAGATGACAGCTTTAACTGCACTAAAGCCACTAGTTTGGAGAAGCTTCTGCTTGCAGTGGTGAGAATTATAGTTTTTCTACCTTCAGAGAAGTATGGGACTCTAGCTGTCCTGTAGCTGTGAGCAAAAAGACTCAGTTTCACTCCCCCTACACCCCATATGGAATGGATTCCTAGCATAAATCTGGAGGCTTTACCCCTAAGCCTCTTCTAGAACATAGAGAGATGATGCTTCTCATCTGATTGCCTCAGCTTAGTGCCTAAAGTGAAGTAAACTGACTTCCCCTACAGACTTACTGGCAGGTCTTTTGCCCTCTGGTCTGGAGTGAGCTGGCGGTGCTGCGTTTCAGCGGCCCTGTGGTGCAGTGCTCTTCCAGATGTCACACAAGCAAAAAAACCTTCTGCCTCTGGCCACTGCTGTGATATTGAAACTCAGTGTCATTAAACATTGAATATGCTTCTGTAATTATAAGGAAGAAAAACACCCATCAGGGTTTCAGTGCCTGCTGGTGTGAGCAACATCCAGCTATACTTTGGAAAGAGTGGTTTATCTAAGAGTTTAATTGGGATAAAACCACAGAGATTTGTTTGGGACTGATTGTCCCTAACTGTTCAAGCTGCAGAGCATCATAGAGGCTCTTGCTGAGCTTTGTTTGCACTATGGAAGTACCATGAACTGTGGTGACCCAACAGCCCTGGAAATCTCCAGTTCAAGGTAAGCTGTCTGCATGCTTGGCTGTGGTTATTTCCAACTGAACAAAGAAAAACCTTTTCTACAGGGGAAAATAAAGAAGGAAAAAAATAATGGTGTGTTACTATCCTACTCTATTGGAAAATAAAAGATGAAGCTGTGGGTTATGTTAGTATATCTGTATGCTATCATGTACTACATTTACTATACATTTACTAATATCTTGGCCTTCCTGGTGTTGTCCTAGTCCATTTGAGACATACCAAGGGGGTCATTCCATGTTTTGCCACTCCTGGAAGGCAACTGTTCTTGAGACTTCCATTTCTCTTTCTTGCCATTAATTGAGAAAGCCACTCCCTGAGAAGTCTGGAGTGTTCATGCTGTCCTTGGAGCATCCACTTCTCTGCTCCTCTTGAGCAACAGCCGTGGCTAGAAGAGTTCTCCTGCTTAATCTTTCAGCAGAAAGGGGTGTGTGGTTGCCATGTAGCAGTGTTGTGGGGACATGTTGCCCTTGGTGATCCTCCCATGTAAACCTTAAGTTTCTGAAATGCACAAGCTCGAGATTCTCCTTGCAATTAAATTATTGCAAATGAATGCAACTGCCCTGAAGGGCTGCACTGCTTCAAAACAGGTGGGAGACAGACAACTGGAGCTGCTGGGTAGGTGTCTTGTTTAATTGCAGTGATAAGCTGAGGGTAGAGCACCAAGGGAGCTGACTCCTGGCAGGGAGAAAGGCTGTGTAAGGTCAGTGCTGAACCAGTGGGGCTTTGGGTGGCATCAGGCAGAGACTGAAGTTCGAGGAGGACTTCAGAGAGTGGTTTGACAGGGTTGGAGTAGTTCATGTTGTGAGGAGCAGCATCTCAGTGGCATCTCTGTATCTTGCTGGCTACACGCTCTGCAGCCTGTCTGTCGCTACTGTCTTGTGCACCCAAGTTCTTGTGATGGAGCTGCCAGCTCAGAAGTACATTCTTTGCTGTTCTACCCTGCCACCACACCCCTGGCTTTAAGAGCTGTCTTTAGATGTTTTATACCTGTGCTTGGACCTGTGTTTTCAAGCTAATAACAGAGTGTTAGTGAACGCTGCACCTATCTCTCGGGTAACTGGAAAAGCAGTTCTCTGCTGTGCTCCTTTCCTCTGAGGAAGAGAGCAGTGCTGATAGCCAGCTTGTGTTTTAGCCTGTGTGTGTGCCAGTTCAACAGGACAGCTGTCTGCATCACAGCTGTCTGCATCTGCTGGAACAAAACTCTTCTGTGGGGGTTGATTTGGGGGTCCTTATCTGTTTCCTTCGGTGTCAAGATGCTCGTAACAGCTGCTTTTTCTTTTTTGAACATTGATTGTGGAACAGTGTGTTCACACTGGGAAGAAAGCACAGTCTTTAGGCCCTGGGGTGTCCCTCTGTTTGCTTGGCAGAGGACCTATTGTACCCAAAAGGCTGGCCAGGCTGTTAGTCACTGTGATTTCAGGGAAGAACCTGAACGAACCTTCAGCAAACGATGGGATGACTCAGGGGTTACTGAAAACAAAGCTGTGCTGTCAGCGGGAGCCCCAGAGCAGGGGGTAAGATACTGAGGTGCCCACTTAAAACACTTTATGTTTTCCTGAGTTGGACACCCCTCTGTGCTTGCTCTGAGCTCAGGGTGAGGCTTTTCCAATGTTGCCTCCTCTCTCCTGTGCCTATCTCAACTGGGACCACCAGCAGCCTCTGGAGAGGAAAGCTCAAGTGAGCCTTCACTGCTGCTGGTGTGGATCAGGGAGAGAACTGGGATGGGAATAACGACATTGGAGATACCATCTGAAAAGCCCTGATGTCAATGTGCTGCTGGGAGCCAGGGATGGGCTGTGAGCCCTGCTACAGCACATCCCAGCCCAGGTTTGCCCACCTCCTCTGGCAGATCCTTGCAGAGCTTCAGGGGAGCACAGGAGTGCTTTTCACCAGCAGCTCATCTGCTGCAGTCTGGGCATTACCTCTGATGGGTCTGTAGGAGCAGGGGAAGTGTGTGCTGGTGGGGAGATGCCCTGGCAGCTGCTTGGCTGGGGCTTCATCACTGCCTTCCCACCAACCAGTGGCAGTCCTGGGCTGAAGGTCCTGACTCCTCAGGAGTGTCTGGGCTCTCACCCCCAGCCACCAGTCCTTAGGAGCTGGCACAAGGCATAGCCAAGGGTCTTGCTGCATCAGGTCACATCAAAGCTGGGCCCAGGGGACCTTGCAGTGACTGCAGCAACTGGAAGGAGAAATAAACCGAGGAAGATGAGAGTACTTGTCAGTGTCCTCTGCTCTGAATAGCGATAGTCACACCTATGTACCCTGCTTAATTAGCTAGCACTAGGCAATCACTGTTGAGCACTAATTGCAGCACCAGTCCCTGATGCTACCTGGGTACCGCTGCTGTGAGCGGCTCTGAGGCTCCGTAACCCCCGAGCAGCAGTGGGGGCTGCTCCCCCCCTGAGGGGGGGGAACATCTGGCAGTGCTTGGCCTGGGAGGGGGTTCGGTGGGGTGAGAGCTGAGGGGCTGCTCCCTCCTGTCTGTCCTGCTGCAGCACGGGGCTGGTGGAGAATGCGAGGAATGTAGAGGAGAGCTTGGGGTGGGGGGGGTGCGGGGAGACCGTGGTGCCTGAACGGAGAAACCTGTTTGATTCCCCTGGAGGGCAAAACACACCCAAGTCTCCTCCTCAAAACAAGGCTTGGCTTCTAGGAGCCAGCCCTCTCGGGCCAGCGGCAGGTAAGCTCTGCCTCACCCACAGCCTCCTGGGCTGCCAGGGAGGATCCCAGATACCTGCTGGGAGACCTTGGGAGGTGAAAGTGCCCGGAGATCACTTGCAGACTGCTCAGCATCACTCCTGGGGGGGGAAGCCACAGCCGAGGAGTCTCTGCAGGTAGGACTGGGCAGAGTCCTGTGGAGTGAAGCTGGGTTGTTGCTGCTCTCTCTGTGCTTTTCACCTGCTCTCTGGCTGGGGAGGAGGAGGAAGAGGAGGGCTGTTCTTTCCGAACCTGGTGATGCAGGATCTGGAGGGGATGAGGGAGACTTGAACCAGTAGCTTAAATCCTCCCCCTGCATGGGGAAGTGCCGCTGTCCTCTGTGGTGTGTTGGACCAAAGCACGGGTCTCGAACGGGGGTGTTAGTACACAAATGAGACAGGGGAGGTTTGGGTGTGCATCTCTGAGCCCTGAGTTCCCTCCCTACCTGCTGTCCCACATCCTTCTAAAAGCTGTCCCCTTTACTTCATAGAGCAGGGGACATGGCAGTGAGGTAACTGGGGCAAAGTCTGTGTGTAGGAGTGAGCAGAGTGGAAAATGCATGGAAAATTTGAGCCTATGACCCTTGGCAGCTTCTGAGAGGCTTGGGGTAAGCAACACCACTGCACTGCCTCTCCCAGCCCACCTCCCCAGGACCCGTGTGGGACGGACTGGGGTGCGGGTAGGGATTTTTCTCCCTCTCTCCACCTTGTTTTGTTTCACCGGGAGTTGGGATGAAATCAGCAGCCTGGAAAGGAGTGGTAAAGCTGGTGCAACACCGCCCTCCATCCTTGCTTCATCCTATCTTGAAGTTGGGAGGATGTCTTCTCCATTTCCCCATCCCCACACCTCTGCTCAGCCCTTGGCTGCTCCAGGACAAACCCCAAACAGGAGGAGGATCTGGATTAAGCTGGATTCACTGTGAGCTGAGGACCGATGTACTCCCACATCAGATTGATCAGGAGGCTGTACTTAGTTAATTTAGTTTATTCATCAAAACAAAAAGCATTAAACTTGTTCCCAAAAATGTATCATGTTTTAATTAGAGGTCCCAGTTTCCCCAAGTGACAGACTGTAGTTTTCTTTCACAAAAGCATTGTTTTTTCTTGGCAAAGCTGTGCTGTCTCTGCAATGCCATGAAGCTGCAGTGGGATTCTCTGTGCTGCTCTGTTGTGGGTCTGTGATACAAAAGCTGAGCTCTGCCTTTGAGAGCAAACCAAACTTTTCCTTCCATTTTGCTTTCATCTTTAGACATCAAGGCTTAAGGTCAATGGCATGTGGGTGCGGTAAACATCCTTTACCTCCTCCTTCCTTTTCAAATACAGAAATTAGTTGAGCAATTAGGAATTAATGCCTTGTAATTAGAGTAATGAAACTATACCCAGTATAGTAAAAAATAATCTGGTCATTTTAGGCAGTAACAGCTGTGAGTTTTTGTTTGGGGGTGGCTGTGCTGTGTAGGTCAGCGCAGCTCCTGGCGCAGCAGGGCCACAGATGATCTCTTGGGATAGGCAGGTTTGTGTGTTGCTGTAATTAAGTTTATGCCACACTTTCCTGATTTCAGTAGCTCATGTCCTTGCCAACTTCATCTGGCCAGACTGAGTTATTTTGTTGTGGGGTATGTGGTTGCAAGTGAATTAATAGAAACTGTAATTCTGCATCCGTAGCTTTACAGCTGTTGTCTTGGACACGTCTGAAATGTGTCTGCACTGCTCATGTTAATGAGTTCTGTGTGGGCTTCCCCGTGACAATCATGGGTTTTCACTTCTTTTTCCTGTGCTCTGGGAACAAGAGGTGTTTGCTGTCCCCAGTAGTGGTGTCCAAGATCCTGGGGAACTGTTTTGGGGCTGAGGCTCTTCACAGAGGTCCTGCAGAGCCAGCCAGGCTCTGCTGTAGCTGCAAGTACTTGGTGCTGTTTGATTTGTCTTCAGGGTTGTGTTGGCCACCCTGAGAAAGGTGGGCATGCAGTTTGGTGGGCATGCTGCAGTTTAAATTACTTGTCTAGCACCATGGAAGAACTGTGACAGAGGCATAAAATGTCACCTCTGGTGGAGTAACCATCCTCTCCAGCTGACCCCTGACTCCTCAGACAGTGGTTCCTGCAGAAAAGAGCCTCCTCTTGTAGCCTGGCTTCTGCTTCGAGCATCCCTGCATGCTGAACAGGGTAGGGATGAGCTGTTGTACTGCCTGAGCCCCGAAGGGTTGGATTAAGGCTGCCTGGTGCTGCTTCAACTACAGCATTCCTGCTTGTCCACAAGCTTGACATTAGAAATCTGTCAGTGCATCTTAAATGTCACAGAGAGTGTTAATTCCGCTTGTCTCCTCGTACTGAGGTGAAATAAATGTTTCAGGAACACTGGCTCAAAAATGTCCCAGCCAGGGGCACAAAGTGCTAACCCAGCATACGCTTCCTTGACTGGTTCCAACTGTCTGAAATGAGTTTAAAGGGTTAACTCGTGTTCTGGCAGGGCTCATGCTAGATCAGGTACAGTCTATCCACGCTGCTTTCGCTTCTCAGCAGATCGGGTAACCACTGACATAAAAGCATAACACTGGCACAAGGTTTGCATTGTGTGCTCTGGCTAATGCAAGAGAAATGCAGGTATGTGCCCACGCCTCCTCCAGATCACTGGAGGGCAGCGTGACAGCCCACGGAGCCGGATTAGCAGTCCTGCAACTGGGGCAGGGTGTCTCTGCCTCTGACCCTGTGGAGAAGCTTCTTCTCCCTTCTGTGTGGAAGTGACAGGTCAAGAGGGACATAAAACTATTGGGAAGTGTCCAGAGGAGGGCAACAAGGATGGGGAAGGGTCTGGAGGGGAAGTCTTATGGGGAGAGGCTGAAGGCCCTGGAGTTCAGCCTGGAGAAGAGGAGGCTGAGGGGAGACCTCATGGTGGTCCGTGGCTTCCTGACAAGGGGCAGGCGCTGATCTCCTCTCTGTGGGGACCAAGGATAGAACCTGAGGGAATGGCATGAAGCTGCAACAGGAGAGGTTTAGGCTGGATGTCAGGAAGAGGCTCTTTATTGAGAGGGGGGTTGGGCACTGGGACAGGCTCCCCAGGGAAGTGGTCCCAGCACCCAGCTGGACTGAGGTCAAGAAGCATCTGGACGATGTGCTCAGTCCCATGCTCTGACTTGGCTGGTCTTTTGTGGGGCCAGGAGTTGGACTTGATGATCTGTATGGATCCCTCCCAACTCAGGAGATTCCATGATTCTAAGTTGGGCTTGATCTGTTGAACGTTAAACCAAGGTCCCACCCTTCGCAGTGTGGGCTGGAGAGCAGGGGCCTGGACCATGAGTTAGGTCTAGATGACAGAATTCTCAGCAGAGTTGAGGAGGTTCAAGTGGAGAAGACTCAAGCCTTTTGCAAGGTTTAAATACATTTTTGAGGCCTGTGAAGGTTGGAACAGGCACCAATTATCATTAAAGCAGGATATTCTTCTGCATGACTGCCCTCAGTCCTGTTTGCAGCCGAGGGCCAGCATTCAGGTCACTGTCCAGGTCCTCCATTAGTACAGAAGTTCCTAGCTGGTGAAATGAGTTTTGTGCTACCCAGGAATAGTAGGAGCATGAGAGCTCCTTGGAAAGCAGTGTGACAGCACGAGTGGTCTCCGCTGCAGGTCCTGGATCACTGTAGGAGGGACAGCAGTGCTTGGCAGTCAGTTGTGTAGGTGATGTCACACGGGCTTTGGGTTGAAGGAAGCTAACACTGGCATGGTTATTGTCCATTAGAGTTTAACTCCCTGCTGCATGGAGTGGGGAAGGCAGCAGTGCATATGGCAGCAGTCCTGTAGACAGGTACCTGTCCACAGAGGTCAGACTGATGGAGCTTTTCCTGGCACAGAGCATCTCACCATGCAGCTCTCGCAGGGACCAGCACAGTGAAGTGAGCCTGGTGCCGTGGCCATCAGAGGGACATCACATCCTGAGTCCAGGGAGTGAGGCACTGGGAATGGGAGTGCTGTAGCACAAACTTCAGCAGCTGGCCTGGGCTTTGTGGACAGTTCAGGAGTCTACAGGCACCCTCTGGCACTCTCCAGGAAAGCTGTATTTACCAGATCAAAGCAGCTCTGCTTCCTTTCCCAGGGCATTCATTTACTCCTCAGAATTAGGTCCACTGTCAGATCCAGCTCATCACCAAGATGAACAGAGGGCAAGGTGGCTATTAGGCACAAAGGGCCTATTGCTGCAAGTGTCCTACTAACTCCTGACAACAGCAGGCTAAAAAAAAATTGCTATTAACATTGTAAAGTTGGAGTTGAACCATCAAAAAGGCAGGTGGCTGGCAGGTTTTTCTTCAGTGTGTTTGCAGGTAATAGGAGCCACAATCAGCTTTTAAAGAACAGTAAGTGTTTCATCTCCTGGGGTATAATTACATCTTTTTAAGTGGCTTACGTGGAAAGCAGAGTCCTCCCAATTAAGTGATGGGCTGCTGATTTCAGGCACTTGCAGAATTTATTAGGGAAGAGTGTTGGTCTGGCTGTCCATCATCTCCTCTGCAGAGGAGTGGGCAAGGTTAGATCACCCTCTCCCTCGGCCAGCTGCAGCCTTGGGGAGAGCGATGGCCCTGGGGACAAACAAGGGAACCAGCTGTGGTTCCTCCATTGTTCAGCCTGTGGGCTAAATGTAAGAGAGGGTTTGTGATGCTTGACCCATTGCTCCTCTGAGGGTACCACTGGTGATGGTCCCACTGCTGGGGTTGTGTGTGTGTCTGTCACCTGCTCCCAGGCAGCCAAGCTGAGCTCTTCAGCCTGCTTCACGTGCTCCCCTGGCAGGGTGAGAGGCTTCACCAGGAGCTGCTGAGAGGCAGAGACTGTCCCAGTAGCAGCAGAGCTCTACCCCAAAACTGCCTTACAAACCTCAGAGCAGAGTGCATTGAAACCCCCGAGGGGAGGCAGGGACCACCGCAGCACCCGCGAGCGTGAAGAGCTGCGCTGGCTGCCCGCCCGCAGACGGACGCGCCCTGAAGATTCAGATCTAAACAAGGTTTCATCTCCCCTTTCCTTATTAAATAGCTTGTAATTGCTTTTTCATTCACGTGATGAGGATCTTCAGAGGTAGTGTCTTCGGTGGGAGGTGGTGTGTTGGCAGGCTCTGTGCCCTTCCTGCCTCTGAAGCGAGGGCTGTCGGCCTCTCTAGCTCTGTGGCAAAGCTGGAGTGTGCCCCAGAGGTGGGCAGCAACCTGCATCTGATCCTGAGGGCCATGGTGGTGCTCTGTGCATTTGAAGATCAGGACTTTTGTACAGTGAACATGGATTTAGCCAGTGGCTCCATCTGAAGCATGGTCTAATAGGATTTTGGTCCTGTGCAGGTGGAACATCTATTTCTTGTGCTGGATTGCTCCCGATGGATGCTTTGTCAGCAGGAATTTAGCTGTCGTCACACCCATTTTTATGGGTCTCCTGTTGTCCAGGACATCCCAGTGTTGTATCCCAGAGTTTGGTTGGTGTTTGAAATGAGCACTAGTTGCAGTTAGCCAGTGTGGAGGCTGAGGGATGTGCAGTGAGAGTGTTTTGGCCGTGTTGTACTTAAAAACATGAGGCTGAGCAAGACTATTTCAATTATTTTTATTATTTTTCAGTATTATTTATTTTTTTATTATTTTCTGATTATTTCAAATATCTGAAATTTGTGATTCAAATCTCACAAGGAGTATCTAGCTGTCATTTATTGTCCAGGGACAGGCACCCATGTTCTTGTATCCTGATGCTGCTCATAGGGAAGGGCTGGAGAGAGAAGCAGGAGGGAGTAAAGGGCACAGACCCTGAGATCCCCCTGGCTTGCAAAGTGCTCTGTGGATTAAGGAGATTGTTAACTGTCCTAACAGGTCCAAAGTCATCCTGGCTGTTCCCTGAAATCAACCCTGCACAGGTGATGGAGAAGGAAAGCTGGCTTATCAGTAGAGGTTTTCCCAATAATATCATTCAGATGATCTACCTCACCTTCTCCAGCACGTAGCTCCACCTGTGCTGCATACCCAGACCTGCTATCACAGGGAGGGGAGAGGCAATTTGGGTTTAATTGCCTGGAAGCTGGTCTGGTGCTGACTCAGAAAGGGCTGGTGAGAACCTGGAGAGAGGAGATGAAGTTAAAAATTGCTCTGTCAGGTGGCTGGTGTGTTGCTTCTCCCCTGTGTAGGCCTGGTTTCAGCTGACCCTGTTTTCCTGCTGTTATGATCCATGTTGGAAACATCCCATGAAGCCATAGACTTGGTAAGGTGCCAGCTTCTCTGAATCTTGGCTGTGCACAGATCCACCAAGAGGGAAGGACAGGTCTGGAACATGAGGAGATCACAGATAGAGGAGGGGATGGTGGTATTTGGGCTAAGCAACATGCCAGGGTTGAGCATGGAGAGAAGCCTGCAGCTGGCCAGGAGAGCTCAGTGGAAGGTTTGGAAGAGCAGTTGTCTACCTGTTCTGCTGTGGCAGGATCCCACTTTGGAGTTGGACACCAAGATCAAGGGTTGAATGAACAGTCCATGCTTGCTCCTCTGCTCCCTGGCATCCCGTGGGGTCCCAGTTTTGACAGATCATCTCAACTCTGCTCCTGGGGTAGGAGTTGACCACAGGCACTAGTGAGAGCATGAGCAAGCCACCAGTGGCTATTCCTGGAGAACGCTCCTGTGGTGTGGTGCTCCCAGCCAGCAGCAGGGAGAGCAACATGCCTGCAGCAAGGCTAATTCATGTTTTGGGTCTGGCCAGGGAGCAGGGGGTGACAGACACATCCACTGGAGGAGTAGACCTGCACCAGAGCAGCTCTGTCCTTAGGTTCACCCCTAATTCAAATCTTGGGGTTGTGGTGAATTTTTACAGCATCTTTTCCTGGGCTTTTGGTTGTTTTTTGGCTGGGATTGTGGAAAAAGACCTTGGGAGTACTTTGGGGAGGCTGTGGCTGGCAGCTGTGCTGCATTGTGAACTTGGACTGGCAGTGGGGAACCTGATACAGCTCTGTAGTTAGATAGGAACAATTTCTTTTTCTTTCTTTCTTTTTTTTTCCTCCCTCCAGGTTTAGCAACACTGAACCCTTTCAAAAATTGCAAGTTGCACTAAGTTATTATTCCCAAGAAAAAAAAACAACAACACTAAAACCCAAACTAAAATGCTAACCTAAGCCTTTTGCCATGAAACACTTCCATTTTATGCTTTCAACCAATGGGGATGTTTTCCTCCATTTTAATTATTTTTTATTTATTTAATTATTTATTGTTTACAATATATATAGCAGCATAACACACAACTAAATCCTTTGGCAGGTTTGTCATGATCTTGTCGGATTTTTTCCATTCGCTGAAAGCTGTGCTTTCACATCAAACCCTGAACAACCTCTTCCACTGCTGGAAACAATCCCCTCCATCTTCTGCCCTCCCCAAATAACACCCCATCCATCCTCTGCCTGTTCCTTAACGAAGCTCAAGAAACAAGGAAGCCCATAACTCACTGATTTTCCCCCTCCTCTTAACACCGTGCTGCTACACCAGAAAAGCAGATTACAGGGAGGGAAGATGGTTGTCCCCTCTGTAGGTGCCAGTGTGATTCAAGTTCCCTAAAGGCTGCTTTTGTGCAGGACACAAACCTGCTCCAGGAGCCGGGATGGGCGATGCCACTGGCTCCGCTTGCTGACGCCGGCCCCGTCAGTGTCTCTTAACAAAGAGGTAGGTGTCTTCTTGGGGCTGTGTGTGTCACCAAGCAGCCTGTTGGGCCTCTGCTCTTACCCCCTTTATTAAACAGGCTCAGATGGAGACTGGGAACTTGGTTGTCCTTTCCTCAAGCTACTCAGTCAGGAGTTAACCCCTCTTAGAACATCGGTGTCACCTCCACATAACAGGCTCCAGGCACTCCTTGTATGGCCCAGGGCTCTTCCCTTTAATAGTATGAGCCTCTGGGGGGTGGGTTGTTTCCCCTACAGACCACATTTCCTATGGCTTAGGGACTGAGAGTCCAGCTGTAGCCTTCCCAGAATTATTTTGGTAGGGTCTCACTCTTATATGTTATCCATAGGACCCTCAGGGTCTTAAGGATCAGAAGATGAAAACTCCTGTAGGGATTTATCCTGGGAAAAGAGATCACTTTGATTCCGTTACCTCCCATCGAGCCCTGTTACACAGACAGGGTTTTGTGAGGCAGTTTCTTCAGAAATTCAGTGGTGGGTTTGATTCAGTCCAGGAAGGGTCTTTGTAGCAAGGTGTTTGCTGGGCTGAGGTTTGTTCCTCACAGAATAACCCCGTGTCTGGTGTTGCTGGGATTTGGGCTTACTGTGATTCCCAGTTAAGGGCTTTCTCAGGGAGCCCTGTGCCTCTGCAAGTGAAACTTTTACATCTTTGTTCTGTTTTAAGGCTAAAAGTCTGGTGAAATCAGCACACTTCTACCAGTCTAAATTTTTTGCTCCAGAAATACATTGGTGGAATGGTGTTTTGGTTTTGTTGGGTTTTTCCCTCCAAAAAGAAGTATTTCTCCAAAAATAAGGGTTTTTTCCTCCAGAAATAAGCATTTTTGGAAGAAAAAAAAAACCCAACAAACCCAAAACATTCACCAGATATTATTCTTAAATTTTGCTGGAAGAACCCAAGTCTTGGTGTCCTGTCCCATTTCAAACATCCATTCAGAGCTGCGTGTGCAGAAATCCCAACATGTAGTGACTCTGCAGATTCCAAAGCAAAAGGAAGTATGGAGAAGAGAAAAAGCAGCATATATTTATGCCAAATTACAGATGAAGCCACAGAAAGGTTCTGTGTTCTTGGTCTAAGTGTCTCTGTGCCGGGGTGTTTGTAACCCACAGACGTTACTGTGACCTGGCGTGAAGGCAGGTGGTATTTGTTTGCTCTGCATGGGTGGCTCTGAGTCACTGACCTTTTAAAATAGACAAAATTTAAATTATCTAGCTCAAGGGAAATCTGTAAGAAGGTGCAGGAGGAACTGATTTCTGGCCCTTGTGCCACCTAGAAATTTTCCCTAGACCTTGTATTTGACAGGCAGGTTGTGGATGGTCAGTACTGTAGCGATGCCCAGCTGTCCCTGCAGAGGAGGGGCTCGCTCCAACAGGCAGGGTTATGCTCTGTGGTCAGTCTGGGGGGTTTCTTACCGCTTGTTTGGTGCCTCTGTAGCAGGTCATGCACACAAGTTCACGCTGGTCCCGTGAGAGCTGCTTGTGGCCCCCCCAGCATCCTGTAAGCCCAAGAGCCAGAGCTCTGTCCTGTGGGATCGGCTCATCGGTGAAGGAAATAAATGACGTCTGTCTGCAGCCAGATGCGTCTCCTCGCCTTTTGTGCCCCTTTTCAGAAGGGAATGTCCCCTCTGAGCTGGTGTTTTGCAAGCAGTCTTGTGTTTAGTTGAGGATCCAAGGGCACTTGGCAAACATCAAGCCCGAGGCAGCTCCATAATTTGTCCAGGAAAGTGTGTTAAGGAAATCATCCCTCACAGTGCAGCTGGAGTGAACTGGGCAGTGCTTACTGGGGCAGCAGAGCCTGCAGTGGCTGTTTGGATCAGGAAAGGAAGAGGATTATTGCTCATCTACATAACGATGGCAGCCAAGGGTGCCAATTAGGATCGAGGGCCTATTGTGCTGGTGGTGTGCAGACACTTTGTAGGAGGCAGTTGGAGCTGAAGGGTTCCCAGCGGGCTGAAGGAAAGCTTTCTGTATGAGTAGGGAGGGAAGAGGGATTTTTATTTAAATGGATTCTTTTTTTTTTTAATCAGATACTAGATTTGTAGTGTATGTTTGGTGGGAAATACATATTTCTGAACAGCTGTGTGGTATCTAAAGCAGAGTGACTTGGTGAGTTACCATCCATTCTTTTATTATTGATATTCTTAGTCACACAGCAGAAGCATTTTGTGTTAGGTGATGAATAAGGGGAGGACAAAATGATGTGTCCAGCCTGGCAGAGCTGGACACATCATTTTGCCCTCTAAGGCAAGAGGGAAGAGACAGATCTAGTTTGAGGCAGAAGATGTTTTGGCCTACCTAAGAGGTGGGGATCTCCTATTTTCCAAGCATGGGGATGAGAGTTTGCTGCTGTTTGTTTGGACTTGAGTGTCCAAAATACAGAGGGATCCATTGCAATGTTTCCTGTCCCAAAGCAAATCGGTTTTGGGCTATGGTGAGTCAACCAAACCCAGTTCTTCCCTTTTATCTCCTACATGTGCTAGGTGCTGGGCAAATGTTGAAGTTGATTCAGGAAAGGGAGGCTGGGTAATACTATGTCTCTGGCATCTTGCATGGGGGAAGGGGTTTCTTCTGGGGCTTCTTTGAGAATCTGTCCTGAAAAGACAGCTGCAGTGATGTAGCACAGGTGGCTGCACTCACAGCCAGCTCCAGAGAGGTTTGTCTTTGCTCCCAAAATCAAGGGTCGTGCTCCCAGCTTCTAAGTGACTCTCACAAGGTGAAATGTTGCTTTTGGATCATAAAAACTGCAGAAATACCACCCACCCTGGTGAAGCCTGGGGCTTAAACCACTGGGAGAAACCATTTGTCTTACCGGAGTCTGGGGATGCTCAGAGCTGAGGAACTGCAGACCACAGGAAACTTTTTGGATAGCAGTGATTTCCCCTTGCCTGCTGAGCTCAGACCTCCAAGCTTTATTCAAGTGATAGATAGGGTCCCACCCAGGTGGGAAGTAGAGCTGTTGGGATCACTGTAGTCTGTTCCAGCGCTGGGCATGGGCATTAGTTTCTGTACCAACACATTAAATTGTTGTACCCTACACTTAATAATTCCCAAATAAGTTATAGCAACAAACCAGGTTTTGCCATTGTAACTTATCATTGTGTGTGGAGGTTTCAGCAGCATAAAAGCATATTTTTGAAGAAACACTTTCCTGAGTGATGTTTTGCTCTCTGGACCCATGAATCCTGTGCTGCTTTTTCTGCACAGCAGGACAGTGGGACAGGGATGTGGTCCCACTGCAGCCCAAGAAGCTACATCTGCTGATTCTTATCCTGACCACCAACTGCTGGAATACCACAATGTGGACAAATACAGTTATGAGGAAGAGTGTTTTTCCTGATGGTAGTTTGCTGACCTGTTTTTCTTCAGTTTGGATTAGTGGGTCCCACGTATCTCATTCTTGTTTCCTCATCACAGCTACTATCTTGGCATCTGTAGATGTCAGTTTGTCTGCCAGGTATCAGTGCCAGCTAGCATGAAAACAAGAAAATGAGCTTTTTGTTTCTCTTCAGAGAAATGCTGAGTTATTGTAACTGCAGGATTCATTATCTAATCTGGGTTGTTTTGTCTTTTCATGCAGACATTGAGCAAAGATAGGTCAGCCCAAAACTTCACCAAGGCCAGTATCTGATGTCCAATGGGAACTTACAGCAGATGATTAAAAAATACAGGCAAGTGATAGGGTTCTTGAACCACTGAACCTGTGGAGCTTCTTGTGATCTTGTTTAGGGTGTATTGCCTTGATCCTGGGGTGAAAGGTAAAAATAGCTACATGGTATTCTTCAGTAATGAAACAGAAATGATGTAAGGAAGCAGAGAGCTGCCTCCTCTCTGTCTCTCAGAGAAGGACCTTTGCACCCTATCACAGAAGACCTGCCAAAAGCTCCACCCTGCTCTGGGTCAGGAGGACAGCTGGCTCTAAGCCCCATCGGTTTCTGCCAGTCGATCATCAGAGACGGGTCCCACCATGCAGGTACAGCCCCCAGAGCTGCAGCGGGCCTGACCTGCAGCGCCCGGGCTGTTGCTGCCATCAGGTGACTCATAGCTGGAAAAAACAGGTTGGTGGAAAACGTCTGCCAGTCCCCCAAAGCCACCAACGTGTTCCAACACCTGTTTGTCAAGCCAGAAATATCAGTGGAGCACAACAGCGTTTGCTGCGGTCCCTCCCAGGATGATGCGAGTCGGGAAGAGGAAAAGGCTTGGCCAATGTGTAGTTTCTGGCACGTTTTTACACACATGCTGAGTGCCTCCCTTTGTGGCTTCCCTTCCTTTTGGGTGTATTTGTTAGGGGAATCATCTCCATTTATTGCTTAAACAGAAACTTTGCTCCTTACTCAGACGCTGTTTCTCGCAGGGCTGGGTGCCTGCAGTACGTGCTGGGCAGAGCTGCGGTGCGTGACTGGAGTTCAGTCCTGCACCTCTGTGAGCTCCAGCCCTACCTGGGGATCTTCCCATACCTGCTCCTAAAACTCTGCTTTTTCCTCTGAAAGGTCTTTGCTGGGAGTCTTCTCGCCCTCAGTTATGCTGCTAGATAGGTAACAGCTCTCCAGCTTCCAAATGCCTCTTGTTACGTGACAGCGTGCAGCCTGTACTTTCTTCTGGTCCTGATTTGCCCTGGAGCAGGACCAGAACAAACTCCTGGGACAGTCATTTCCCACTGCTGCTCATCCTCCACTTGCTTCAGTTTTATTTTGTCAGGGAATTGGAAAGATTTTACTAAGAGAGCATCAGACCCATCTCTGAATTGCAGATGGAGTGGTAGCTATAGTCTTGATGCTCAGATGCTGTAGGTAGTGAAGCCACATGGATGACTTCTCTGCAGGTCCAAGATGCTGTGATCTCTTTTGAGCCCAGTGTTTCCAGATGACAGGGCTGTGGTCCTGCAGACTGCATCTGTCTCTCCCACCTTTGGTATAAAGATCCCCAAGTACTTGGAGGCTCTTTGTGGTTATCTAGGACAATGCTACAGCTTCCATTTCTCTGCCTGCTCCCGGGGGAAGCTGAACTAATAATCACAGGTGTTTGCAAAAGGGAGAGGGAGCCCTGGGGTAGTGGCAGAGAGCTCGTTCATGATCTCAGTGCAAACTGCATGAGAAGTAGATATGCAGCAGGTAGATCTTTGGCTGTGACAAGATGAAGGTGTAGACTTGGCCAAGAAGCAATGCTGTGAGATCAGCGCTCGGCATTCCTTATGGGCGTGTGGCTTCGCAGCAGTATTGCAGGGACAAGCCCACCAGCAGATAACAACAACCTAATTTTAGATTCACAGACTCCCAAATAGGGTTGGGCACTTTTATTAATGAATAGCATAGTCACTGAAGAATCCAGGTTCAGCAGAGGGTTTTGGCAAGGAGAGAACAGGAGGATGTAGAAGCTGGAAGTTGCCCTTGTTTCAGATAAGAAAACTCAAGGACTCATCCCACAGCTTACCAGAAAAAAAAAAAAGGGGAAAAAGGGGGTGGGAGTGGGGGGAGAGAAAAAAAGCAAAGAAACATTTTTGATCAAGATGTTATCAGATGCTGAATTAACCAGGAGCTTCTCCTTGATGCTCTACTGTGGTCATTTGAAGAAAGAGCCCAGCTGCCATCAGAAGCAAGAACTAACTTGTGCTTCCAAGGCAGGCAGCAAGATGTTCTCTATCTTGGGGGAACAACAGGTATCTCTGTCAGCTGAAGTTTGTTGAGAGCCCTTTTGTTATCCTCCCACTTGACAAAAACACCAAGGTTCACCAAAGCAGCCTCAGCTGCTCTGAGGTCTATGGACTCCAGAAGGTCTGTCCCACATGAGGGGCTCTGAGTGCTTTTGCTAAGGTTTCCTCCACCACTTTCCTCCCAGACCTGGGAGAACACATCTGTCATGGACAATCTGAAGCCTTACTGGTGTGGACAACATGCCTGATTGATTTTTTTATTTTTTCCCTGTCCTCTATGCTGAAGGTACATGGCATGGGAAGAAATCACAACTCTGGCCTGTGTACCACAGTCTCCGCTTCCTCCAGGCTCTGTAGCCATGACACTGTTGTGATGCTCTCCCTTCCCCATACCTTAAAAGTATTTTATATTGTAACTACTATTCTGCTTTTCCCCTTCCTCATTTCTTGCAGGGGCTTGTCTTCAAACAGTAATAGAAGGAGAAGGTGCTTCTCAGAACCATGATGTCCCTGGGTGTCAGTAAAGGTAATTCCTTTCCCCATCCCCACCTCTCTCCACTGTCACAGCTTTCCTTTGACTCCTTTCCTCAGTTGCACATGCCACAACATCTCTGTGCAACTCTCCCAACTGTGTCCAAGGGTAGAGGACACCTCTTCCTTGTCTGGGATGTGCTCCTGGATGATCTCCTGTCCCTTCTCAGCACCTCTTCTCCTTTCTCCCCCCTCTGCCTCTCCTAGGACGTGCCATTCCACCCACGGATGAAGACCGCAGGAGGATCATTAAGCAGATGAAGGTTCGCACCACCCTGAAAGGAGATAAGAGCTGGATCCACCACCATAACTCGGACTCTGAGGATGAGAAAACAAGCAGCCTGCTGTAAGTGTGACCACTGAGGAATGCTCCCTTCCCTTTCCCTCATCAACCTTCCATGAGCACTCTTCTCTGGCCTGCAGAAGCATGTGTAGTGCTGGCATGTCTTGTGTCATGTCCCCTCGATGGCAGGAAATGACACTGCCAAAGGAATTGGTGCTCATCTTTATTTTTGATAAATCTGGAGAGAAACTTGGAGAAATGGCCTTCCCTGGGAGCTGGGAAGTCTCAGGTTGGAAGTCTCAGGAGGACTCCAATGTTTTTTGAAGTCAGATTGTTTCACCATCTCCAGAGTGACAACCGAAGGGACAGACCTCAGTGGGAGGGCATTTAAGCGTGGAAACAGCTGGTCTGCATGTCCCCTTGTGGCTCACAGGGCTGTCACACACCCTTGTACCAGGGAACACCACTATCTGCACCAGCTTCTATTGCTTTAGAAACACAACCAAGCCCAAATCAGCCTTCTCCTGGCAACTCTCTCTGAAAACATCACTGCCACATTCATCAAGGAAGCTCAGCAAGATCAGAAGTTAATTATGTCATTGTGTTTTCTCTTTACATAGGTCTAGACAGGCTGATGGGGGTTCCCCTGCCTCAACACCTAGCGCTCCCCAGAACAACAGGTAATTTTGGGGACCCATCCTGTCTCCAAGACAGCTTGAAGCAGGTTCCAGGGATGCTCCCTCCTTCCCCAATGTAAGGGGACCGATCCCTGCTGATGGTATCTCTGTCCAGCCAGGGCAGCTTTGCCACATTCCCTTCCCTAGAATGGGCCCTCAGGGAAGTTACTGCCAAGGCGATATTTTCCTTCGATAAACCAACCAGGATTTGTACTAGATCTTTCCCCCCTCTGTGCCACCAATCTGTGGACTTAATTTTGAGCCAGAAAACACTGTCAGCATGGCTAATTTTAATTGGCTAACTCTAATCACTTTTATTAGCAAGCTGTAGAAAAGAGGTTTTTTGTCTTGTGGTTATTAATTTTTAAATAATCATTCTGAGGTTAATCTTGAGGTATCACTCAAAGCCTGTTTAGCTAGAATTTTGGCTTGACAACTATGTGGGCATTTCCCTTTTAGTATTGGTGCTGCTGCTGGTTTTCACCATATTTCTATGTTCACTACTGTCTGTTCTTTGCACAGGTCTTCTCCCTCCAAGCCTCAAGCTGGTTACCTCATCAGGTCAGTATAGAGTGGCATAGAGGGCTGAAGGGGAAGGACAATTAGATGAGGGACAAGCATGAGAAATATTACTCTCTCTAGTTGTCCTACTAGTTAGGAAGATTAAAATGCTCAGGGGGTACCTTGAAGAGCTAGTCCAGGGTATTTTGTTTAGCAGGTGTTGTGATGGTGATGTTAACAGAGAATCAGATCTCCTCTGTATGATATGTTGATCACAGGTGGATGGATTATCATGCTATGAAGACGTTCCACCATCTTTGTGATCAGCACATCAGTGATGGGCCTTGTGTGCTTCAGCTTCCTCTGGCACATGGGCTGTTGGCCACGGAGACTGATGCCACTGTAGTCCTAAACAGGCTGACAAGGCCTGGGACCTTGTTCCCAGGCCTGTGTGAGAGCCACTGCTGCCACTGTGTTCACGGCCAGGGAGTAGGAAAATGGGACTTTTCCCAGGATGACTCTCCCAAACAAGTACTTTCTAATTCTCAGTGGCTTGAGCCAACACCTTCTTCCCAACCAGAGACACAGAGACTATTAGGCCAAAGTGTATCTGTGAGTCTCATAATTTTAGTTCCACACTCTGTCCTGAAAAATACTGAATGTGTGTCTCTTCTCCCCAGAGGAGTGTTCACAAAAACTATCGATAAAACCTCCTCCATGCCAGATTCATCTTCTAATGAAGCCCAAAAAAGGTAAACATGTGTATTCCTCTTCTTCATGAAAATGAGATTTTAAATATTGTACATCTTTCTAGTTATACTTTTAATTTAACCAGGGCTTGTGGGCTTCTGCTGAGCTCTGCTAAATCCCTAAAGATACGTCTGCTCATTTAACAGCTCTGCTCAGCAGACACGGGGGAAAAGGACAAGGATTCAAACTCAGTATTTTCCTCACCAGAGCAGTGAAACTGGCTGTGAAAGTGCTCACAGATTTGGGTTTGTTTTGGCAAATGGTATTGAGTGGGGGACAAATCCCAAGGAGCCCTATCAAAGCTGCCACTCTTCATTTTCATGCTTTTAATGTGGTGGTTTGTTTGGAGGTTTTAAAACCTGTCTTGTGAGAGGCACTTGGGTTTAATTCTAGTAAGTGAGATCTAAGCTTGGTTCTGACCTAAGCAGAGGCTTTGTGGCACCTCAGCTGAAACCTTTTGAAACTCCATGTTTTTCCCCCCACATTGATTCATCTGGGGAGAAGAATGATGCCCCAAGGTGTCTTCTTCCATCTCACTGACAGACCCTGGGATGGAAGAGCACTGTCCCACAGAGGGATATACCCATACCAGTTCTGACAACCCACGGAGACCCTGGGGAACCAAACTAGACCTCAAATCCTGGTCCAAGGCTGTGAAGAGAAGCCAAATGGATATTTGGGATCCTGCTGTTTTCCCCCATCATGTAGAGCTTGAGCTCACCGGGGAAGAGGGTGGCAAAGGGTGAGAACTCATGTTAACACATGTGATTTGTGACACCTGCAGCACTGCCGTGAAGAGACCCAGCCTGTCCCGCTCTTCCTCTGGCTACAGGCTGACCACCGAGGACTACAAGAAACTGTGAGTATGCAAAGGGCAGCAGCTCTTTCTGTCCATGCACAGGCTCAGCAGCACTCAACCACCTGAATATGAGCCAGCAGTGTTCCCAGGTGGCCAAGAAGGTCAATGGCATCCTGGCTTGTATCAGGACTAGTGTGGCCAGCAGGAGTAGGGAAGTGATCGTGTCCCTGTACTCGGTGCTGGTGAGGCCACACCTCGAATACTGTGTTCAGTTTTGGGCCCCTCACTACAAGACAGATGTTGCATTGCTGGTACAGGTCCAGAGGAGAGACACCAAGCTGGTGAGGGGTCTGGAACGCAAGTCATACAAGGAGCAGCTGAGGGAACTGGAGTTATTTAGTCTGGAGAAGAGGAGGCTGAGGGGAGACCTGATCACCCTCTACAACTACCTGAAAGGAGGCTGCAGTGAGGTGGAGGTCGGCCTCCTCTCCCTGGTAACAGACGATGGGATGAGGGGGAATGGCTTGAAGCTGCGCCAGGGCAGGTTTAGGCTGGACATTAGGAAACACTTCTTCACTGAGAGGGTTGTCAGGCTCTGGAATGGGCTGCCCAGGGAGGGAGTGGAGTCCTCATCCCTGGAGGTGTTTAAAAGACGGATAGACGAGGTGCTTAAGGCCATGGTTTAGTGGTGGGATGGCAGTGCTGGGTTAATGGTTGGACTCGATGATCTCAAAGGTCTTTTCCAACCGAGGTGATTCTATGATTCTGTGTGGATGCCTGGCTGGGCACAGCTTCATCATCTGAGCCCTGTGGAGCTTCCACTAGCAACTGAAGCAGTTCCTGGTGCTGCCTCCAGGCCGGTGTGGGCCATAAGGCGTTCCTTGAAGCGGTGATGGAGTGAATTTTATCACTTGGTAGTAATGGAGGCAGAAACGGGAGGATGCGGCCTGGGGAGGGGGTTTGTAGTGTTGCTGGCCCTTCTGACACCGGGGGAGAGGAGGGGCCCTGTGGCAGAGCAGCATTGCTGACATTTCCTACACAGCTTTTCATGTCAAGGACTGTGGCTCTAATTTAACACAGCCTGAGCATTTCTCCTGAACCAGCCTCTAGGCTTAACCCCTATACTAAGAGAACAAAACCATATGGGGAGACATGTGCCCCAGCGTACGTGAAAATTACAAGTGTCTTCTGCACTGTGTGCAACACTTCTAGGGTCTGACCCCATTTTCACATGCTCTGTCCTTGGATTTATCTTGGGTTTTGCTTGTGTTGCCTCTGCAGCAGCCCACAGAGGCAGTTCCCTTACCCTGGCTCTCCCCTTCCCTTTCTTTTTCAGAGCTCCATATAATGTCAAACAAAAATCAGCGGACGTGGATGAGGAGGATGTGCCTTTTACTCCAGATGAACACAAAAAGAGGTATGCCCTCCAGGTAACCACCTTCTCCTTGCAGGGGCAGTGACAAAGTGGCCTTTGCTTTCACTGTTCGTTACTGGGAGGGTCAGTTCGATGGTGATTACAGCTGAGCCATTAGGGCTGATTGCAATAAAATAATAATAAGCTGATATTTCTACACAGAGCTCAACTATGCCCACAGGCGGCTGCGCTCCCAACAAAATATAATTAAAAGCCTGACATGATTCAACCTGACAGCACACCCCAATTAATTTGGCAGCTGGAAGCGGGCTGTGGAATCCATGCACTGTGCAGTGTAATGATAGAGACCTACAGATAGCCTGGCAGCAATGGGAGGGGTCCACCTCCTGCAGCCTACACGTGTGCCTTGGGGACTTGCTTCTAAGCCCAGATCCCAACAGGTGTCTTGTTCTGATGCTGGGAGTAGGGTGTGTTTTGTCTATGTGGTGGATCTGCATTTGATGCAGCCGGTGCCCTTGCTGGTTTCAGTTGAGTTTTGGAAGACACTTTTTCCTCAGATACAGGACTTTGAGAAATGAAAAGTTGGTAATTTGCCCTCTGGGGACGAACCAGTGAAAGTCCTTCCAGAGATCTGCACTTCTCCCTTGGTACATCTGGTGTACAGATGTCCATAGAGACATGGGCAGTCCTCACAGTGTGTTTTCTGTCCTCTGGTGTGCAATATTGCAACAGCCCATTGGAAAGGAGAGCTCCCTCTGCCTTCCTGGAAGAGGAAACTGGGGTGGTTTTGTGTCTGATGCTTTACATCCATGTGAAAGTGCTGTGGCCCAGCATGAATGGTACTGAATGAATAGTAAGACACTGTGACTTCACTTAGCTCAGGCTGGATTTCAGCTACCTAGAGTGTAGGAGCTCTGCCAGCGTTAGCACAAGCCACCCCTGGGTTGGTCACCTGCTGCCTCTTCAAGGCTACAGCTAGAAGCCACTGACCACATGAGCAGAGTGACCCCTTCCTTCCCTTCCAGGACAGAGGCGGCCAACAGTGTCCTGAGACGCACGGCCAGCAAAGAACGTGCTTATGTCCTCTCGGCCGCCAAGAAAAGCAGCGGGTGAGTCTTCAGCACCTGAGTGTGGGGTGGGAGACAGGAGAGGTGGCTGAACGTGGTTTTGCAGGAATGGCAGCCTGACCCAAGGCTCTCTGAAGGTGATGAGTACCTTCCTTTATGAAGCAAGGAAGACTTGGCTGCTGCCTCTCTAGCAGTGACAAGGATATCTGCAGGTTTGTGCAGAAAAGGGGAGGTCCTCCAGGAGT
>VXBZ01005398.1:178211-200113 GCA_013399135.1 Heliornis fulica
TTATGGGGGTTTGCACTGGCTGCTAGTTCCTCTGGTGCACTGAGATTTGTGAGGTATGGAGGGAGGCAGGTTTGTCTGCAGGAAGAAAAACAGCTGTGGTTAAGACATAAAAAGGGCTTTTGGGGAAGCTTCTTGACTTCACATGTTATGACTAGCTGCCCATCCTATTCCCATTTCCTCTGCTCTGTAATTTGTACAGGTTTTACATACCCAGGTGCTCTCAGCTCGGCCCAGATGGTGTTACATGACCCCTTAATACCTTGCACCATTGTACCCCTCAATTATGGGTCAGAAACTCTGTGGGAGCTGCCCATGGCGTGTCTACCTCCAACCTTCTAACTATTCCCTTTTTTCTTCCTTTACAGCAGCCCAACACAAGAATTTCCACCCTTGTTTGCCAAGAGGTAGGTGGTCACTGGTGCTGGGGTTGTGAATCCATATGCTCTACCAGAGCTGTTCTTAAATTCTGGGACAGGACAAGGGATGCTTTCCCTAGAAAGGAAGCTCTGGGTTGAATCATGCTGTTTTTTCAGGTTGATTCCAACCCACAGGGTGAATTCTCTCCAGGCATTTAACTTCTAAAGTGGTCCATATGATAGAAAAATGACTCCTAGGGCACTTTCTGGAATTTAAGTATTCAGCTGATGCTGTTTGTAAAGTGGCTGAGACAGCTAAATGCCACTGATTTGAGCTGGAGATCTCTCTTCATTCAGCCAGTTGAGATGCTCACCAGTAGCAGAGCACAGGGAGACAGAGAACCAGGAAAAATCCATCACAACAGAAAACAGAGGGAAAACATAGTTTCAGGAAAACAAGAATAGCCTGGATTAGCCAGTGAGCAACAGGAAATGACGTGAAATTTCTCTTTTTGCCTTTTGAAAGAATTGAGATAGAGGAAGAGGAAGGACAGCAGAGGAGGAGTCCAGCCGTGTCTGGTTCACGTGGGTTTACAGCAGATCACAACAGGTATTTACCTCACTCTGGAGCAGAGCACTGATTTTAGGGTGTGCTGATTTGCTGTCTTTGCTGGTAACTGCATTTATCTGTGAGGTAGCAGCTGTCTGAACACAACTAGGGATGGAGGTTTTTCAGGGGATGCTTCTCAGAACATCCTGGTTGTCCTGTTCTTCCAAAAAGGGACAGATCCAAAATGAGAAATGACATCAGCTAACTTGGTGAAACAAATGGGCAGGCACAGGGACAGGGTGTCACACAGTGCCTGACTGACAGCCCTGAGTGTGACAGACTGTGTGTAACTCTGGGCCAGCTCTGACATGGGCTGGATGGTTTAAACCTGCCTGGGAGCACCACTTCTCCTCACGCTCCACAGCCCAATCCCTCCTGGCTTCCCAAGGTGCTCATAAGCCACACGAATGAGCCTGGTGGCACTTCTGGAAAGACAGCTTGGAGGAGGATTTGGAGCAGGTTTAGCTAAACTCACCCATCAAGCATCCATCAGATAGATGGGGTGTTCTTTTACCAGCAAACTCTGCTGTGTGAGCTGACCCTGTCATGAAATCCTCAATATCTCATTATTTCCAGTCCCCTGAGACACCTCTCTGCTTTTGTTAGACTTCAGATTTCATTATTCTACCGTGATAGCAAGATATAGGTGTGACCAGAGAGGTTTGAGAGGTTCATTATCTTCAAATTAATCTTTGCTTTGAGGGGAAATGTTAGCCTCATTTCAAGCCCCAGCCCCCTTCACAGGCTGCTGTACAGGCAGAGCTGTGATGGACAGGCTGGGACATTCATCCCGTGGCATGCAAGACCTGGGGACAGCTCTCTGGTGTAAAGGGGCAGCAGTGACACTCCCCACTAGTCCACACTGGTCAGGAACAGCTGGCACGTGGGACCAGTATGCAGAAACCTTTGGCTGAAGCGGAAATGTTTGTCTTAGGAGGGAGAATCCTTCTCTGTTTTCAAACAGACTCACTTAATTTGGGATTCAGTGTGCTCTTCCTGCTCTGAGGGGTGGCTTGATGCCAGGCAGTGGCATTATTAGCTTCTCTGCCACTCTGGCCCTTAGTGGGCCCAGCAGGGAGCCCAATAAATGAGGCCTTTCAGCCTGAAACGTTTTTATTTTCAGGATGAGGGAGCTGCCTCATGGATTTTGGTAGCAATTTGGTGCCATGGTGGTGCAGGTTTGAGGCAGGGCTGGGGACCATTGCCCTCCTTCCCTCCCACACGACACATACAGCGTAGTGAATTACACTTTGTGATTGTGCTGAGCTTTGATCTGTGCATTTGGGGAAGTCTGATTTGGTGAAAACTTGAGCATGGGGAACAGAAACAGCTCCAGGTGTGTTAAATAGGAAAAGCCAGCTTCTAGAGGCAGAGTGTTTCAGGAGAAGGGCCAGGCGGTTGTCACATCGGTGCAGCAGTGCATGGGGACATCTGTGCATGTGAGCCCTTGCACAGCAGGACTTGGGAAGCAGACACCAGAGCTGTGGGCCAGAAAGCAGGATGTGCCCTACACTCAGAAGGCAGCACCTAAAAATTATTTTCTTTGATGCTTTGTTACTTGTTGGGATTTGGTGGCTTGGTTTTTTTTTCAGTACTACTGGGCTAAGAAAAACCACCGCTGGGTCTTCCTGGAATGAGCCAAAGACAACAGCAGTGTCCCCCTCCAGGTAAGTTTGACAGCACAGCCAGGGCAACTTGGGCATCTTTCATGGCTGTATCAGCCCACATGTAGGCATCACCCCTGGGAGGTGACATGAGGGGAAAAGAGGACATTCCTTACAGGCAGGCAGTTGTTTTATAACGGTTTTATGTCTGAAACCCGGGTTGCGACCTGCAAGGATCTGACAACATTCTGACAGAAGTGCTCAGAACCTGAAAAGAAAAAACCCAAATGTGCTGAACCCTTTCTTGCCAAATAAGTGTATAGAATCATAGAATCATAGAATTTTTAGGCTGGAAATGACCCCTAAGATCATCCAGTCCAACCATTAACCTACTGCCACCAAGTCTACCCTTAGACCATGTCCTCAAGCACCGCATCTCCCCGTCTGTTAAACCCCTCCAGGGATGGGGGCTCAACCACCTCCCTGGGCAGCCTGTTCCAGTGCTTGATGACTCTTAAGTAGTGGAATTATTTTCTTAAGTAGTGGAATTATTTTCAGTTGCTTTCAAGTTTGATTGAATTAATCACTATAGTATAGAAAACCCATTGAAATGGGTTTCCATGGCACTGATTACTGACCTTTTTCTGTTATTCTTTGTGCATTGTTGGCAGAAGGTAAATATTTCTGGCAATATCAATGTTTTTAATTTAAAAAAGGCTTCTGATAAGACTACTTTGTTAGTGAATACATTGAAAACAGTGATGCTTGTTTTCCATTTTGATTTATTCACAGAAAAGAAGGCTTTGCTCTAGGAATATTCTGGCCTGCTGCACTGGGGAGCTGGTTTGTTCAGGAATGACAACTTTTTTTGCTTTGCCTTATCTTGCAGCGCTGAAACAGGCAGTAAGAGCCAAACCACCGCATCCTCAACTGAAACTTCAGGGAGAATCCCTGCTTCTACTGAAACCAGGTAAGGCTGTTGGCCCTGTGTCACCCTAAAGCTCCACTGGGACAGTGAGGAACGTGCTGCATGGCAGAACTTAGCTCTGCTTGGCGGTGCTTTCCCAGGTACACGTGCCTGTTCTGCACGCGGTGCAGTCACGGAACTAGAAATGCTGTAGCACAGAGAACCCAAGAAAGCAGCACATTACAAAAGTGTTAGCAGTCTGGGAGGAAACATACCCAGATGGAAGCTCTGGGCCTCCTGCAGCTTGAACATTACTCAGCTCTTGCTGACGAGAATGAGCCCCAAAGCAGCAAATCTTTCTATCTCCAAAGGTGATCGGGCCTTTATTTTAATCCAGTCCCTGTACAACATGTTGCACACCCAGAAAGCACCTGTGCCTCAGGTTGCATCCCCTCATCTCCTCACCTAATCCTTCTTGCTATTTTCCTTGCAGAAATGGTGAACACAGACAGGCCCTGAATGGGAAATCCTCATCTGAAGCCATCTCACAGCGTGGGGATGGGTAAGGAATTGAGAGAGGCTGATCTGTGCTGCTGAACATAAGGTGTAACCCTGCTCTTTGCTCAGAAATAGATCTACCTGCTGGTAGTCTCGAACAGATGGGATCTCTCCAGTTATGGTCCTGGGCTGTGCTCCAAGAGCCTCATCTGCTGGCTAGGCTGCACCTCGTCAGCTTTCTGTGCTTTCTTCACCTCCCTCGAGGGCTCTCCTCTCTGGCTCAGTCCCTAAACAGTCTACTTCATGTGTTATTTTTATTTTACCACTCTAGTTGCGTTCCTTCTGCCATTCCCTGGGGAGCCTCTTCCACCTACATGGGACATGTTGAACGTCACCTGCTGGTGATTCCTGCGTACATTGGTTCTGGTCCTCCACACCCTGTAGAACCTCTGAAGGGATGGCTGGACAATGAGCATTTCAGATCTTTAAGTTATATCCTGTATTATCAGGGCTTTTCATTTCTAGCCTTAACTATGGATTTATGGCTGTGTCTGGACTGCTGTGGGTGGAGGTGTACGTGTGGCCTCACTCTTCACACTGTAGTGCTTCAGCAGCTGTCCACTCACTCTCCACTCGCTCTCCACCTCCACCAGTGAAGATAAAAAGTAGAAATATCCCCAAAGCAGTACCTCAGTCTGAAGCAAAGTCTAGGGTGCTTGAGAAAAGGTAGAGGCTGGACTGCTGTCATGGCCATTCAATGGAGGCCCATAAATATACCCTTGTATGTCACCACAGGGACAGCCTGACTACAACGCTCTCATTGTGCTTGCGGTCATTGGGGTCACATAGCTGCTCCTAATTGGGAGTCAGTGTCCCAGAGAAATTAGGTGGCTTAAGTAATGAGGCATCCTCTAAAACTGTGGAGAAGAGTAACTGGCAGGGCAGGGAGGAGGCAGATGCAGGGCCTGGGCAGTGAAAGATGGGTGTAGGGTCTGGCTGGTGGACCTGTAGGAATGTGTTTCTGGCCCAGAGAGAGAACAACTGTTGTAGGGTACTTATGCTCTTCTGAGCAAAAGGGTTAGTGGTACCTCACTGCAGGGAGCAATGTGTCTTTTAAGTAACCCACAAACTGCCATTGTGCCCTTACTGTATATCCTGATAGTACATTGAGCTCATCCCAGCTTGTGCTCCTGCAGACTACATGGGCTGTCCTACAATGATACAATATAAATGCTGACAGGTCATATCTCACTGGCATTTTCCTTCTTTCTAGTGACAAACCTCTGAAGGAAAAGTCTGAGCTGTTCCCGAGGGATGAACTGGCCCCCAGAGCCCCCGTGGCTTCCACAAATGGAAGGTAGAGTTAGTGTAAGATTGTTTTGACTCACTGATTGTGCAAATCATAACGTGCCACTCTGGGGCTGGCTGGAAGCTGGGTATTTACTGATGCAAAACCACAGTTCAACCTGTGCTTTGCAGAACCACAGCAGTTTCTCTAAGACTTTAATTAAGAAATGGGGGTGGGGGTGGAAGAAAACACGATCCTCTTTAATAATACTGTTCTGTTTTGTTCCAGTTTGGTTTTTTTTTTTTTTTCATTTCTATGATACAGAAAACCCAAACTTTTGTGGGTCATTTCTGCATTTTCCAAGTTTATTCCCAAAAGTTGACCAATTCTGGAAAGTAATTTTTTATTTATTATTTTTATAGTATAGAGAGGTTACCATTCAGTGTCTTTCTAGGCCTCCCACCTACCTAATTCCTTATGCAACAAAAGACCTGCCATTCCTGCCCCATCCTCTCCAAAACAAAAACCAAAAAAACAACCCAACAAACAACCCAAAACTGTAAAGGAAATTGCACATCCTGTAAAGTGTGTCAAACCAAAATGCTCAGTGATGAGGAAAAATTGTATCCTGGCTCCCAGGTATTGCAGAAAATAGTTAAAGATCTCATCAGCACAGACAGTAAGTGCAAGAGAAAGTGGAAGTGAGGAAAGACACTGCACCCTTGGCTTGTGGGCTGTTTGCTGCCTACAGCTTGGAAAGAAGGAGGCACAGATACAATTTTGGATCAAGACACCTGAAGTTTCCCATTTTGCCAGGACCCCTGAGATGAGCCAGGGATGTCAGGGCTGTGCTTCCCCTCCTGCACATGCAGATGGAGGTGCCTGGGTTGGAGCTGTGGACTGTAGGGCATCCCGATGGTTTTTGGAGGAGTCCTGGCTTGAATTTCCAGGTGACTCCATATCACTGGCATCTATCAGGTTTTGGGAGTTACTAAATGCTCCTTTGTACTTGATCAGCACTGAATTTCCCTGGAGTTCCTTGTCATTTTCCCTGTGGAAATACCCTAAGGAACATCTCTGGGAAGCTTTAGGGATATCATCTTCTCTCTTAGATTAAATGCCTCAGTCAATAACTGTACAGCATTACCCAGCCCAAAGCTGCTTTATAAAGCTGCTGTCTCTCCTTTTCAGTTATCCTGAGCACACAGAGGCCAACAATGGATTTGACCCACCAAAGTAAGTGGTAACCTACAAAGAATGTAAAATTCACTTTTTCTTACTGATTTTTGGAGCAAGGAGGGTTTGGGGTTTTTTTCCTGACCTAGTACTCCCCTCACCAAAGGTCTTCTGGGAGCAGCCTTCACAAAGCGGGGGTGGATCTGATCCACCAGCTCAGCATGGAGCCTGTGATCTGTCAGCTTCTTTCCTTGCACTAGTGTGAGTTGGTTGGATTTGTGTCTCTGCCCCTCAGGTCTGCTGCAGGAAAATTACTGAGCCAAGCAAGAAGGAGGAAAAGATGTTATGTGTGTGACAGGAAAAATCTCATGTTTGATATTTTTTTGCCTCTTGCTTTGTTTTCCAACTTGCTAAGCTCCTTTCTGTGACCCACAAAACTCCCTTTCTTACTGAGTCCAACTCTGGTTTCAGAGACAGACCTGCAGATGCTACAGACAAGCTGCACCGTGAGTACAAGACCTCTCCCTACCTGGACGATGCAAAGTCTGATCCTGCAAGGTCAGGGCCTGTTGCTGGTACTTGCAGTGCTGCTTGCAGAGGGCAGAGGTGGGCAGTAGAAGTAGTAATTCATCCAGAGTGGCCTTGGAAGCAGAACCCAAACTGGACAACAAAGCCAGGATAGCCATAAAATCCTAGGTGGTTAAACAGTGGGGATGGAGTTCTTTCTGTTCATTGTTACACATTGACTCCTTCCTGCAGAAGCAGCCTGGGAGCACACAGAGCAGCCTTGTCAGTGCTTTTAGCACTGATCTCAAGTGTCTCTATGCCATGTGGTTCTTAAGCATGTGCTTACTCCCCTGAGTGAGGAAAGAACTGCTGCTCTTGGCATCAAATGCACTAATGTCCCTGATTGTTTCCTCACTTACTTTAGTCCATTATTCTGGGACTTGACTCTGTGTATTGGCTTACCAAAGGACTTGAGGTGAGCAAATGATGTCTTCAAACCTCCCAGTTGAGGTGAGGAAGATCACAAGGCTCCCAGTAGGATGGTGTATAAGCCAGGACCTAGAGCTGCTGCTGCTAGTAATGTAGGAACACCTTCCCCAAAGTTATTTATGTTATGATCCAGAAAAGTCATATATCCAGCCAAGGTGTGTGTGTGTGTGAACTGAGGCCAAGTAACTGCATTAGTTCCACCAAAAGCCTTTATTTTTCTTGAGTAGAGATGGTGAAAACTTCTTTTTTTTTCTGAAGGAAAACAAGTTCTCTGAGAAAATGACTTTCTGTTTTCTGGTCTCACATAAAGTGTGGTGTTGCTATTTCATGCAAGTCGCCCTTGAAGCCTCTGGCAAGCTGTAGACCCCTTGTTTTGTTTGACAGGTCTAGCTTGCAGTCTGATGTCCCTTCTTTTCCTACTGAGAGCGCCCCTGTGCATCTAGAGGACACGGAATATTCCTTTAAAGGGTAAGAGTGGGGTAGATATAGTGGAGGTGTGAGTAATACTGAGGATTAAGGGAAATCTGAATGGGCAGGCACAGAAAAAGGCTTCTTTTCCCAGCCTTATCCCTAGCATGCTGAGGTATAATGCAAAACAAACCAAGAGGTTTTGCATCGTATCCCTCTTTGGTCTTCCCTGAGCCAAGCACCCCAGCTTCTCTCCTCTTCTTGCTGGTGTGCTTGGTGGGATTCTGTCACTACCTAATTTCTCATTTGCTGATAACCACAGAAATGCTGTGGTGATGCTGGGGTGGCAGCAAGGGAGCTGAAAGGCACCTGAAATACATGGAGACACAGCTGTTCTCTAAATACGGTCCCTGGAGAAAAGTCCTGGTGCAGGACACTGAATGGCAGTGATTGGCACAAGCTTTGCCTGGGGAGTGAATAGTTTTCACAAGTGCAGTGACACACATACCAGTTGTTAGAGATGTAATGGGCCTTTCTTTGACAGATCTATCCTGGGCTACAAGGAGAGAAGCAGCTCTCAAGAGAGCAGCTTCCCGAGTCCGGAAGCCCCAGCATGTGGCAAGCCTTACTGGAACACAGCAACACAGTAAGGACCTGAGTTCTAACCCTGCTAATATGTTGTTTCTAAAACAAAAAAAACCACAACCCACAAACCTTCAGAATGTTGGAGAGAGAGGAACATTTTCAATTCAGCCTCTGGTATTATCAGACACTGTATCAGATATGATGCCTGTTCTGATATAGCTGCAATAAATAATCCAGCACCCTGCAGGTCGCCTTCCATGCCAGAAAGCAGCATGTGTTTGTCTAGAGAAAACACAGTTTAGACTCTCCACTACCCTAAGCAATTTCAGCGTGTGAAAATGCTGCTGCTTGGTCCATCAAGTTGAATTCTAAACATTTAAGCAGTGTTTTGTGCCCTGGTGAAGTCAGTGCTTCATTGTGCTGGCTGCAGCTTACCCTGGGGATATCACCCCCTGGGGACATCACCCCCTACCCCCCACCCCAAGCATTCTGGTTTCCCTTTCAGTGTGCACTGAACTGAGCTTTCAGGTGTTTGTACTTTTCCTTTTCCAGGTCTTTCCAAGACTTCAGAAAGGAGAACACCCCTCAGGAAAGGGGGCATGAGAGCACACGGGCCTCAGATGGCTGTAAACCAGAGCTGATTCGAGGAGGGTACGTGGTCACAGGATCTCTTCACTTCAGAGTTCTTTGTGTCTTACCCTGTTCCAAGTGTCACTGAGACCACAGAACAGCTCCTCTGCTTTGCACTCAGGAGTGAGGGCTTTACAGTGGCACAGGCAATCCCAGGCAGTGTCCTGAGGTGTAAGAAGCATCTGCCAAAATGAGAAATTCTGACACGAGTGCCTTCTCTTGTGCCTAACACTTCCCTTCTGCAGCAGTGTCAGATGAAAGGCCTTTAGCTGTGACCCTGCAAGCTAGTATGGGATTTATATGCATGGTTCTCTTTGTCCAAGCAGTGTCTCCTGACAGCCTGATGGCTCCTGTCTAGGGAAGGGGTGTCTACCTACCCCAGCATGTTTTTTTCTCCACTACCCTAAGCACAGATCTTTATTTTTAGATTTTTGGATTCAAGCAACCATACTGAGAGGGGACAAGAACCTCCTGTCCATGATGTCCACCCAGAGCCTCCCAAGTTGAAGGAACATACTGAATATGAACCCAGTGTGACTCAGTAAGGAGCTGGATAATTCTCTTTGGATTATTTGGCATAACCCCTTGCAGGGATATCATGGGTTTCTTGAGCCAGGGAAATTCACTAGGGGTTGCATCTACTTCCTACGGTGATTCTGTGCACAGTGGCACTCCTGCAGACCTAAATGACAGTCTGTCTTGGCAGGTCCAGCTCCCTGCCTAGAGGAAGCAGCATCACTGCTCCAGAGACGCAGCGTGCAAACGTGCCAGACCCTTGCCAGGACAGGTAGGGAGCCTGGGGACCTGGGGTGTCTCTGCTGCTGTCCAAAGGCACTGGGAATGCTCCGCTCTTAGCTACCAAAGTCAGAAACTGGCAGAGCCATGGTGGTACTGTGAACACCCTCTGCAGTGGACAGGTGTAGACACAAGTGCTGAAGCTGCTAATGGGCTGTTTCCTCCCTGACCAGGATCACTCCAGCTTATGAAGAACAGATCCGTCCCACCACTGATAGTCACAGGGAGAGCCCAGGAGACTGGAGACACAATGAGTCTAACCCAGCAGCTGCCAGGTAGGGTGGGACTATCCCTTTATTTCTCCCATCACTCCCAAACCTTGTCCTTTGCTATTCCTGCTTCTTGAGACAACCCTGGCTGAAGTCCTGGACTTATGTAAATTTGCCCAGGGTTCACTAATTAAATGATACTAATGACCAAAGAAACATTAGGTTTAGGATTCCACCTGCATATGGCTGTTCAGATTTCAGTTACCAAATTAACTCAGATGACTGCTGAATCTTGTGGCATTTACTGGGAATTCAGCTCATGTAGGTGAGGGAAAGCAGGACAGATGTCTGCCACCCCTTGACCTTCAGAACCTCTCAGCAGCGTGGTGTTCCAGCTCTTCCTTGCTGCCAGTGGAAAGGGTCATGATCCACCCTCGTCAGACTCCTAACACTGGTGTGAGCTGGTCATGGCACACACAGTCATTTGCTTTATGGTAAAACTGGTTCTAATTCTTTAGCAGGTCTCACTTCAGCTCCAAAGAGAGTGTTCTCAGTGCATATGAGACCCAGCATCCCATGCCACTGTATGTGGACCGCCAGCCTTACAACACCAGCCCGTCAGCACCCAGTCACAGGATACCATCCTATGTGGACAGCCAAGTGTTCAGCACCAGAAGGTAAAGGATTGGGGGTAGAATGCAGGGACAGGGAAGGCTGTCAGCACAGGAATAGTTGGTGGAAACTCTGGTTCAGGTTGTACAATCTCTGTGTCAAGAAGTGAGAACAGGATTTTGTTCCCAGAGGGAGTGACAGTATTGCAATGACTTACATGGAATGAGATCGGGTTTTTGGACTTGAAGGTTGGAGAAGGGATTCAGGAGACCTGAGTTGATAATTGCTCTCTAACACTGGAGCATTCATGGAAGGTTGTGTTCAGACCACCTACACAGTGGCTGGAAACATGACAGGTGTGTAAAGACTGCAACTGCAGTGATGATGACTCAGGAGCAGGCTGGTTGTTATTCCTCACGACCCTCAATGACCTAAGAGACAAGTCATACAACGACTATATACTGTATATATCTCAGCCCTGTGATCTGAATGTGCCCTCCACCTCTTCAGCATTGTTTGGGAAGTTGGTGTCACAGAGCTCTCGTTTGCTTTTGGATGCATTTGTGGACTAGGATCAGCATAAATGGGACAGACCTTTGTTGTACTTCATGGCATGTTATTGCCCCCCTGGCACTGTGTGATGCCAACGTGTGTCTCCAGTACATGAAACTCGTGCTTCATGTCTGCCCTTGGGTTTCTCTACAGACCAAATGCATGTCTTGCCCAGAGCAGGGTTTTGTTGTCTCACAATGAGCTGAGCCCACCCCCCCCCCTCCATAATGCAGCATTGATTCATGGTGTTTTTCAGCATTGTTTAACATTAAGTTATACAGTTGCCTGAAGCTTTAATCAGGATCAAAGTGCTGATATACAATATAAACATAATCTGTGCCCCAGGCACTTGCAAGAAAAGAATGGCCATAAGTTCTAAGCTTGTTTTCTCTACCCAAAGAGCCTGAGCTCTGCCCACAGGTTAAGGCCACTCTGATAATAAGCTCTGTCTTGGAAGAGTGGACACGTGTAGGTCTGAGACCCAGATGGACCAGCTGTCAGGAGCTCCCGTGTGCAGATGGTGCAGTGGTGGTTTTGGTGAGCACTGGGAAAAGAAACAATATTGAAGATAGGTCCATTTATGAACTTCTTTGGCTTTACTCTCAAGCACTGGATTTTGGGTGCTTAGCTAGCCTCAGAGCTTTGTATGCATGCAGCAGCTGGAGAACCAGCGCAGGGCAAAGGCAGAATGCCTCCTGATACAGACTGCTGGGACGAAACACTGGCCAGCTGATATGGGGATGTACAAACCAGGGCTTTCTGCTTCCTTGCCAGATCTACCCCCAGTTATGAAGGGAGAGTTTATGATGGGAGAAGCAGCCCTCGGAACAGCAGATATGATGGCGCTGGTGCCGGTGGGCACTGCGAATTTAATCCCGCAACCGGACGGTAAGAAGTCGAAGGGAATCCAGGCTTGTTAACCCAGAGGACACCTTGCTGCTAACTTTATTCACTATGTGGAGGGTCCTGACCCAGATTCTCTGGGTCTAAGCATGTGCTGTTTGCATGGATGGCTGTGGTGTGGGGGTGATTTTGGTGCTAAGCAGGGAGATGACTTTTAGCCAAGATTCTTACCACTTGTGAGAATCCCTTACGTGCTCAAGTTCAGTGCTTGAGACTCTATCACTTCCTTTCGTAGCCACGACTCCCTTCCCAGAGATCCCATGTCCATTTCCCAGAGAAGCCACAGGGTGCCATTCTACATGGACAGCTTAAGCTGTAACAGCACCAGGTAAATGGGTAGTCTTGGTGGTTGTGAGGGAAACCTCCATGGAACTGCTGTGGAAGAGAAGTTAGGAAGCAAAGCCAAGAGTTGAAAGAGAGAAGAATGTTTTCTAGGGAGCAGATACAAGATCTAGAGGCACAGAATATTCTTAAGATACTCCTAGCAAAAGCTGCCCAGAACAGGGTCTGTGAAACATCCATCTCTGAAGATTTTTCACTGTGTGAGGTGCCAGTACAGAGTGACAGGAGAGTGAAGGGCTGGTTCCTGGCTACCCTCCCTTGACAGAAATCCGGCTTTGCAGAGGCTATAGGGAAAAAGAAAAATAAAAAGCAAACTAAAAGCAAAAAGAGGATCCTGAGAATGCCAATGATTAAATGACCAAACTGATCCCAGAGCCAGGCTGTTGGAAGGGGTAGGAGGTACCCAGTATGAACACCATTACCCTGGGCTTTCTTCACTGCACCGTCAATGCATCCCCGTGTGGTCTGACACCGTATGGAGGCACCAGCGTAGATCTGAGTGTGGGATCTGTAAAGGGTATTGTGTTGTGTGTGTGGAGACATAGGATCCTTGGATAGCCTAGGATTGGCTCCTGGCAAAGGTTGGCTCCATCCCTGCAAGGCAAGCTAACAGGTCTCGTGGCTGAGGTGGCAGGCAGAGCTGTTCTCCAAAAACATTTTAGTAGCCACAGTTTTGCTGCCTTGTCCCTTCTGCAGCTCTTGAAAATGTTTGAAGATAGTTATGTAGGATTTTAGCCAATGTCTCCTCTCCTGCAACACATCATGTGACATTTCTCCCCATGGCTGCTCCCATTAGGGCTATATGATTTGCTTGTATGGTTTGAAGATCTTGTTTGATCTTTCCTCCCGTGGCCCTGTAAAGGAGACTTCATCAAATCCTTTCTCTGGGGAGTAGCAGATGTAAAGGGAGAAAGGACCCTTTCTGGTGTGTGAAAAATCATGAATTCACCTCTGGTTAAGGAACAGACCACTGTGCCCTCCTAGGCTGCCCTCCTGGCAGCAGTGGTAGGTCTTTTCCTAGCTGCCAGCTTGGATCATGTCATGGCTCATGTTTCCTGTGCCCATAGACTTTTCCCTCTCTCTCACCAGGCCCCTCTCAGGTTCGAGCGAGAGGATCTGCAGTCCGATTGCCACCTTACCGCACATCAGCCCGGTGGCCCCTGGTTACCAGCCCGACCCCAGCTCTGCCGGGTAAGGAGCAATGGGTGGTCCAAATCCTCCTGCTGCAGTATGCAGGGCTTGCATACAGCCATCCTGCTTGGTGGAGACAAGCCAGACTTTGCTGCTTGGTGTCCAGGCCATGGGACATTTCTCAGCCACTCCTGTTTAAGAGCACAGACACTGCCATTGCAGCCAGAGCCACCCAAGAGGGAGAGGTGGGCTGGGGGCTTTCCTACAGGTGCTCTTTCTCAGGGATCAGGAGGTGGCCCACTGTATGAATGATGTTTTTTCTTCTCTGTGGCAAAATCACAAATACAAATCCTCCCTGATGCATTTTATCTGCAGGGACATGGATCTCCTTGTGCCATACACACTCATCACAGGGGTGTAGCTGTTGGAAGACTCTCTCCCTTGTAGCCAGGCACAGGCAAGTGAGCAGCCCACCTACAGCAAGTGTGTGCAATTTCAGTGGGGCTGGCACAGGACCCTGGTTTGCCACGTATTAGAGAAGAGAGTGTGTTGTCCCAGTGTAGCTGTCAACTCAGAGCTGTGTTCTGGGATTTGTGCTTTCCATGGGCCCCCACCTCAAAGGCAAAAACCACTGCACATATTTACACAATTCAGAGAGGGGCTTCAAAGTGGTTAGTGAAGGCTTTGATGGGCAATGGTTGGGTCCTCCTGGCCTTGCTCTAGCCTGCTTATCACAACACTTGTCTCAGTAGGAGACCCATCTGAAACACTCAACATGGGAATTGTCTGTGTTTAAAAAACAAAACCCACAAAACCCTCCAAACCTTTTCTTTTCTCCCCTTAGCTGTGACAAAAAAAACACCAAACCTTTTCTTTTCTCCCCTTAGCTGTGACATGGCTTAGTTTGCTCGTACAAGAGAGGATTAATCATAGCTTATAGGCAGCAACGAGAACGCACCATGGAGAAAGAGCCTGATTAGTTCATTTCATGGCTCTGGGCGGAGAGCCGGTGGGCACGGGGTCTGCCCTCGATCTGTGGCTGAGCTGCAGGCACACAGACAGATGGGGGCACGTCAGTCTGACAGCAGAATTTTAAAGAGGGAGAAATATGGAGGAGAGGTCAGCTGTGTAATCAAAAAACACATCCCCCAAACAACCCAGTAGCAGTGTATAATGGCTGAGAACCCTGGAGAGGTTCCAGTGACAGAGCAGGCACTGTAAGGGCTGCTGTGCTGTAGGGTTTTAACGTTAGCGGGCAGAACCGCCAGCTCTCTGAATACTTATTGTGTGTGTAATCCTGACATGGTTTGGAAAAGATTTATCCTTGCAAAACAGGGGATAACTGGATGAAAGAATTTGTATTATCCACCCCATTCTTTCTAATTAACTTGATTTGTTTTGGTGGGTTAATTAGAGGGGTATTTTAGGTGCTATTTAGCAACAGTGCTTGATATTCAGCATTTACTCAAGAACAAGGGCATCTTGCTCTGTGCCTTTTCATGCACACACTACATGTCCAAGTGCACACATGTGGACCCTCGTGCTGTCTCTCATTAGCTCCAGTCTTTTCTAATGCAAATGCTTCTCATTCTGTTTCCCTCCCTTCCTAGGAAAGGGGTCCTCTTTGTGAAGGAGTACGTGAACAGCAGTGAGCTGTCAGCCTCCCCGCGCTATGGCAGGTATGAGGGGTGTTCAGAGACACTCATGTGTCCACATACATGTGCAGAGCAGCAGTGTTCAGCTTTGCCAGCTAACATGCAAACTCCCAAGCTGGAGCAGCACTGCGTCAGCACACCACGGTGCCTGAGCTAATTAGCCCTGGAGGGATTATTACATTGGGTGGGCAGAGAGTTTTGCCAAGGCAGCAGTAGTGCTTTGGAGACCTGGCCAGGTATCTCTGCAATCCACTGTGCTGTCTGGTCCCATTGTGGTGACAGGAGGATCTCTGTCCCACAGGCCTATAGCAGGGGGGTAAACTCCCCCTCTAAACGGGTTGGCCCCTGAAGTGGGTAACTCTATGAAAGCGCTGCAGGGTTTTTAGGCTGCTTATTTGGCACTGTCAGTCTCTGCTGAGCATTTGCAGACATAAGTGACTGGAATTGGTGAGAAAAGTGTGGAGGCAGAGGGTTCTTGCTCCAAGGTAGCCATGAGTTAGAAAAGGTTAAAATATTTTTCAAGCTTAAATCTTCAGTCTTTTGTATTCTGCTCAAAGGTAGCTAAGTAAAACTACTCCAGATCTACACCAATGTGCCTGAGAGCAGAAATTGTCCCAGTGTACATTCATGGTGCTTACGTTGATGTGGCAACCAGTTAACACCCAGTCTGATGCCTCCCTGCTGGCATTTACGGTCTCTCCGTGCTGTGCTGGCATTATGTGGTAGCTGATTACAGACTCCATCAATCTCCTGCCATTCCCATTGGCTGGCAAAGCAGAGGTCAGCAACCAAAGAAAAGCACATTGCTGCAGTGTCGAAAAACCAGGCAAACAGAAAGCAGAGCTCGGTTGTGTGAGACTCAGGATGCAGTCTGTGCCTTTTCTCACATAGCAGTTCAGGATTTGGGAGTTTAGAAAGCACTGGAAATATTTACAGGGCCCCAGAGAGGCCACAGAAGTTCTGTGAGTTCTGCTGGAGGCAAGATTTCACAGGTTGTCTGTCCAGCAGCCAGCACAGGATTTTGCTGATCTCATCTAGCAGCCAGTGAAAAATATGTTTGTCCCCACAGTCTGGGATGACAGCCTGTGCTTGTGCCACCTTGACCTGCTGCCAGCATGCTGTGGGCTCTCACTGACAGGGGAGCCCTCGATCCCCCTTCTCCTCTTTTTATCCCTGCTCCCAGCCCCAGTTTTGCTTTTTCTGCCATTTTAATGAGACAACCTGGCACATGGAGGGATCTGATGGCTGGCAAGCAGCAAGGGCATGGGAACACACTGGAGGAGGGAGAAGACAAGAGGGAGAGAGGGAGCAGTATCTTTCCCTTTCTTCTGGCAAGATTGTTGGGTCTTCTCAGCCACCTCTTGAGCTGGCTCTGACCTGAGGCACTATGGTATGGGGCAGGGAGCAGGAGACCGTTCTTCTATGTCACAATGTGACATAGTAGAGAGGGAGATACTGCTGCTGACAGCCCTGACACACCAGGAAGCATGGCCCCCTCTCTTGGGGAAATGCCTTTCAGAGCTGGTAAGGAGGGACCAACCTTATCTCCAGGGAACAGGCAGCTGGGACGGTGCACTTGGGACTTACGTTAATGAGTAACGATCTCATCTGAGATGTTTTTCCCATCTATCGCTGTCAAGTGCTGATATTTCCTTCTGTCTCCAGTGGTAGCCTCATGGATTTGACCAATATGGAGAGAGCAACCTATGGCCACCACAGCTACCTGTCCAGCAGTCACTTGCAGAGGTGGGACAATTCAGGGCTGCCTTGGGGGTTTCAGCAAACTGTTAAACAGAAGCTACCTTAAGTTTTGCTTTTTTTTAGAGTATTGTTATGTGTTTGGTGAAATAACAGCACAGAGTGTAAGTGATCTTTGGGAAATAGAGTAATACTGAGTTAGAGATCTGTATGACCCTGCTGGTGTATTCTCTGCATCCCTGGGATAACACATAGTACTGTTGCTTGGCAGAGTCAAACACATGAAGCAGGTAGCTCATGGTAAGCGGTGCTGGTGTGGGTAAGAAACCCCTGCTACCACTGCTGGGACTGGAACCAGCTTGTGTTACTGAGGAATTCACTCTGTTCCTTCACAGGTCCAGTGAACCTCTTTGCAGTTACTGCAGCCGTGAGATCCGAGACTGCCCCAAGATCATAATAGAGCATCTTAACATCTGCTGCCACGAATACTGTTTCAGGGTAAAAAACCCAACACCTTAACTACTGACTGCCCCCTGTGTGCTGCTGTGAAATGGTGTGGTGGGAGGAAGGATCCCGGTGCAAATTCTGCCCTCAGGCATTGGGAGCAATGCATGTAGTGTGTGCCAGAAAACATCCTGTAGTCAGGGGTGTTGGTTGTGTCCCCAGAAGCCTTTCAGCTCCTCAAATAAATGTGCATTGGAACAAGGAGAGTTCTTTATTATCTGTTAGAATAAGCAGCACTCCCTTTCCCCCCATCCCTGGCCTTGGGGCAGGCTCTTGCTGACTCTCTCAGCCTTTGTAGAATCACAGGGAAAGTCTGTGGGGTGTGTGGGAGGAGGAAGCTGCAGCAGCATTTGCTGGTCGTAGAAAAGCCTAACCTCAAAGGTCACTGCTTTGGCAGCCTCACACCTGACCAGGCATGTGCTGCTTGTTTCTGTGCCCAGTCCATGCTGCCATTATGCCCTGCTGACTGTCCAACCCCCTTGTTTTCCCTTTGGCAGTGTGGGATTTGCCACAAAGCAATGGGAGATCTTCTGGATAAAATATTCATCCACCGGGACATTGTCCACTGTGACAAGTGCTACGAGAAACTCTTCTAGGTGAGTGCCCCTTTACAGAGTCAGTGTAAATGGCTGGATGAGAGTGCTCGTGGAGCTGAGTGAAGAGCATGTTTACTGAGTGACCCATACAAGGGTTTTCCCGTGGCATTTTAGTGGGAAGCAGTGACCCTTGTTGTAGAATTAACTAGAAACACACTAGATCTGGTCCCAGGGGTCTGGCAGGCTGAGTTAGCTTCACATAGGGGAGACAAGCAGAGGGCTGGCTNGCTAGATCTGGTCCCAGGGGTATGGCCCTAATGTGATGAGCAGGCTGAGTTAGCTTCACATGGGGGAGACAAGCAGAGGGCTGGCTTGAGTGAAGAGAGAAACGTGCTTTGCAGGTCGGGGTCCTCTCTGAAGGTAACTGAAGAGATCCTCCTTGTGTCCTGGGCTAACACTCTGGGGGGGGCTGTGGGCTGTTTGCAGCCATAACATTATCCAGCAAGGAGGCAGCATGTCAGCAGCAGGGGCAGTTACTGCTTTAGGTAAATGTCCGTTGAGATGAAGGCCACTAGGAGAGCTAGAGTTGTATACTCTGTCAGCAGCCCCATGAGGAACCAGTTTGGACACGGTTTTGCTTCATGTGAGTATGTGAATGGGGCAGGAGTTGCCACAGAAGCCACCAGAACCCTTGCTATGGCACTGAGATGATAAAACCAGACTCCCTTCCCTCCCTCTGCCTTGCAGAGAGAGAGGAGAGGAGGAGGGCAGGGGGTGTCTGCCTCTCTGCATACGCAGCCACTTTCTTTGCCTCTTAATACAATGTGACTGTAGAGTGTTCTGTCCCATCCTGCACCTCGGTCTGCCCTGCTGACCCCTGTACCACAGGGTTTGGGCAGTACCCAGCTCCTGCCTTCACCTTCTCTTCATTTGCTTGCAGGCTCTTGGAGAAGGCAGCCGATGGGAAGTCCCCAGCAGCACATATCAGAATATTTTTGGCAGTTCCTGACTGGCTAAGCAGAATTCCTGCTCCCCTCTTTCCTCAAGTTATTTTCCCTCTCACTGCCTCATCACAATGAATGAGTTTAACATCCACTAGTTTATGCTGTCAGCTGCGTGCAAGACAAGGGCCCGTGTTAACAAGATAAGGCAGTGTCGTCTACAAAGATAAGTGGGCTGATTTTTCTGAGGGTGCTGAACCCCTCTGCCTGTCTTTAACTTCATTAAGATTCCAGAGCACTCCCCGTGTTGGAGGTCAGGCAGAGCTCTTCAGGTCTCAGCTAATTGCGAGAAACCTTTTCCCATTTTTTTCCCTGTTATTTTTTGTCCTCTTTCATTTCTGCAATCAGGCTGCAGCTTAGTGCATGTGAGCTGGTGCAGAGCAAGCTGCTGTGAGAAGGGTTAAACACTAAATTTGAATTCTTGGGAGGGTCTGAATTTAGTTCTTAGCAAAAGCCTATTTCTGCTTCCCTCACCCCAAAATTCTGCCTAGAAATAGCTTGATTTCCATTTGCTTTCCACAGGCTTTCAGGAGCACTTGCAGACTCACTTTACTCTAATTGTGTGTCAGCTTTAATTTCCCTTTCCTGCCTACTCCCTGGTGCATTGCTGCATCAGCATGTGCATCTGCTGCCTGTTTGGGAAGATAACACTCTTGCTCACCTGGTCCTTTAACTTGGCCTCAAATGGGAGGTGGCCAGTGACCACACAAATTGTGCCAGAAATAGGTCTCTCAATTGCCATTCCCAACAAGGACCACTGCTGGACTGACATCTGAATTTCCCCCAGCTCGCCAAGGCTTGCTGTACTGCCTCTCCTATCGCTGTGAATTATTTACGTCGCAAGTGCTCGCTCACAAAGCTGAACTTCTAGAAGATGCTGTACTAGAAGTCAGAATCACGTCATTTTAGCCCTCAATTCAGATACTCAGAGGTTGAGAAAGCTCCAAAATCCTAAAGTCAGCTTCTGTGCTTTTGAAGTAGAGCTCTGACTGCGTCTAGGGTTAGTGCTTTCTCTCCAGAAGCATTAGGAACTTCTGAAAGCACCCACCTTGGCTCTGTAGTAGCTCCTACATGGAAAGAGGTGATGGCAAATGCTCTAAGGCACATGTGTGTTAGCTGGCCAGTTCCTCATGGAAGCCAGCATGCCTGCGAAAGCTTAGCATGTCTCACAGCACAAGGGCTACTTCACTCTTTTAGGCCACCTTACCAGTTATTTAACTAAACAATAGACATGACCTAAGAAGCAACCCCATGAGAGAGGGGACCTAACTTCTCAAGGTGTTGGAGGGACATTACTTTATGAACAGAAGAGGGTCACAAAGCATCTCATCACCCCAAATTTCCAATTTCTGAAAATCACGGCCAGCGGTTCCTTACTGGTACCAGTACCAACAGTGAGGAAGCACTGGTACAGCAGCTGTTATGCATCATGTTGTGCATGCCATAGTTGAAGGTGGATTGTTTGAAATGCCAGAACAGCTGGGTCTGGATCTACAGCTACACTTTAGCAAGATGATCTGCAGAAATAACGTGTTCACCAATGCCAGAGCTCCTGATGGGCATGGGTCCTTGTGGGGAACAAGATCTGTCCACCTTTTTGCACCATCTCTCCTCAGCACTGCGTTACCCTGTAGCAAGCGTTTAACCTCAGTATACAGCTCTAATAAACAGCCTCAGCTTCCTCACCAGTGTCCTGTGTACCACCCTCATGTTGTGTGACCTGATGGGTTGTGTGGGTGTTTGCTTCTCATTGGCAGTCACTGAATTTGTGGAGGGAAAGAGAAGAAATGAAAGCAAGAAGAAATGGTACTGAGGAGAAAGGCACGTCATGAAGGAAGGGAGTCTCAACAAATATATGATCTGTTATTCCTCATATGATTGAAGTTGCTCTGAAAAGCTGCAATTTCCCAGGGAAAAGGGAGTCATGATCTGCATCATCCTAAGTGTGTAGGCTGAAACATCTCCCTGGGTCAAGAGGGGTCTGGACGCTGCTCTTACAGGTCCTGCCTGTTCCTTCACCCCCTCCTTTAATTGGTTTTGGCCTGACCTTTGAAGACTTGCTGCCCTACCCGTGCCTGCTACCCTCTCCTGAGCGAAAAAGAAAAAATTTAAAAAGGCAAATATCCCATTTCTTGCTCTCCTCATGTTATTTCTGGAGGAAGGCCCACCTGCTGGCACATTCTTCCCATGTGAGGGATGCAGTGACCTATCATTCACAGACACGAAAGATCTTGTTTCACCAGGTGGCATGCCACTGGCAGGGACAAAACTCAACACCATTACTTAATGTGAAATCACAACACGTGTGTGGAGGCAAGCCCAGCCCCTGGTGGTGTGGGGTGCTGTGCCTTTGGAGACGTGTTTGCACCACTAACCCTTCCCAGAACACACTTAGGTCTTCAGCCTGACTCTAAGATACATCCTGGTTGTAGCAGTTGTCATATAATCCTAGAATCCCTTGGCTTGGAAGAGACCTTTAAGATCATCAAGTCCAACCCCAGCCTGACTCTGCCTGGTCCCCCTCTAGATCATGTCCTTCAGCACATCTTCTATACCCCTCTTACATCCCTCCGGGGATGGTGCCTCCACCCCTTCCCTGGGCTGCCTGTTCCAACACTTGACAGCCCTTTCAGTACAGAAATTCTTCCTCATATCTAACCTATATCCCCCTGCCCGGGGCAGTCTGTAACCACTTCCTCTTGTCTTATTGCTTGTTGGCCCAGAGATGAGACGCCTACACACAAGTTCTGAAGAAGAGCAACATGTCTGTGGTGTTGCTCGCTCCCAGCCCTGTCCTGGAGGGACCAGCCTGGCTCATTATTTCACAGAATTCCAGACTGGTCTGGGTTGGAAGGGACCTCAAGGATCATCAAGTTCCAACCCCCTGCCACAGGGAGGGCCACCAA
>VXBZ01005398.1:200788-225283 GCA_013399135.1 Heliornis fulica
GCGGCCCGCATGTGGCTGGAAGGGCCGGGAGGAGGGTGGCGGCGGGGGGTTGTTCCCCTCCCGGGCTGCGCCTCGTCGGCCGGCGGGGAGCGGAGAGCCCGTTACCTGCCGCTGAACACCCGGATGTCTTGTGGAAACTCCGAATTATTGTCTGGCTCGGCAGCGGCTCCAAACGCGGTTTCCTTCTCTTCCCTTTCTGTATTTTTTTATTATTATTTTTGCTGTTTTCCCCCCCTTCAGCCCATTTTACAGTGAAATTAAGTTTTGCGGCTTTATATATCTCTTTCCGCCCTCCTATATCCTCGCAGCTTTATTTGGGTGGGCTTTAGACTTAGTGGTGGTGGGAAAGGGCTTATTTAACCTTTTTAATGTGTTTGTTCCCCACCCCGAATGAAAATGCAGCTTTTGCTGCTCCTCAGCTTCGGAGTCAAACTGATTTTTCGGGTGACACATCTCATTAATTTCCCCTTTCCCTGGGTCATGGTTTGGCTTTGACAGGAGAACTCTAGCTCCCTGCTGGTGGATCTTCCATCAGGATCCTTTCGCCATGCCAAAACGACTTTACGCAGAATCACAGATCATCAGGACTTGGAAGGGACCTTAGAAGATCTAGTCCAAACCCCCTGCCTGAGCAGGAAGCCTACAGCACCTGGTATTCCCTGGCTGTCTCCCATCCCAGTACTAAGCAGGCCTGGCCATGCTTAGCTTCTGAGATCAGCTTCCTCTAGGCATGGTTTTGAAAGCTGGGTTTGAAGTGCTCTGCAGTCACCTCTGTGCACTCACAGCTCTTCCTAAGAGCTGCTTGTGTTTGTTACTCATTCAAATAGAAGCCTGAAATTTACATCCTGCATGTAGAGAAAAACAACAACCAAAAAAGTAGTCTAGTAAAAAACCACCCTGAAACAAAAACTCTGCTTCATAGGAAATGCACTCGGTTACTGCTGTTAAAAGTAGCTAAGGAACAGGGAGATGCTAAAGTGGGTGTCTGCATTTATAACCTTGTGTACTGTGCTATCTCATTTCCTCTACTTGCTGCCTGTTAGCCTTAAAAACAGGATAAATTTTCAGACAGCAAGTACCATCTGCNAGAGATCAGCTGGGTTTGAAGTGTGCTGCAGTCACCTCTGTGCACTCACAGCTCTTCCTAAGAGCTGCTTGTGTTTGTTACTCATTCAAATAGAAGCCTGAAATTTACATCCTGCATGTAGAGAAAAACAACAACCAAAAAAGTAGTCTAGTAAAAAACCACCCTGAAACAAAAACTCTGCTTCATAGGAAATGCACTCGGTTACTGCTGTTAAAAGTAGCTAAGGAACAGGGAGATGCTAAAGTGGGTGTCTGCATTTATAACCTTGTGTACTGTGCTATCTCATTTCCTCTACTTGCTGCCTGTTAGCCTTAAAAACAGGATAAATTTTCAGACAGCAAGTACCATCTGCAGCCACAAAAAATTCAGGGTTCAAATGCAGTTGCAGTGCCTGCATCAAATCTTCCAAACTTTGAATCAGCTGTGTCATCAAACTCCATCTTCTGTCTGTCAGTCTCTCTATTCGACCTTCCCTTGCAAAATAGAAAGGCCTTTTTTTTTTTTTTTTAGAGGGGTCTATTTTACTTGCTCTTTGCAACATTAATCTCGTATTTAGGGGTTTTTCAGTGAAGAGTCATTTCAGAAGCGAATTCATGCATTGAAACTGGAAACTCATGTAAGTTGCCTAGTGTAGAGGAAGAGATGAGTGCATATTATTCTGAAAGTGTAAGACCATACGTTACATGCACTGGCTCCTGGCAAGTTGGAGTACCTGTGAAGTTTAAAGCTACGCACTCCTCTTTGGTCAACAGAACCACAAGGTGAACTCAAGGCAGGAGGAGCAGAGATGGATTCATTTCATGAAACTTACTGGAGCGTGTGGTTTATGTTATGATATATTTCTCTTTTTTTTTTAATTTCTGTTTTTTGCTGTGCTTGCATCAGCCTTTCTCTTTTCATCTATAATGGGGGAAACACACCAGTAAGGACGTCGTTTGTGCTTATTTTCATGTGCCAGAGTAACTGCAGTTCCCATCGTTAATTGTTAAGGCTTTGGTATAAGTTGATGCAGAAATGTTTCCAAGTTTCTCCTTCTCCAGGATAAACCTGGTAATGAACAAAGGATGTTTTTACCGTTTTCTTAATGCTGTCATTGTGTGACATCAGCACCTTGCTAATCATGTTTCCTGACTTTGCTCAATCAGTGCTTTTCTCATGTATTTTGTTTGTAAACAGATGGAAACAAAGCTATTGTGCATGATTAAACCAGCTTCCTTTTACATAGTCTAATTTGTGGCATAATAGTTGCATGTCCTAGCTGTTTAAAAGGAGCAATTTGTGTTTGTTGAAATGTTTGATGCTAATTTTGGTTGTTCTTTTTCAATAGGCGTTGATTAAATTCATCTGCCTTCCACCCTGGTGTAAATAGTTTATGTTAAGTCAGAATTTCATAGAATTTTTGGTGTATAATTCTTGTATGCATAAAATACTGTGCATCTTTATGATGCTTTTGTGTTTGTCATGTATTGCAGTGAAACCCTGTGTTTTGGATGATGGTAGTGCCTGGAAATGCCCCGGTCATACAGCAGGATCATGCTCTGGAGCCGGACTTAGGACGAGACTCGACGGAGAACTCCGCCATGGGCCCCGATACAGAGCCAGTGTCGGAGGACGTTGGCCCAGAGTTAGAGGAGGTGCAAAAGCTGCGGGAGCTCATGAGGAGACTGGAGATTGAGAATCAGCACCCGAGAATGAAGAGCGGCAGGAGCATGCTTGGGTCAAACATGCAGAGCGAGATCCGTACTGGTGTGGATAACCATGACTCTGGTCTTAATGGGATGGAAATTAATAACAGCATCAACGCGATAACGGAGAAGCGAGAATTGCAAATAATGGTGGATCTGCACAGCCAGTTAAGCAAAATCAGGAGGGAGGAAGGAGAGAACAACTGCTTAAAAAAAGACCTAGATGCCCAAGTGCTGTATAGTTGTAACAGTGCCACCGAGGAGTTGTCTTCAAGTGTGTGTGAGGTGGAGACCAAGACCGACGATAACATACGGTCTTCACGTATGGATACAAGTAACAGCACAGAGCTTATGGCAGATGTGGTCGTTGCAGGTATTCATTCCTCAGTTCAAATAAGTGAACCAAATCCCAGTGAAAAATGTGGAGATCTAGAAAGTCTTTTGAAGGACATAGATCTGGATGAAGCGGAAATGTTGGAACTTCAAAGCTGCATCGAAGAAGAAGATCATCGCTGGTACGTGTTTCAGAATTTTAGCAGTGGGTGGAATGTGTGCTGCTGCTGTTGGGAGTTTCTGTGCTTGGGGTGCAATAGTTTCTAAGGGTATGATGTGATTTCTATGCAGCCTTTTGATTTTTAGCAGCAAGAATGCAGTTCTTATTATTGGCCGTTCTTATTTGCAAAACAGCATTCTTTAAAAAACAAAGATCAGTCTAACTATAAAAGCTTGTCTTTCCCCCTTTCTTCCTGATGCTGCTGTAGCAAGCACAGAAAAATTCCCTTCTCTTTTAGTTTGTGTGTAATGCATGCAGATGAATAAATAATGGAGTTTTTAAACTTTGTAGATAACTGTATTTAAATAAGAGTTTTGTAGAACAGAAACTGAGACTTTAGGCCTTCTGGAATTTGTGGCTTTTGTTGGCATCCAAGACGACAAATCACTTCCACTTCCTGAACACTGTTTCTTTGCAGCTAACCTGTCTCTTTGTTTAGAGACCTGAATTGAAACAGATCAATGATGTCATCCTTAAATGACCTTACTTTGTAGAACTTGCCACCAGCACTGTTGCTTGGGACTTGTTTTATAAATCACCTGATTAACTTCCAAAGCCAGTTAAACTCTGAGGCTAACATCAGCTTATGCAGTAGCTGTGAGGTTTTACCTAGAGTCCTTAATTTTAAGACTTTGTGGGATGGTCTCAGGCATCTGCAAACTGTTTCAAAATGGTGTAGCTGAATCTGTCAGCAAAGAGGGCACTGCAGAGTGGCTGCTTAATGCAAAACAAATCTGAACCTCCAAAAATTCATCAAGCATTATATGTGAAGGTAACTTGTGTCCATTAATGGAACGGAGTGCAGCAGCCTGGTGATGTCAGCTCAAGTCTGAGTTCAGGGTTACCTTATAAATGGGACAGGATTTTTGAGGTGACAGATGGGGGAAGACTGATTTCAGTGTGTGTTAGTTTGGGAGAGGAATGTATCAAGCTATAAGCTCTCTTCAGGTTTCTTACATGTTCTTTCCCTGGGCACTCAGAATCCATTTGAACACCTTTCCTGGCTGAGATGACACAAGTGACTTCTCATTTGTTTTTAGCTTCTACTGTCAGCCATGCTTGTTTTTTCTTTTTTTTCCCTTTTGAATTTGCAAGCTTTCTTTTAAAACCCAAATACTGGTTCTAAGCTGATCTCTGACTAAAACTCTTTAGCATACCTCAGTAGCATTTTGAGCTGATTTTTCTGTTAAGAGTAGGGAATATATTTACCAAGTTGAATTTGGAAGGCAGGCTTCGTTATTTCCATGTTAATGAGAACAGCTAGTTCTGTATTTGTGCTTGTGTGGCCTGTGACAGGAGAGATTCTTCAAAGTCTATTGTCTTGGTAAAGAGAGCAGTCTGAGATTTACACAGGCAGTGAACACTACCCAGAGCAATCAGGTGAGGTTCTGCACTCAGTGTATTAACCTTTCCTTTTTCCTTGAGCTGGTGCCTCGTGAGATGGTTGTTCTTTACCAGGCACCCTTCTCACTAGACCTTGTAGGATCTTTGTGTGTTGATACCTCTGTGTTATCACCAGGTGTGGCTGATATACAGACTGATTTATTAAAAAGAAGTGCCCCAAGGAGCTCATATAATGGACCCTCATGCAAGTACTGTTGCTATAAGCTAACCTTGGTCATGTTGCATTGCTTCAGTCTGTTTTGTTGTCCCCTTGTTAGAGAAGACTTCTTATGATGGCCTCTTGTGGTAGAGCTGAACTGGAGGTGGGGGACAGATAACCTATGTACAGTCCATAGCATGAGGCTGTGCTCATTGCCAGGCATCCTGAATTCTCTTCATAAGCATGTCTCACATAATATCTGTGCAGATGTTCATGCATTCCTGTCAGCAATAACAAGAAAAAAAATGGTTTAAGAAACAATCAGAAACCCCTGCCAGAGTATATGGATTTAGGGTGAACTCCAGTGAGGTGGCTTTGCTGACTGGGGGGAATCATCTGTGGAATGGATGTGGTATCTAAATGTGCTGAGCAGTGTATTACTGCAGGCAAACAGCTTACTCTAATGTTGGGTTTGCAGTCCCTCTCCTGATACAATCCTGAGGAAAAAAGCTTACAGCTAATAGTGGAACACATAGTGTACCTTGATGCTTCTGATTTTTGGTAAGTTCTGAGAAGCTCAGGGTGGGTTTGGTTTCTCCTGCCACTGCTGAATTGATAAATTGTAAAGACCCAGTCCTCCTGGTTGCTGACCTTTTCTTTAACATTATCTAGTAGAAGGGATGATACCTTAGGGAAGGCTAAGAACTCATTTCATATTCTTTTAAAGAATGAAAGTGTTTAAATTATGGGGATGGAAGCAGGAAGCTTTCAAAACAAGAGGCTTTAGTTCTCCATTCTGGTTTTAAGAAGAGCCCTGAACCTTAGGGTGATCTTGATTGTGGTATTGTGTGTATTCCCTATGACTCCTCACTAGGTTTGAAACCTCTCCTGAAGTCCACTGTGTTTAGTTCTTAAAAACAGCATTGCAGTGACTGAGCCCCTGTGAAACATGAGGTCCTGCTTCACCTGCTGCAGCTGTAACTCTGTAATACCTTGGTGTCTGTAGCTCCACTTGCTTTCTTAGGTCACTTTCTCAAATAGCTGTTCAAAATTGTAAATATCCTCGAGGCACAATCAAGTGCAAGTCGGCTTTCTGTGCTCTTGAGTTCAGCATGACACTTCAGGAGACTTCACTGCAGAGACCTGGTTACCAGTTCACTCCTCACACCACACTTCAGTGCAGTCAACTCCTGAGCTGTTTGTGGAACAGCCCTTACCCATATGGAGGGGGACAAACAGGATTACTGTCTTTGTTTGCCATTCTTATGTCCTCCCACTGGGGAAGAACCGAGCTGTGATGTTTTCTTGCATGTTTAGTTTATTGTTGTTGGTGCAGTGATTTGTGTTCAGTGATTTGTTATGTGTTCCTGGGCAGCTTGTTTGCTGTTTTGACAGTTGTCAGTGATTTGATTTTATATTTTTTTTGCCTTGTAAGACTCGAGAGAGAATTTTGATTTGGAGTTATGACGAAGTGATTCAAATTCCACCCCCCTCTGAGCTGCACAGAGCTATTATTAATATGACATTGGAGGACATATTAATCAAAGGAGGTAAAGAAATGGCAGAAGTGAAAATCCTTAACCTTTCTTAGTGCTCTTTTCTCCTTTTCACTGGATTAGACTATTTTTGCCTCCATCTCTTTTGATGGAATGAGTACCAAACTCCCTGACCATGCCTCATCTGGCAAGTTCAGGCTCTCTCCTTGACAGAGGGAGTTTTTGTCTGGTTCTCCTACCCTCTCTATCCTTGATGTGTACATAAGCCATCTAGGAGCTTGCCTGCCATCTTTCCTTGCTATCAAGACTGTGTGACTTGGAAACAGCAATTTGCAAAGCTGTAGTTTCTCATGCTGGTCCCTGTCTGGAAACCTTCAAGCAGTATTTTTAACAATGAATCAGTTAGCTCTGGTGCAGTAAACAATGGACAGGTGACTTCAGAAGCATTTCTTGATCATCTGTTTCTGAGCAGCATCTCACCTGGTTGTGCCATTTAGCCATTACGATGTTCTCTGCAGACTGTCTTGCTGAGTGCAATTTCTGGGTAGATGGGCTCCTTCAAAACCCTTCTGCTAAGCTTTAAGATAGTGTTATCTGTTTTCATTGCCAGTGCTGGAGTAGAGTAAGCTGAAAGGAACCAAAACTCTACCTGCTTGTCTGAACCTTGTACAAAATCTGATTTTTCAGGTCAAATCACCTTCATGTTGGCGGCTCACAGTGACCGAGTTCTTGCTGAAATCCTGGACATGCTCACAGTCCTCTCTGTAAAAGGAGCTGTGGGCACAGATTTGGGGCTGCCAGGGAGGGGGAGAACCTCAGTGCTGCTGCAGCAATCCTGCCACTCAGCACCCTGGTGCAGGGCACATGTGACATCACTCTTAGCTCATCCCGCGAGGTGCCATTTGATCACCTGTACAGATGCAGGAGCTGCTGCGGTGTTGGGAGCTGCTGTGGCTTGGTGACTGCAGTTCTGGTGTTAGAGGGGTTAGTTGTGAGAGAGCTGTGGAGCATTGGTGCCTCTTTGGGCTTTTGTCCTCTTTCCCAGTTCCTCTTTCTTGGGGAGAAAATGCTCAAACCTCCACTTGAGCTAGTGCTGGAATGGTTTTGTACGCGCTGTTCTCCATGGGATTTTTCTCCTGGGTGTTACTGTTTCACTGTGGATTTCTACAGAACTGTATTGTCAGTATTTCTGACAATTACAGTCAGAATCAAACATTGCAGTGTAGATTTGGGATTGGAGCAGCATAAGCACAGTAGTAAATCTGAAAATCAACTCTGAAGTCTGGAATATAAAGGAAAGGAAAATGGAATGCATTATCTGTTTGAAATGCATGATTTATAGAAGACTTCATCTGCTGCTTTAGGATTTTATGGGAGCATATCTTTTAAATCTAAACTGTTCTAAGTATATTTAGCTACCTCAGGCCTTTTTCTCCTTGAACTGAGGTATATAACTCAAAGGTTTGACAATCAGGGTGTCATGTCTGCCACTTGTACCGCTGTAGCTACTGGTGCTCAGTGCTGTGGAAGATCTGTGATAAACCAAGCATGTGTCTTAAACTCAGGTACACCTTCACTAGTTACAGAGCTTTCTACAGCTTGAATTCTCTCCTTACAATTTATAGATTTACTGATACAAATACTCTGCAGCATTAAGATCTTGAATTCACAGGCATTGCTGACTGGCACTCTTATAAATGATCTGATGTGTTACTATATTTTGAAGATGTTTTATCGACTGGTTTTGGTTTGGTTTTTTACTGCAGTGTGCAAGTTAAGAAAGTTGTCACAGTATTTTCTAGATCCTTGGGTGTTTTTATTTAAGGCAGTTTTTGCAAACTCAAAACGTTAGTGGCCATTCACCCCCATAAATCCTTCTGCAACATTGACCCCAGAAGAAGAATAATACCTCTGGAAGATGCTTTGCTTCTAGTACACTGAAATACATCTGAACAGTGTGCAAAGAATCCCACATTTATTTTATTTTTTGTTCCCTGCCTACATTCTTAATGGACAAAAAATCTCATGTTGTGCTTGCTGTGCTACTAACGCTCTTTGGCTCTTGGCAGAGGTGCATCTGATAAGGTGCTTGAGATGGGAAGGTGAAAGGTACACCAGTTAGCAGAACCTAAAGGTGCTTTACCTCAGGGTTTCTTCACAGATGCTGAAGAAAATCTCATTCTCATTAATGAGTTATGTGGCAGAACCCCAATAGGCCAACACGAGAACATGTGCCCTAATGTTGGCTTTGACTTTTGTATTAGGACTTGTAACTCCAAATGACTTTCACTGTCACTGATGATGCAACAGAAGAAAATAACCAAAGTGTAACTTTTTGCCATTAAACAGGTGCTTCACACTCAAACAGCTGTAGGAACAAACAGCAAGATAGAGTGTATTCAGTAATAGAGTATTTGTTAAGCCCAGAAGACTTTGGCTGACACACAAACTGGCAGTTGAATCCATACTTCACAGTGTGCCTGAGCACCGTTTTTTTTCCCAGTGCTTATTGGATTAATTTAACCTGACAAATCAACCATCCTTAGAGGATAAAACTACCAGGAATAAAATTCTGTGTCTCTAAACAGAGCAGAGTGAGTTTAGCTTATCACAAAACCCCCTTTCAGAAGAAAGCCTGGCTCTGCTCAGTGGAAAGGGTGGTGGTGCATTACCTGGCCTCTTGCTGCAGTGGCTGATGGAGGGTGACCCTGGCTGGGGGAAGCCACTAGTGAAAGGTGACTTTTGCTTCTTAGTACTGTGTCCAGTAAAACATTCACTTCTGTGTGCAGAGATGGTGGCTTTAGTTTATCAGTGGATGATGTGCTGTGCTCCAGAAGGAAGATTTGGACAGGTTAGTGTGCTGAGTGTGGTGAGTCCTTCCCCAAAGCCACTTAACAAAGGAAAATAATAAATCCAATGCTGGGAAATAAAGCTGTAATTCCCACTCTTTTTATAATAAATTGCCTGGATTGAGTTTAGTGAAATTATAAATGGGATCATCTCTGTCAGCTGAACAGCAAGAGTGCTCTGGCAGACCACAAAGGACTCCAACACCCTGGGAATTCAGCTCTGCTCCACCTGGAAATGGTTCCAGCAATGACACAAGGGTTACCAGATCCAGCTGATCCAGACCTGGCCAGGAGCAGAGTCAGTTGCAAGCCTGCAAGGAGCTGGGCAGAACAACCACTTCTGCAGCAGAGCAGAATTTTCTCCCATAACCTCAAATACATGAAGAACAGCATGACCTGCCCTAAGGAGGCTGTTGGCCTCTTTTTTTGTTTGATGGTTTTACTGCTGCTTTTTTGGTCTGAACTGTAAAATAAACCCAGAGAGAGAGCGAGTGCTTTGCTTTCTCTGTTTTATTGGATCAGAGTGGTTGTAATGCTCATTTGCCCGTGCAGAAAAGCAGCAAGATAAGCTTGTGGGGTCTTTTCTAAAAGATAACATTGTGCATTGAGGAATAATGTGCTCATGTTTCTCAGTATTTAGTTTGTCACTACCAAATTAGTGTTTGGTTTGGGGTTTTTATATGTGTGTGTAGCTTTGTGTGAAGCTTGGTATGAGAGTGTTTCTGTTTGACATGTGAATAGAGACTGACTCTCTGCTCCCTGAAAAGGATGGGTCTGGCCAGGGGCAGGAATATTATTAGGATCTGTAAAGTCATGAGTGGCATGTCAGGAGAATAATTGCCTTCCACCTGTACCTTATCTCCCCAGAACCAGACAATATCAGGAGTAAATAGCAGGTGATGTTTTCAGAGCAAGTGAATGGAGGTGGTTCTCCATCCTACGTGTTAGTGCAGTCTGGGACCCATTGCAGTGAGGTGTTGTGGGAGCTAAAAGCAGCCTGAATCCAGAAAACAATTTAGATAGCTTGACCAGAAGCTACAGACGTGTTTTTTGTTGTTGTTGTTCCTGTTGGGATGTTTTGACTTGAAAAATGTGAATGTGGGATATGTAAGTGAAGTTCTTGAGTTACTTCTCAATGTGGCTCCTGTACTCTTTCACCTCTCTCTCGAGAAATTTTGTTTGTACAAAACACAGTTAAGATGCTATTTTACACAAGATCAGTTGTAAATAATCCAGGACTATAAGATGATTAAATCTGTACACAAGGCTAATCCTGTACATATATTCAGTTCAGAGCTAGGTGTACTGCCAACAGTTTAAGCTGTAGGAATACAATAAAAATAAAGGGCAGCATACAGTCACACTTCCTAACTGTCCAAAGATTTCTGAATCTTCCAACTAAATGGTTTATCCCTGAAATCTGTGAGCAGGTTTCTGAGCACTGAGTGTCCGAGAGCAGCATTTAAGAGACAGCAGTTCCCTGCAGTGTAATTCTGGTGGAATATCCAGAGCTGGAGGGGTTTAAACAAAATATACAACAGTTAGACTTTGCAAAGTAGACACCTTGAATCTCAAGTTGGAATCACCTTCTTGCCCTTGCTGTCTGGGTCATGAGATGGTTTTGGGGGTGGAGGGGTGAGTACACCAAGCACTTAACTTTTAGCAGTGTTCCAACAGCCCAGGCTTGAGCCTTGCCTTGCAGAGTGTGTGTACTTTCACAGTGAAGCCATCCTTAAGTGTGTTTTACTACTGTGATAGGAAATTTTGTTTCCCAGTCAGTATGTTATTTAAGCTTTATTTTTCCCTTTGTTATTAATTTGGATAACTGCACTGCTGCATATCATCAGGCATGTTTAGTAAATGCTACCTGGGTGGCTGTATGCTTTGAGTTAATGATTTATTGTCTCCTTTCAATCCTTGCAAAGGCTCTACGTGCCCCTGAGAAAATCTGGGACAGACCAGAAACCAGACTCACCTCTGAAGTGGTGCCGGCAGGTGTTGGACAATCCCAGTCCTGAGACAGAAGCAGCCTGCCGAGCTCTTACAAACAGGCTTGATCAGGGTATGTGGACTATCCCCATTGCTTCTCCAAGTGACCTTGTGTTCTCTTGTGTTGTCTACTTAATGTTTCTGAGAAGCAGGAGAGCGAAGGAGACGTGGAGTTTGTGGTTGCTGTAGTGGAGGGTATCTGCAGAGACAGCGTTTCAGCTGTTGTGTTTGTGCAGACATGTTTGTCATAGGTTAAAAACCTCCCTTCAGTTTTGGGTTACATTGGTAAGGCCTCAAGTGATGAAGCAAGAGATCATTCTGTAAACATTAAGGCTTTGCTGATTACACCAAGAGACAAAACCAAACTGGGATGTTCTGCCTCTCTATTTCTGAAGAGGCAAATACAGGCGTTTCAAATGAGTTGCCAAATTGACCACCTTAATTTGGGGTTTGTTTGGGGTTTGTTTGGGGCTGTAGGATATATATCATAGTGTTTTCAGGCTCTTGGGATTTTATAATTTTTTAAATATTTAAACATCTCTAATGTAAGAATATGTAGAGGAAAAAAATGTACTTCTGGAGAATGGGTGGTGGTGGAGGGGGGTTTCAAATGAAACTGATAGTGCAGCTTTTTTCTGTATGAAAAGTTCTGGTGTTGAGTGTTTGTAACAGCACTTATGATACCTCACCATCAGCGTTACTCCCTGTGTAGAATAATTGTCTGATGCTCAGAGCTTACAATAATGAAACATTAAAATCTGCAACTCGAAGAAAGGGTGTCACTTGGAAACCTAACTTTTCCTCCAGTGTCATCATCCCCCCAGAGCACATCCTGGTGGCTTTCACCTCTGTTAATTAACCTCTGAGGGGAAGATCCCTCACTGCAGCTGCCTGAAACAAATACCCTATAGAGCAACCAACCCACGGTCAGTCGGTATTCCAGGGCCGTAGGCTTGGGGGTTTGTTTTCCCTTTTCCTAGCAGTGAGGGATCAATCCAGTACCAGCCTTTCACGAGGTGTTGGAGTGGATAGATGCTTCCCATCAGTACAGAGGTGAGGCAAACCTACTTCTGTAGCATATCACTGTAACAGTCTACCCCATCCCTGGAGGTGTTTAACAGACAGGGAGATGCGGTGCTTGAGGACATGGTCTAAGGGTAGACTTGGTGGCGGTGGGTTAATGGTTGGACTGGATGATCTTAGGGGTCATTTCCAGCCTTAAAAATTCTATGATTCCCCTGGAGAATCTCCTGGTGGTCTCTGCTCAGATGTGCTCCAGGTTTGTATGTGCAGTGTACTATTCCTGGGCTGGTGTGCTGATAGCCGAGATGCTGCGGGGTTTGAAGTCCCCCTCTTCTCTATCACATAGCTTTGTGTCACACAGCATCCCTGTACCTCCAGCTGTGGTGACCAGTTTTCTCATTGTCTCCTGACAGCCCCTCACTGAAAAGCACTGCAGAAAGGGACACATTGAGCCTCGCCACCTGGTTTGAGTCGGGAATGTCTGAGCACCAAAGCTGTGCTTAGCGGTGTTTGAAAGGAGTTTCTGAGGGAATTCATGTTTTGGAACTCAGTGATGTTCTTAACAGCTGAAAATACAACCCCCAGTTTGAGACAGAAGGTGTTGTGTGCCTGGGTTTGAATTGGCTGGATTTGTCTTCTGTGCAAACGTGATCATTTTGATTCCAGTTTGGCCAGTAATTTGACCTCAGTGGTTGGAAGTCTGTTTTACTGTTTTGGCTTGTGTCTAGTATGGTTTTGGTTTGGGGTTTTGTATGTTTATGTACTAACAGTGTTTTGGCACTGCTTGTTTTGAGTTTAGCCTTGAAATTCCTGATTTGAGATAACTGTATGTAGCTCAAGAACAAACTTCACTTACTTTTATAAACCATCTACACTTGAAAATTTGAATGAAGGTTCATTTGATAATTCTGTGCTGTCTGCAATGTCTCAGGTTTTGTGTATTTGTACTGTATTGCTTCTTTTTACCTAAAATAGCCTGATTTTTATTTGGGGGGGAAATAAAAAAGAAAACTATCTGTTGAATCTTTATTATAATTTTCTAGCTACTGCTCTCCCAGTGCTTGGGGCTCAGTGGGCAATTCAGCAGCCCCTTGAGTAGGTGCAGATCACAGACTAAGTCCTTTCCTTAGTGTGGTAGCTGCTGGTTTCCAGTTTCAGTAAACATGGACTCACCAAGCTTTGCTACTTGGCTTCTTTTTGATTGTTTCACTATCTCTTATGTCTGTGTACAGGATAAATCATTCTGACTGATTGTCCTTCATGTTAATTTGCTGTCCCTTTAACCTAAAGGCATAGTTTTTGTGGTTTAATGCTGTTTAGATTCCATCATTAAAAATTCAAATTCCAGACACGTGTGTGGACATGAAGTTCAGTGGAGCTCTTTGGAGTGAGGATGGGGTGTGGATGTGACAGATATTGATGCAAAGAGTCACCTCTGAAGGCCAGCACTGAAACTTTGTCCTCTCTAAAGCCCAGTTGGTCAGTAGTTATTCTTGGAATTCTTCAGGAGTGACAGAAGTGAAGGGGGAGTGTGAGGAAGGGAACAGACCCAGCTTTGCTTTCCCCATCACGTAACCAACACCACCGGGATGTCTTACTTGAAGTACATCTGTTAGAATATTTATTCTTGTTTGCTCTGATGCCTTTCTTTCTCTTATGCTCTTTGGTTTTAAACACAATTTGATAACCTTTTTGGCTTTTTTGTATTTTTTTCCTTCTAGCCAGTAGATGGAAAAACCTGTATTGCAGTCCGTTGGCATCACCGAGCACCCATAATTTGAATACAGAGCCAGGCTCCTCTAGCAATGCACTAAACTCTCCTGGGCATCTCAAATCGACTAACAAAGCACTACTAACCTGTGGCAGCTCAGGTATGGCATGTCAGTAGAGCAGTGCAAACCTGTAGTGTGTTCAATGCAAGGAGTATTACTACTTCATCCAGGGAAATGTCGTCAAGAGACACAAGTTCACCCATGGGACGTTTTGATTTGCTCACTTACTGACCCAGGTTTCATCTCTTAGGTGGGAGAAAACCTCCTTGTGTTGGGAATGTATTGTAGTTATTTCCTGCTTTTGTTTTTATAACTTTCTTTTAAATTGTACTAATTTTAAGTGACTTAAAGGGGAAAAAAGAAGTGACTCAAGGGAAAAAATGCAACCAACTGCTCTTGAATAATGTCATACATAGGTGTTAAATTCATGAAGTTACTTGGGTTCAGTTTTCTGGTTTGTGAAGTTTCTTTTGAAAATACCAAGTAATATAGGTGTTAATTAACAGAAAGAAGCCTCAGGTTTGAGATGAAAGGCATAGTCTCCAGGATATGCTCTAAATTAGCAAAACTACAAAATAACACAAGCTTTCTGCCAGACTTCATTGTGTTTGGAGTAAGATTTCCTGCACCAAGAGGCAACTTACACAGAGTTCTGGTTAGAAGCCTACATTTGTAGCTCAGGTGGAGTGTGGAGATTCTCCTAAATGCCTTGGCCTCATGTCTGCCTTTGCATTTAAGCTGCTGCCTGGGGAGACCATGTGGGCTCTTCCAGGAGCTTTGCTTGTCCTTGATGCAATTTGTGCTTTGTACAAATGCTTTTCCCTTGGTTTTTATTATCAAAGGAGTTGTTTGGGCTTTGTGGAAATTGCTGTATCCTAATTTGCATGTTTAAAAACATAAAGCATGCTTAACAGTTTGTGGCTTGAGACTTGATGTTAAATGAGCTTTTTTTTTTATTATAAAGAAAAAAAAAGGGTTGCATGTGAGTGTTTCCACAGCTGCAGGTATGCTTTTGAGACCTAGTGGTTTCTGCTGTAAATATGAATTAACACTTATCTCTGTTTTGCAAACAAAGGGAGATGTGTAGGACTGACTGTTTTTGTGAGCTGAATTCTGCAGGGGGAAAAAAGAATCTCTAAATTTCTTGGTTTTAATATGGGTTTGGTCAACAATCTAGAAGTCTGACCACCTTTTCACACAGAAACAGCTACTGATGTGTAAAACCAAAGTGTCTCTGCAGCTTCTAGACTTCCTCATTCAGTCTGTAAATCTCCTGAAGCTGTCAGGGGTATCAGATAAAATGCAAAGTTTAAAACAGACTTTGTCCTGAGCGTGAGAGCTCACTTCATCTCGTGGTGGCTCTGCTCTCATGGCCTGTGAGTGCTAAATGAGTTTAAAGTTCACTGTCAACTTGATTGACTGAAATCTAGAAAAAGAAGAAAAACTGAGCTTCCCTGCTGTTCATTCAAATGAAAAATGTTTATCAGTACTTTACTTAAAAACTAAATCAAAGCCTTTTCCAAAATACAGATGTGGTACATACTGAAATTCCTGCTATGAAAACCACAATCAGTTCATCTCACAATGTTGAGCCACAAAGATTTCCCTCAAGAAAGAATGTGACTCTGTCTTCCCCTCCCTGACTGCTTTTAAAAAGACCCACAATTTGAATTGCAGAACCAGGCTGCACACACCCAACTGAACTGGGAACTTGGCTTTTTCAACAGCTGTATTAAAATGCAGCTGTGTTAAAAGTGCAGCTTTTAGTACTAAAGGTGGCATTAGAGAAACTGAGCTTATCCTTTACACTCTGTCCTACAGGTGCAGCCCCTGTTCTCATGATGGCTTTATTTCAGCTGTATACAGCACCTCTTCCTGAGGCCAGAAGGCAGGAGCAGGGTTACATCAGTGTCACTCCTGGGGGGTTGTGCCTCAGAGGGTCTGTTGGTGTAGCACAGACACACCACTGACACTGCAGTCACACTTCTGTCTCTGTTTTATGTAAGCATCTTGAACTGGAAAAGCTTTATGCCTTTTCAGATGCAGAATTTGAGGCAGTTTGCTCAGTGTCCAGGTAAGAAATGTTTTATACCTGGACTTCAGATGTGTTTTCTGTGCCATCAGTTACTACTCTTCAAAACTGGCTGCTGAAAAGAAATAGCATTTGGAACCTGCTGGTTTTTTCTGCTGCCTGACTGGAATTAATCATCATTTGAACCAATTGCTTGGCAATGGTTTCTAGATGTTTATTTCTAGAGTCATTGCTGAGAATCATTCAGTAGGTGCTCTGCCTCCAAGACTTCTTAGAACACAGCAGGTAAACCAGTGTGAGCTGCAGTAAAAGCCAGTGGTGATTGACATCATTTAGAAGTGAGGCTGAGCCGACTTACAGTCTGCACTTGTTGGCTGGTGTGCTGCAGCCTACTTGTTGGCTTTTAAGTGAGGCTCTTAAATCCCTGGTTGAGCAGGATTTGTGTTTCTTAAGCCTGCTGCTAGCTGAAAGTGATGTTAAGTGCTCTTAGGCCCTTGCATATCTACTTTCATCTGATCTGTCAGATCACAGCTTTTAATTTGGTTTTTGTGGGTCTATGTAGTACTAATTGCAGCCTTGTCTTGGAGTTACTTTAAAGTAACATATTCTCTCTCTGTGAGTTAGGTGGTCTGATGTGTCTGTGTTTGAGGGTTGTGCCAGGAGCTTATGAGGGTGTTTTCTAACATGGCACAGATAAGCACGTTGGCCATGCAGAGGTTTCACATTCCTTCTGTGTTTCAAGAAACTTCTGGTGGGTGTTTGTCTGCTTAGTGCAGAGCAGTGTTGTAGCTATAAAATGGGAAGAGGGGATGGGGGTCTGCTCCCCATCACGTGCTCTCTCCAAGACACTGCCCCAGCCAAACTCCACGCTGACAGGAGGGTAGAAAGCACCTCATGCCATGGCCTGTGGCTGCCTGCCACCCACAGAGGGAGATGAGCCAAGGGCTAGGTGGGGCTGGGCCTTCCTGCAGTGACAGTCCCCCCAGGTGCCAGGAGGAGCAGTGTCTGAGGAAAACCAAAGGCACTTGGGATGCTGAGACACCACATTTCTGCACACTCAGCTACTTACAAGCCTCCCACGTTTGAAGGACAAATTCCAAGTAGTAGTACCCTTGTGTTGTTGAAAATACTGTCCTCCTTGACTGAAGAAAAGGTACTCACAGGTGAAAGGTTGCACCTGATTATGATAGTATTTAACTCTTCAAAAGGAAAATTTGTTGCCTGAATTAAGGAAGAACTTATGTGGTGGAAAAATTTGGTTTTTGTGACTGGCTGTGTGAACAAGCCATGTCCTCCCCTCTAAGAGAGAGCCTAGTTTATTGTGGGGGTGGGGAAGGAGGGGGAATGAACTTTAGGAATTGGGAGGAAGCAATCTAGTTGTAAATTTCTTTGAGTAAGCAGATGGTGTGGCTGATTTTTTCAGGTACTGTACTCTGAAAAGCATTTGGATCCTTTTGCTCCCAAGACTGGCCAGCAGGGCCCTAGCAAGCACTTTGTACAACTTGGCTGCCTCATACCTGGACCGGGGGTTTCCCCTTTCTCAAAACAGACAGAAATTACACTGATCATCTAAACAATGTTTCTATGCTCAAAATATTACCAAGCATCTCTTGCCACCTTCTGGAGAGTAGTCCACAGTTTTCTCCCTGCCCAAAGACCATCTGCCTCCTGACAGTGGCAGGGTGAAATGCTGAGCACCGTGTCCTCACCTAATTCCTAACTTAATTCCTAGCAACTGTACCTCAGCTTCCCAACTGCACTGGTTCTGGTACGGGAATGAGCACTCTGCTGCTGCCTCTTGTTCTCTATTTGAATGTCCAAATGCTGTTTGTGTTCCTCTTCCCTCCTGAAGGTTACCTGAGCATGCATTCTGCACTGAGCTCTCAGTCCTCGGTGGACAGTGAGCTGAGTACCTCAGATGACTCCATCTCCATGGGATATAAACTGCAGGACTTGACCGACGTCCAGGTTATGGCTCGTCTTCAGGAGGAAAGTACGTGGCAGCCACCTCCTTTTGTTATGGTTTTAGAGTTGTAGGGAAGTATATATGGATTCCAGCTGTTCTCTCTTCTCTTCTCTTCTCTTCTCTTCTCTTCTCTTCTCTTCTCTTCTCTTCTCTTCTCTTCTCTTCTCTTCTCTTCTCTTCTCTTCTCTTCTCTTCTCTTCTCTTCTCTTCTCTTCTCTTCTCTTCTCTTCTCTTCTCTTCTCTTCTCTTCTCTTCTCCTTTGACACCCCAAAAATAATTTAATAAATTGATATGTTTGTGGTTTGCAGGGGCTTCCTTCAAAAATCCTCAGACCCTGAGTGCCACTTACAACATTCCTAAGGCTACACCTGCTAAAGCAGAGAGTGGCTTTGAAAGCATTATCCAAACCTCTACTTGGCTAAATATGTAAACACATAAATATGTAAATACCCTTTAATACTCCAAAAATATTGCAGCCCCAATTGCCCCTGAAGTCCAGGTGAAGTTTCATGAGTAGCTGCATCATCACAGTGGCATCTTCAGCAGCAGCAGCTCACAGTTGCCTGTCTGGTTGCTGTCCCCTTACTGGAGCAAACACAGGCAGTTGTGTGACTGACTGACTGACTGACTGCGGGGTCTGTTGGTTTGGGGAACTGACCCAGCTGAAAAATAACCCAGCCAGATGTTTTGTTTGTAAATGTTTGATTTGCTGAGCTGGCTGCCCTCCTGAAAGATGAGAAATAGACAGATATTTATGTGTTTCTTATTACACAGACAACGCAAGTCAACACTGCTGTGTTGAGTAAAACCAGGAGTCCTAGAGTACTGAAAGAGCTGAAATTGCTCTGGTAAAGTGCTTGGAGACAGCTCTGCAAATTTAACTTAAGCATGAAAACTTAAGCATTTTAAAATAGAGGGAGGTAGATTTAGATTCGATATTAGAAAAAAGTTCTTTGCTGTGAGAGTGGTGGAGCACTGGAACAGGTTGCCCAGGGAGGTGGTGGATGCCCCATCCCTGGAGAAGTTCAAGGCCAGGTTGGATGAGGCCCTGAGCAACCTGATCTAGTTGGGGGTGTCCCCTGCTTCTTGCAGGGGGGTTGAACTAGATGACCTCTGGGAGTCCCTTCCAACCCTAACCATTCTATGATTCTGTGATTCTATAAAACACATTTGTGTCCCAGTGTGGGGTATTTCAGTTCCCATGAAGTCACTGGTAAACTTTCTGTTGAGTTCAGTGTGATTTGGCTGAGGTCCTCGTTGAAGATGAGGGTGGTGGGTTCTCCTGGTCTGTGCAGATGGTTAATTTGATATACAGGGAATAGAGAATTAAATTCTCTGGTTTTCTTTTGGAGAACATTGCTTGTATTTTGTTAGGCAAGAAGATTGAAAGAGAGACCTAAGCTGGGGGGAGGACCTATAGGTAAAGCAGACAGATGTGCAGCCGAGGTCGATAAAAAGCAGGTGTTTTGGATGCAGAAGCTCAGGTCTTTCTTTGAACCTGTTTGGATGCTGGTGTGTGTGTAATTAACTGAACTGAAACATTCATACTCTAAATGAGACTGCTATACCTAGTTAACCTAGCAGCTTGCATGGCCATGTATAGTCCACAGTCACAGCTGCTTGTGCTGTTCACTATATATAGTAACTCAGGTCCATTTGAATATTCACTCTTTGCTCTAATTAATCAGTACTGGTAGAGGTGACCCTGTTCCAGTTCAGAGGTTGTGTATGCAGAGGTTGTGTATGCAGTCGAGGGTAAAGAGAGTGACTAACTTGACTCTCCTTTGGGGGCAGGATGAATCCCTGATGGATGAAGGCATTGCTGCTGAGTCTGTGTTGCAGCTGGGTAAGGAATTCCCATTTTCAAGTGTGATGACTGGGAGCCTCGTTTCCCTGTGTCCCCAGGCCTCCGTCAGGATTGTGCCTCCAGCTCCGCTTCCGTATCGCGCCGCAGCTCCAGCGCCTCCCTTCACTCTCTGAGGAGAGGTACCTACAGTGACCAGGAGTTCGACACGTACAGCCTGGAGGATGAGGATGACTACGATTGCTCCCTGTCCTACCGTAGCACCCACAGATACTCACCATCTCCTCTCAGCTCCCCCCGGTGTCAGTCCCCCTCTTCCAGCGCAGACTACAGCAGGGCATCGACTTCCCGTCTCCGTCCCCCGAGGAGAACTGTGCAGAGTCCAATGCAGGACCGGCTCAAGTACGCCAACAGCGAAGGTGAGTCGAGAGCTTTTGGAGCGAGTCGAGGAACATGAAAACTGAAGTCTTGGCTACACACTTGTCTCCTTCTGAGTGCATCTGGTTTTGGTTATGCATCTCCTGTATAACATGATGCATGTCCTAAACTGCTGTGACAAGCAGCAGGTAGAGAGTTTGCTCTCTGTTGCAGAGGAGATGCGCCACAGCATGCCCAACCTGGCCAGGACGAGCCTTCGAGCGCTGGAGTCCGTCCGCAGCAGTCGGAGCTTGGAGTCGGACCTACAGGTGCCCAACAGCCGGATTCCACGAACTCAGCAGCGGTCAGCAGGTCAGTGCACACCACCAGAGTTCCTCTCCTTCCATCTGTCTACCTGGCTGAACCCCTGAAAGGCCTGGTTTGACAAAGTGCTCTTAAAATACAATCTCCAGATGGGTTACTCTTTCTTTGCTTGCTCCCATTCCAGGTCTGGCTCCCCCCAGTAAGCTCAGGTATTCCTCCAGTGCCGGGCAGTCTCCCTTAAGCGTGCGACAGCCGATGAAAGCAGGGTCGTGCACAAACTCTCTGTTAACACCCAGGCAGCCAGTAAAGGCCTGCAGTTACACCAGCCCTGTTAGCGGGGCTCGAAAACCACAGGCTGCTTTGCTCAGCACAGGCTCTTCCAGTGGCACTACCAGAAGCAGTAATATGGTCACAGTGGCAAAAAACTCACCCATTAAAGCACGCACATCTGTTGGAGGAACCTCGGTGCCCAGGAGCAAGCCGACACCACCATCCAAGAGGTAAGTGTGAGTCGTCCCACCTCGTGGACTGGAATGAATGCTTTCATTTCACAGAGAAGAACCACTTTTTTAATCAGGTGATGATCCTCTCTAATTTTGAAGTGTGACCTGGGTGTAGTATCAGGTCAGAGCTACTGATTAACTTCATGTGTGAGGTTGTGCTTGGGGAGCCCCTTTCGGGCTGCTTCTTCTCTCTTCTCTTCTCTTCTCTTCTCTTCTCTTCTCTTCTCTTCTCTTCTCTTCTCTTCTCTTCTCTTCTCTTCTCTTCTCTTCTCTTCTCTTCTCTTCTCTTCTCTTCTCTTCTCTTCTCTTCTCTTCTCTTCTCTTCTCTTCTCTTCTCTTCTCTTCTCTTCTCTTCTCTTCTCTTCTCTTCTCTTCTCTTCTCTTCTTAAATCCTAGAATGTCTTAGGTTGGGACCTTCAAAGGCCATCTAGTCCCACACCCTGCAGTGAGAAGGGACATCTTCACTAGATCAAGTTGCTCAGAGCCCCATCAAGTCTGATCTTGTGTGTCTCCAGGAATGGGGCCTCCACCACCTCTCTGGGCAACCTGTGCCAGTGATCGACCACTCTCATATTGAAGAATTTTTTTCCTAATCTCCAGCCTCAATCTCCCCTTTTCTAGTTTGCACACACCACCCCTTGTCCTATCACTCCATGCCCTCAGGAACAGTTCTTCCCCAGCTTTCCTATAGGCACCTTTCAGGGACTGGAAGGCTGCTGTAAGGTCCCCCCAGAGCCTTCTCTTCTCCAGGCTGAACAAGCCCAACTCAGCCTGTCTTCATAGGGGAGGTGCTCCAGCCCTTGGATCATTTTTGTGGCCACCTCTGTACACACTCCAGCAAGTCCATGTCCTTCTTGTGCTGAGGGCTCCAGAGCTGGACATAGTTTGTAGTCTTAAGCAATAGCTGTTTAGTTCCAATATATTCAGTCTCCTTAAAGCCTAAAGCCTCCAAGATGCTTCCAACAACTACATGATCAGACTCCTAATGGTGTTTTAGCACAGCATGTTATTACCCCCTGTCTATCCTAAGGCAGCTGCTCTGCTTTTGTGTCTGGTAAATCCACTACCCAAAGTGCCAAAAGCTTTTTTTACAGCTACTCACAGTATAATTGTAGTGTAAATTTCTGCTATTGAGGCAAATAGATTCAGTGTTAGATTAATAAGCCCTGAAAACTCATGGCTTTGTTTAATGGCCCGTTGTAGCTTTAAATTGAACTGTATCTACTTAAAAACACTCAAAAGGGAGTTTTTAAACCCTTCATTTGTAGTGGTACTCTATAAAGAGCCTGATTATTTTTCAGGTGTGTTGCACATTTGCAGGGAAAAAACATTTTCTTGGACTCTGTCATGGGACAAACCCACAGCAGAGTTAGTAACTGAGCAGAGCAGGATGAATGTGTCCCTCTGAGGTCACCTGGCTTCCCAAGATCGCTGCTGCAGTGCCTTGCCAGAACTTACTGCAGCAGCTTGCCTGGCTCAGGCAGGTGTTGCAGGAACTGGTGTAAACCCAGACCCTCAACCACACATTCCTGTGCACAGGGAGAGACATGGGAGGGGACTTTGCTGCATCTTTGTGACCTTTTTCTCTCCCCTCTGACCAGACTCCTCCAGTCAGCGCAGAGCACTCAGGCCCCCGAGGATGACTCCTGGAAGGACGGCTGCTACTGATCACCCGAGGCACCGCCACCCCCTCTGCGAAGCGGCACCCCCAGCTGGCTGGGCGTACAAAGGTGGTTTGAAAACCAGAAGTCATGAGCCCCATCCCACCCAGACTGACTTGTGGAGCTGCTCTCCTCTCCATTGCAAACCATCCTCACCACCTGCTCTTCCGCGGCGGGGACGGCTGCTTTACCGCGACTCCACCGGTCAAACGGTACTGAAATACGAGTCTTCAGGTGAAGACTGATAATAGCCTTATTTCACACAAACCTCTACTTGCAGCCCTCTGACAGGCTTCTCACAAAAACTCTTCTGGTGTGACTTGAGGACACTTGCTTGAAGAGGCTTCTGGTTGTCCTGTTCCTGATGGAAAGCAGCGGGGAGCCGCTGCGCAGCAGCGGCTGGGGAGGGGACTAGAGATAGTTACATAGGTGTTAGAAGTAAGACTTTTTAACCTCAGCCTGATATATGCTAATCTTTGTCTGACACTCAACTGTTTGGGTTTTTTTTTTTTTAACTTCTGTATAGAATGTATTTCTTCAACTTTTTATTGTTTGTTCTAGAAGATGCAGCAGGTTTTTATAACCGTACGTAGTACACTTCAAGCTGTTGTGTTCGATTGTGTGCCTCACAGTTCACAAGTGAAGGAGCAGTACACAATATTTGTGTGGGGTTGTGAACAGGCAGTTGCAGGGATGGGGACACTGTTTAAACTGCTGTTTATCAGCATCTTCATATCTCTCATCTGAGGAAGTTAAACACCACTTGAGAGTAAACTTTTTAAAATTAACCCTCCCTGGCTGACTTGAAGTCTTTCCCTCTGATCTCTCTCAGCTAGCCCTTAACTGTCCTGACTTTTGTAGAAGTTTTCTACTGGCTCTTTGGCTATGAAGGATTCTGGTTCAGTGTCCTCTTCCTCAGCAAGTGCTGGATGCTATGACTGCAGTCTTAGTGCAGAAAACACGCACTGATAGCAATGTTCTCCCTGCCATCAACGTGACTTTGATAGTGTAGTTCAATAAAATGTTATGGTGCTGAAACAATCTGCTTTATTCCCCCAACCAGCCTGCTGCAGGAGGGGCTGTCACCACAGGCCCAGGATCTCTGCTCTGCCCCTGGACCCCTGGGTGGGTAAACAGGGCTTCGAGCAGGGCTCTTGCAGCACTAGTGATGTTCACATCTGAAGCCCCTTGGATTGTGTATGAATGGGGGGGTGTAAGTTTGGGTTTTTTTTGTTTGTTTTTTTTTTTCACAGCACAGGTTCACAGCTTTTCTGGAAAGAAAAGGGCTCAGGAAGAGGGGATTGGTGCAGATTTCTGCCTGGGGCTGCTGCCACACATCACTGACTGCACAGCCCCTTGTCAGCTGGAGCTCTCCACGGTGGGACTGCCACCTCCTGGCGTGCTCCCGTACACCAGGACAGAACAGCAACGCTGCCTTCCTCATCCCTAGAGCAGTGTTACACCGTTCGCTGGAACCAGGGACAGGTACCACCCCTCCCGTGCAGGAAGGGAAGCTCAGAGACCAGCACCACTGCCGGTTGGCTCCTGGACTGAGCTCTCCCTTTGTCTTTGGAACACAGACCTCAGCACCTGCATTTCCCAGCATCTTCCCAACCTGCCGTGGCTGCTGCTGTTTAACAGATGCCTCAGATGGTAAATGCTGGTTAAAAACTCTCTGGGAAGTAACACAGTTCAGTGCTGTGAGGTTCTGGTCCAGCTGAAGCGTGTCAGGCAGGTGATGCTGCTCCTGGGAAGAGCTGCAGAAGGGATGGCCACAGCACCATGGATCTGGGTACATGTTTTAGGACAGAGGCTGAGGAGAGCAGCAAGGAGTGGGACCAGGGCCTTACC
>VXBZ01005398.1:243462-258648 GCA_013399135.1 Heliornis fulica
TTCGGCTGCCGGTCGCGGTACGGCCCTTCCGTGGGGCCCGCAGAGAGCCGCGGCCCGCTTGGCTCGGCCCGGCACGGAGCGGCGGCTGGAGGAGGCAGCGGNAGCAGGAGCAGCCGGGGCTCGGGGCTGACCCACGTTAGGGCTGACTGGTCTTAGAGTCATAGGACGGTGCGGGCTGGGAGGGACCTAGAAGGTCACAGAGTCACAGGCTGGTCTTGGGTTGGAAGGGACCGCCAGGACCATCGTGTTCCAACCCCCTGCCACAGCCAGGGCCACCAACCTCCAGGCCTGGAGCTAGACAAGGTTGCCCAGCGCCCCATCCAACCTGGCCTTGAACACCTCCAGGGTTGGGGCATCCACCACCTCTCTTGGCAGTCTGTTCTAGCACCTCACCACNATGGTCCTATCACTACTTTCCTCCCTATCCTCCCCAGCTTTCTAATAGGCCCCTTTGGGGACTGGAAGGCCACTATAAGATCTCCTCAGAGCCTCCTCTTCTCCAGGTGGAACAAGCCCAACTCTCAGCCTGTCCTCAGGAGAGGTGCTCCAGCCCTCTGATCACCATCATGGCCCTCTTCTGAACCTGTTCCAACAGTTCCATGCCCTTCCAGAGGTTGAGCACTCCAGAACTCTACTCAAGCTGCCAGGTGGGCTCTCATAAGAGCAGAGGGGTAGAATCCCCTCCCTCGACCTGCTGGCCACACTCCTTTGGATACAGCCCAGGATATGGTTGGCAAGTATCTGTCAGGACACTTTGCCCAAGCAAGCCTTGCTTTTTAGCGACAGATTGCTCAGAGCTGCAGAACACCAGGCCTTGGGTGGCTTTGCCTGCCAGCCACAGGCAGCATGCCTCTCTTGTGCCTGTTCCAGCTTGCCCAGCTCCGTGGCAGCAGTGTGTGGACCCTCTTTCCATCTGCAGAACCGGCTGCAGGCAGCAGAAGGCACTAGATGGCGCTGTGCTTCATGAGAACGGGGCTGCGGGCTCCCGGCTGGGCTTGCACCAGGGCAGGGTGGCACGGAGAGCTGGCACAGGGCCATCCACAGCCTGTCTGTCTCCCTGTCAGGGGGAGAGCAGAGCACCAGGGCAGCCATACAGAGAAACAGTTGAGCTCTGTAAGCTGCCTGGTTTTAAAAGCTGTCTTGGGGAAGGCTTAATAGGGTGGTTTTCCATAGGCTCAATGTACAGCCCCAAAACTTTTCTTAATGGCACATCAGAGCCTGGAGTGTCTTAGCCTGGCTTTGGCTAGTTACCTCTTTTGGGCTCAGTAGAGCCATATCCGTAGAATCCTGGGCTGGTTTGGGTGGAAGGGACCTCAACAATCATCTGCCTTCAGCCCCCTGCCATGGGCAGTGTCCTGGGGACAAATTAACTCTCTCCTAGCTGAACCCAGGACAGGCAGGGTCACCCTTCACCAGCCTGGGGTGCCCCAAGCCCTATCCAGCCTGGCCTTGAACTTGCTGGGGATCCAGGGGCAGCCAAAGCTTCTCTGAACCACCAAATCTTCTCCCCAGTTTGTGCAGGCCACAGGCTGAAAGTCACAGTTGCACCAGGAAGCCCAATCCTAATCTCAGGAGTCTGATGTGATGAATGAACTTGTTCTCTGAAGAGCTGCAGTTATTAGAGAGGCCTTTGGCAGCAAACTGGTGGATTCCTTTGTGAGGAATTCTGTACCCTACAGAGAACAGGAGAGTGTGTAGAAAGCGATATTGGCTCATGGAGACCAGTGAAGGGCTGTATATTCTAACACAGGGACAAGTTCTGTGTAACCTGCAGTGAGTGTAGGACTGTTCCCCGCCCACATCGTGTGTAGCTGATCCCATCTATCAGCACTGTGCTAATGTATCCTCCACGGCACCAGATACTACATTAAATAATTCAGCATCATAAATCACAGCCCCTCTAAGTAGGAGAGCCTCAGCATGACGTGAGGTTGCAGCTCTTAGGCTTGTGTAGCCAGTAGAGGACAGTGTCAGATGTGTGGGTGGCCAGGTCACGGGCCATATCCTGATCTCTCAGGGAGGGTGCACCCCAATAGGGGTGAGGTGCAGAGTTTTCTATTTCAGTTGTCTCTGAGGGACTAAAGTGAGTTTGATCAATCTTAAAGCTGCCTCAAGATCTCAACAGGTTTTCCTTCCGCCTCTGCAAGGCAAGAGCAAGGATACTTTGATGAAGGGACTAGCAAAGGGGTGTGTAACCACAGGGGAAAAGCTCCAGGTGAACAGAATTCCCTACTCCAGGGCTTCAGGGCTTTTTATTACAAGTCAGCTGATAGGAGAACAAGTTTTCTTGTGACAAATAGTGATTGTGGTGATACTTGTGACTCAGAAACACCCTGGGAAATTTCAGGCTTCTGCTTCAGGTCACAGAACTCAGCTGCAGGGACTGGGATGAATCTGTCCTCCAGGGAAATGTTTGGGTTTTCCTTGGGAGCATCCACACCAATGTGAGGAAGAACTTCTTCAGGGTGAGGGTGATGGAGCACTGGGACAGGCTGCCCAGGGGTGTTGTGGAGTCTCCTTCTCTGGAGATATTCCAGACCTGTCTGGACACTGACCTGTGTGACCTGCTCTAGGGAACCTGCTTTGGCAGGGGTTGGACTCAATGGTCTCTGGAGGCCCCTTACAACCCCAACAGTTCTGTGATTCTGTGACTTTTCCCAGAGGCAAGATACCTGCCTGGGTGGACCAGCAGCTGGATGAGAAAGCAGCGAAGCTTATGGTCCCGCTGAGATCCAGAATTGTATCCAAGGAGGAGACAGGAGTTGAGTGTCTCTAAAGCAGGCAGGTTCAGCACACCATGTTCTTAGAGCTGTGCAAAGGAGCTGTTCTCTGCCTTTCATCTCCATGTAGCACACGGGGTACACACGCTGAGCTGAGGTCAGGGAGAGCTTGAATTCACCCCTCTGCGACAGCCGCTGCGCAGGATCCTGCCCTTGAACTGTGCTGCACCCCTGGGTGATCTCCTGCTCCGTGGAAATGAGTTCCAACTCATCCAGGCTCCTCAGGAAGACCAGGGAAGCCTGGTCTTCCTGAGGAGCCTGGTTTGGCTCTTTTCAGGTGCCTGAGCCAAAAGCAGTGGGAGGATTAGGGGTGTGTGGGGTTCACTACGTGCAGGGCTTGCCAGTGGGCTCCCCAGGCTCTTCCTAAGTGTGTGCATTTGGGCTTGCAGCTCCTTTTGGTTTTGAGCTAGGGTAAGATTCCTTGTTGACAGGCAGTGTTGCTCCCTGGGGATTTTTTCTGGCTGTCCTTGTTTCTGTCTAGCCACATGCTGGTGGTAGGACCAACCTGACCAGTCACTCCCTGCTTCCTTCCACCCTGGGTCCTGAAGCCATGGCTTTTTTAGGGCTCCTCTGCTGTGAAGAGGAAGGATGCACACACAGGCACTTTGACAACCAAGGAGAGGTTTCTCCGAGGTCTGTAACTTTGCACCTTGCCCTCCTCTGCAGAGGTCACACTGCAGCACCTGAGATGTGAGCCACAGAGATGTGGGAGCTCATTACCTCAGAGAGCCTTACAGCATCTCTTCTTCGCCCATGTGCTGCAGATCCAGGCAGATGGGACAGATGGCAACTGCGTCACGTTTGTGCTGCACGATGAGGACCACACACTCGGCAACTCCCTCCGGTACATGGTCATGAAGAAGTAAGTGGAGCCTCTGCATCTCTGAGGGTATCTCTGCCTCTTACTCTGGCCTTCTCTTTACTGTCCTGCATCTCATTTGCTGCTGGAAGAGGGCATCAGAAATCTATCTGATAGGTCTTTATATTCAGGCATTGTGCCAAAGGCTCCTTACCCACCACCTTTCTTCACAGGATTCAATTTCTCCTCGTGCTGCTAGCGTAGGGGATTATTAAACCCTGTGAGCACTAATAGAGCTCCAAGCATGCCCTGCTGAGGCCCCAGGAGACCCATTTAAGCCCAGCTCAGAGCTTTCAGTCCCTCCTGTGCTGTGTTGAGCAGTATGGGTCTCCAGCTCAGCTTTTACTGGGTTGTGGACTCCATTCACCCACGGACTGACACACACTGACCTGACCTCAGCCCTTCCTTGGTGGGAAGGCTGATCACTGGGTAGTGTCTGACCCTCAGGACTCTCCCCTGACCACAGCCTGACTTCCTGGCCTGATCTCAGACCTGCTTCATCCCCACAAACCTGCCTGATGATCTGGACCCTTGGCTGCCCCTGCCTGCCATGTCTGCACCTTCTTTGCTCTCTGTCCTGCGTGCTGTGGGGCAAGGCTAGATAGTGAGGCCTCATCCCTGTGGGCTGTTGGACCATCCATCGCTTCCAGCTCCCCATCCCTTAGGGAGCAGCCAGCCCTTGCTGCTCCTGGGTGCTTAGTTATGCAGGAAATTTTATGTCTGGCATGTGAAAGACTTGTGAGTATCTTACTTGGCCCTGGGTAAAGGGATGCACAGCTCCATGTCAGTTCTTGGTCTCACAGGATCTGTGGCTGCTTCTGGGACAAGTGCTGTCAGGAAAGATGGTACCAGTGCTAAATAAAAGTGTGCCAGTGATAAACAAAATGTCTTTCATGCTTGAATAGAGACAGAGGATTGATTCTGGGAGTTAATTATCCTGCTGCCCCATCAAAATATGCAAATAGGTTCACCCCAGTTGTCTGATTTTATCAAACTGGGCAGCACTGTGGGTTTGTGAGGATCTGCTGTAAGCCTCTGCAGAGCTGCAGCAGGAAGTTCAGTGCATCATCTCCAGTGACAGTTGCATTGCAAATATCCTGTGAGTTCCCCTGATAAATCACCATGAGGAGAAAACCAGCCATCTCTTTGCAAAGGGCTGTTCTTTCTGCTGGGCACACAGAGATGCTCTACCAGGCACCCTCAGCTGATGAGGGCAGATGCCTCATACCCTGCAAACCATCTCAGTACGTCCTTGCAGTGCCCCAGCCCCACCTGCCTCAAGCCCCGCAGAGCTGCAGTGGGTTTTCGAGTGAGGTTTCCGAGCATCCAGGATCCCCTGTGTGAGCTCTGCAGGTCTGCAGGGGCCAGGACAGAGCTGGAGTGCCAGCTGTGTCCTTCCCCTGCAGAGCTCCAGCTGTGCATCCAGGCAGATGTGGGGCAGGGGGAAATAAGCCTACACAGATAGTTTCCCTTCAGCATATCCCTCCGTAAGACCCTCAGCCATTGTAGGGACATCCTGAGCCCCAGCAGGTCTGGGGTGGCCTGAGCCTCTGACTTTGAGATTTGCTGTGGGCTGGCCTTGTGTTTCACTGCTCCTCTCTCCACCCTGCAGCCCCGATGTGGAGTTCTGTGGTTACTGCATCACACACCCCTCTGAGAGCAAGATCAACTTCCGAATCCAGACCAGAGGTATGGCTGCACGTGTTTCCTTTGTGTCCAGGGCTGTTTTCTTTGTGGAATTCACCCTGCTCATCTCCAGTTTCACCATGGGTCACTTAGAAAAGGACTTTTCTCCCTCTTCAACTGCTGTGCCCTGTGTGCTCAGCCAGAGAGGCTGTTCTGAGCTGTTGTGTTACAGCTCTTCTGTTTCCCAGCTGGAGGGCTGAGCCAGCTGAGGAGACCACAGCCTTGCCTGGCCCTGGGCATCCAGGGTGGCTGGCAGCAGGCACCAAACAGCAGTGCAGGGGTGGTGTGGGTCTGCTACTCACTGTCACAGGTGATGGGTGCTCCTTCTGCCCCTAAAGGACCACAGGGATTGGAAAGCAAATCCAAAAGTGTGCTGACAGGGAGAGAAGCTTTTTCTGCTTCTCCTTCTCAGCTGTCTTGCAGTTTTGGTCATCAGGCCATGACCTGAAGCTCTTTGGAGAAGCCTCATCAGTCTGTGCTGTCTTTTGACTTGCTTCCCAAAGAGGACTTTGTTCCCTGACAATAGCACTAACAACTTGGAGCCTCTTGTAGCTGCTCCTTGCAGCACACCAACCCTGTAAGCTCAGCCTGCTGCCCTCCATCCTGGCCCTGCAAGCTCCACAGCTTTGTCTGCTGCCAGGAGGGATGGTGTTATTTCATTCCTTCCTCATGGGGCTACTCCCTTGAGTACTGGATGTGTAGAAGCCACATCCTGGAAGCAAGTATCTAGTCTGCACTTGCTGACTTTTTCATTTCCTGCAAACAGTCAGTGCTCAGGCTGTTTGCTTTGCCAAGTCCCCAGTGGGACTAACTGCAGGGTACATGTCTGCTGCTGCTTCTGCACCGTAGCCTGGACCACCACACTGAGCTGAGCTCCCAGGCTGGTGGGCTGGAGGGGGGCAGCATGTGGGCACAGACCTGTCATAAGAGCCTCTCCCCATCACTGGGACCGTCCTTGGGGGTGGTGCTAACAGCCCCAGAGCACTGAGGGAGAGGGCTATGGGCCCTTTTGGAAGCCACCCTCCATTTTCTAATGCACCTTCTTTCCTGAAGGGTCCCTCCCTGCTGTGGAGCCGTTCCGGAAAGGGCTGAACGACCTGATGGGTGTTTGCCAACATGTGCTCGACACCTTTGAGGTGAGACTATACCTGAAGAGCTGTGGGGCTTTTTCCATCTCTTGGTCTCAGAGGGGAGAGGAATGGGCTGGACACTGTGTTGTGGGCACTTCCAGTGTGAAAAACCCAATAGTTTTTTTTCAGACATCCTCTGTCTGACCTGTGGCACGGCCTGGTGTCCTTTCCCTTGGAGTGACTAAAGCTCAGCCACATGTCAAAGCAACTGGAGCTCTGTCAGAGCTTCTTGGGTCCCTCAGCACTTCCAGGTGCTGGACATGGATGTCACAGCACAGAGCAGGGTGGAGGCACTGTGGTATAGGAATCACTCCAATGTTCACTGGTAACTTTTGTCCTTTGCTCTTGTTTTCAGAGGAGCATGAAGGAACACAGGGCCCAGAGGGAGGACGAGATGCAGTAGCGTTAGGGGATGGCAGTCCCCTGGATGTGTGTAACGTCGCTGTGTTGAATTCCCTGCATCAGGAGTTTTTGTTTGTTTGGGGTTGTTTTTTTATGGCTGCTTTGCTGCAAACCTGTATTTTCTCTGGTAATAAAGTTTGTGAAGTTTGATGCCTCGGGGGTGACGCTGTGTTCAGCGCAGTGCGGGTACGGAAGGTGCTCAAAGGCAGCTCTGTCAGGGCTCCATCTTGTTTCCTTCCCTCAGGGTGTCGTTGCCTTTTCCTGCACAGGGTGTTTAGGTCACTGAGTCTGGAGGGAGACAGGGGCATGGATTTGGTCTGACTTGGAGCCCACAGGCAGCAAAGGGTGCTGTGTAAAGTCAGGGTTTTAGAGGGGCAGCCCCTTCTCCCAAACTAGGCCTTGCTGTTACTGGCACCGGTGTAGTTACGGTCAGAGCCAGCCTTCCTTCTTACACAGATCATTATAACATGATGCTCTGCTCGTTTGGGGGCTGAGAGAAGTGAAAACCCTTTCTGAACCCCCTGATGAATGCAGACAAAGGAAAACCCAGACCTCTCCTAGGGAGCAGGTTTGGAGGGTACGATGCTGAAACCAGCGCTCGGATCCGCTGCCCGCCAGCGCGGCGGAAGCCCTTCGGTGAGAGCAACGTGGCAATGAAAGTGCAGGGGTTTCTCTGCTCCATGCAGGGTGTAGGATTGTGAACCCTTCTGGTTTGCTCTGCACAGGGGACACACTGCTTGTCTCCTCCGTGGAGGTCTGCTGTTACCAGAGGAACCTGCTGGCACTCAATTAAGTATTTAGCAGACTTTGTGGACCCCCTGCGGCTTAATGAGAGACACCCAGAGATTTTTTTTCCTTTCAAACACCAACATGTTTTATTAACAGAAGGAGGAATAAGAGGGAGGATGGAAAATGTCAGGTTTTCTCTGTAAGATCATTCTCTCAAATGTGAACTGACAGACTTGGTGTCTCTGACGGGCTGGCGGCGGGTTTGTGTTCGCAGGCGTTGGGCTGAGGAGCCAGCTGAACCCTGTCTGTCACTGTAGGGCTCCCTTGCCTCTTGGTTTGCTCCAAGGGATTCATCCTGCCCATGCCAGTGTGCTCCCACATGGGGGATGAGGGAGATGTAAAAAAAAAAACAGGGAAGTGGTTTGCTTGGGGCAGGGAGGAGAGGGTGAGGGGGATGAGGAATCTGGGAGAGACTCAAGTACCCTGGATTGGTCTCAGCCCAGTTGTTATATTTACCAGGTCTGGGAACCCACAGAATCACCAGGTTGGAAAAGACTTTTGAGATCATCGAGTCCAACTGTCCCTGTCCTCTCCTAAACCACATCCCTGAGCACCTCATCTCCCTGTCTGTTAAATACACCCAGGGGTGGGGACTCCACCCCCTCCCTGGGCAGCCTGTCCCACACCCCAACAGCTCTTTGGGGGAAGAATTTCTTCTGACATCTCATCTGAACCTGCCCTGGCGCAGCTTGAGGCCATTCCCCTTGTCCTGTCCCCTGTCCCTGGGCAGAAGAGACCATCACCCACCTCTCCTTTCAGGTCATGATAGGTAGTTGACCTGCAGGTCCCTTCCTCTAACATCTGGGGGATGCTGTGGGCTGGCTACAGGTTCCCTGTGCTGGGCTGTGCGGACCATGCTGATCCTTGGCATGGAGGGAAGGAAAGGAGGAGCGTGCTGTAACTGTCCAACTGTCCTCTGCAGATGGGAGCTACAGCAAGGAGCTGTCTGTGCAGCTGAGCTTCCATGTGCAGCTGGAAGCAGCCTGTCCATGTGTTCCTTCTTTTCTAGTGTTCCTTGCCTCCCCTCTGGGCTCAAAACGCTGTTCCTGATCCTGGCTGTAGCCTAAGGGAGACCTTCTAGGGCTGGGCAAGTGCCATCTGGATGCCAACCCAGCCTAAGAGCTTTAGAAGGTATTGCTTCCAGCTGGTATCTCAGCCCTCCTCTCCCTCCCCTCTCAAACTCTCTGTGAACTGGTTTTAACAGGAGACATCTGGGAGGGGAACACAAGGGGAAAGCAACACCAAAGTGGGCTGAAGTCCCCATTAAACAGGGGTGCAGCAATGTCCAGAGCTGGGGTGAGTTCATGCCAGTCTGTTGCAATATTAACCATGTGCAGACCTGAGGCTGGGTTTGAACCATTTCAGGCTGAAGTGTGGATCTGAGTGTAGCTGCTAATGTGGGAGTGATTAAATCTGCTCTCATGAAACGACTTTTGTGATCATAATAATAAAGAAAAAAGCATAAAAAGAGACATTTGCCTCCTGGGGCCCAGGAGTTAAGTGAGGTAAGAGAATTCCCCTGTGCACCTGAAATCTCTCTCTGCCTTGTAAATCTCGGCAGGTCCTGCCTTTTCCTCCCATCCTTACGAGCAGGTGGCGGCTCCTGGGTGTCCAGGACGTGGCTCCTCACAGTGTTACCCAAGGTCCAGATGCTTCAGTCTTCACTGACCTGACTGGGAGCTGTGCAGATAAATAAGCCAGTGCCCACACACTGTGCAGGTGGGTGACAGAACCCTGTTGCTGGGCCACTGGTGGTGCCATGACTGCATGCTTTGCCCTTGTCTCAGTGTCACAAGGATGGCTTGTACCAGCAGGAACCCACTTGACTCTGCAGCAAGGAGAGCTACAACAGCCAGGGACAGGTCTGTAAGTTCCTAAGGGGCTTTTTTCCTTTCTTTCATCTGATTTTTTTTTGGCACTTGTGGCTCCTCTGCCAGGAGGACCTGCAGAGCTTGATGCTATCTCCTGCTTCTTTGAGGCACTGGAGTGCATTTTAGCTGGTTCCTGTGTCCCCAGAGTATTTCAGAGCTCTAGAGAGCAGTACCACCCCCCCATGTCCTGGTGTCCATGTCCCTCCTGGGTCTGGAATGGTCTTGTTTTTAAAGAAAGCTGCTTCTCCAGACTCTCATCCCAAAGGATTGTGTCTCCAGAGTAATCCCAGTTCACTATTTACTTTTAATTAAGGGCAGCCCTGTCACTGGTGCTGCAGGGCCTGGTTGGAATGAACTGGCTGGAGACTGGGCTAGCAAGGGGGCAGTGCACATGCCAGGAGGGCAGATGGGCAGGATGGGGGACATGGCCACACTCCTTGCATGTGTGTGTGCTCCTCCTCAGCTTGGCTCCAGTGCTGGTTTTGGGGCTGAAGCTGCTCAGTGCATCTATTGACCTTGAATTACCTACTGTGACCCAGACACATGGTCCTCCCCTCTCCTCCTTCATCCCATCTCAAATCAACTACATCCCAACCTTCCTTCCCTTCTCACACACACCTCCCCACCCCACACTCCCACCCGAGACAAGTGGCTGTAAGTCACTGGCTTGTCCTGCAAGGAAATGAAAAGTCCTATAAGGATCTGAATTCCCCCTCCCCCTCCTCTGGAGGTGGACCAGAGGATGGATCAGCGTGGTTCAGAGGCTGCTTCACAGCTCGTCCCAGGGTCCTTCCAGGTGGGTTATGACACGAAGGCAGAAACAATTGAGGCCCAGCCAGGAAACGTCCGTGTGAGAGAAGTGGAGGGGTCCTGTCACCTGGTCATGGTGTCTTCTCCTCTCGGCCCCGCGGTGGCACGGCCTTAGGAAGAGCTGTACTTGTTGCTCAAGCGGGAGCTGCTCCGGTCCAGGCCGAGCTCCTGCCCGTTGGCTTTCCACTTCCCCACAGAGCCCTTCTCGTCTGTGGGCGTGACGCTCAGCGCCGGTCTCTGGCACCAGCAGCACAGGCAGGACTGCGAGGAGACAAGAGGGTGGGGAGAGAGGCTGCAGGGCACAAGGGGAGGACATGTTCCCTCACTGATGTTGGGGAGTCAGCCCAGGCTGGGAAACGCAGCCTGGGTGTCCTGCACAACTGCTGGAAGAGGGTTGTCCAAGGTGGGGATGGTGTGGGATGGAAGATACTGGTATCTTGGGTACCTTTTACAGTTGTGGGGTTTTTTTTTGTCCTTTGGGGACAGAAAATACAGGCAGTGCTTAGCTGGGCACAACTTTTGGCCACAGCAGCTGTGCGGTGACACCCACCCTACCCCATCTCTTCCCCTTCCTTTCTCAGGGCTCCACTGCTCCTGAAAACTCTCTCTAAATAACTTTGGGTTGGTGTTTAAAGCAACCCCAATCTCTGGTCTGATGTTTTGTGGAGATGCTTCTGTTCCAGAGTGACAGGGACATTTTTGGCTTGGCCTAGGTCCTGCCTGGGCGAAAGCCTCCCCATCGTGTACAGGGAGCTCTTGTGTACTTGAAGCTGATAAGAGAGGCTGATAAGAGGGGGGAAATTTGGGAGGAAAAAATGATCAGTACATGAGCAAATAGGGGAATCCCATGGGCTGCTGGCAGCCCCAGTGTGTCCCTGGTGGGACATTTGTCTGGGTGCCAGGTGCTGCAAGGTCCTGACCTGCCTCTGCTGCTGCTGCTGGGTGTGTTTGTAAACCACCTTCCCCCTCATCTTGTAAACACAGAAGTCCACTGTGATGTGGGGGTGCCTCTGGCTGCACCATGCCTGGTCCATGGGAGCTTGTGCCCCTGGGACCAATGTCTGGGAATGGTCATCGTGTCCAGAAGCTCTGGAGGGACCAAGCCTACCTGGAAGCAGTTCTTGAATTTCCGACTGACAAAGTAGAGAGCCACAGGGTTGATGCAGGAGTTGAGGGAGGCCATGTTGATCCCGAAGTAATCCATCACCAGAAGGAAACTGAGGCAGGGGGGAGAGAACAGGGTGGACATGTTGGAAGCTCACCGGGTGGAGAACTGAGGAGGGTTTCCAAACTGCCTGAGAACCTGCTTGCATGGAGAGCAGTGACTGATAACAGAGGTGAGCACAAACCAGTCCAAACTCCTGCAGTTGGGCAGCTGCCCAACATTTTTCTTGCCAGGATCATTTCCCAAGGAAACCAGTAGCAGGAGATCTGATTTCCCCTGGTGACTTAGATGTTCTCAGACACAGGCACAGCAGCAGTGACTGACCTGAGCTGGATTTTGGCATGATGGCTAAAGAGGAGAGGGCAAGACAAGGCACCTACCATGTGGCAGAAGCCATGCACAGCCTCAGACTGGCTGCAGTCCCTTTAGTCCTGCAGTTCCTGTTACTGTGACAACCCTCTGGTCTGACCCAAGGGATCATTCACCAAAGCGTGGGAGGGGACAGCAAAGCTGTTCCCTGTGCCCCTTGTTTGTGATAGGGCACATTAAGCAGTTTGGTGTGACCTGGGATGGATAAAGGACCATAGGAAAATGACAATCAGGGTGGTCCAGGGTCCTAATGCTACTGGTTTGGGATGTCTCTGGGACTGGAGACTGTAGAGCTGAAGACCCAATGTCCTGCCCAGGAGACCTCTTTTACCTACAGCTTTATAGAGACACTTCAAAATGTAATTTCTTCTCTTTTTATGGTCGTGTGTGTCTCCCCCCACCTGTTTCTCTGTGCCTATCAGGAGAGCAATGCCATCTAGAGAAGAGGTGTTTGGAAGGCAACTCCACCAGCCTGTGATGAACCCAGTGGCACCTCTGCCAGTGCCCACAGGGGCTCCCAGCGTGGTGCTCTCCTCCTGATGCCCCTACCTGAGCAGCTCACATCTGTTGGGGTCCGTCTGGTCGTAAATGGTCTTTTTGAGGATGCGGCTGAGGTGGAGCGGCAGCCAGCAGAGCGCAAAGATCACCACAAGGCAGAACACAGTCTTGGCCACCTCCCGGCGCTGTGAAGAGAAGGTGGGCAGGAGACATGGGATGGTCTGGCTGAACACTGGAGAATGGGTGAAGAAAAGCACCATCTCCTCATGCTGAGCAAGGGCCCTTCAGCTAATTTCTGTCATCTGATGGTGGCTGGGCACCTCTTTGGAGTCCAGCGCACAACCTGCAGGTCCCAAACCCTGCATTGGGAGGAGGACTCTGAGTCTGGTCCCAAAGGGGTGGGCTACCAGCAGCACAGTGTGGACCAGACTCCTTCCCACCATTTCTCCTGGTGGCTTGGCTGGGGTGATACTCCCTGGGATGTGGTGGGGTCTCATCCCCCACCCTTCACACTGTTACTGTGACAACCCTCTGGTCTGACCCAAGGGATCATTCTCCAAAGCGTGGGAGGGGACAGCAAAGCTGTTCCCTGTGCCCCTTGTTTGTGATAGGGCACATTAAGCAGTTTGGTGTGACCTGGGATGGATAAAGGACCATAGGAAAATGACAATCAGGGTGGTCTGGGGTCCTAACGCTACTGGTTTGGGATGTCTCTGGGACTGGAGACTGTAGAGCTGAAGACCCAATGTCCTGGTTTAATCCACACATCTCTACATCAACACTCCAGTGTCTGTTGACCACTGTGAGGCTATGCCAGCTCACAGGTGTCCCCTGAGGGACAGCACTCCCTCCTGCTTTGGGAAATGCCAGAGTTTCCACCCTCCTGGTTTTCTTACCCGTTTCATGTGGTCGTTCAGAGCAATTCTCATGCCATTTCTCTTGCTCAACATCTCACATGACATGAGGGTGTAGAAGATGCCAGTGCATACCAAGGGGAGGCAGAAGTAGAAGCCAAAAAGCCACCAGTCCTTCACATCCCGGTAGAACTGCACACAAAAGAAAGAGCAACTGGAAGTGGGACATGAACTGACCCTGGTCCCTGACACAGGTGTTGTCCTGCTTCCACCACTTGTCATGTGTGAAAGTCTAAGAGCTCCTGTGCTAAGTGCAGGTGGGATTATCTCCCCCCAGGGCTGCTGCATGTGTTTAATGTATAGAAGTGAGGGCTGTGTACACCTGGATGACAGCCTGATCTAGGACTCTTGAGCAAGGAACAGTCACAAGGAGCTTGTTTGGTGGACAGGGTGGGATACATTCTGTCCCTTCGTAAGGGTCTTCATTGCCTTTCTCACCCTTAGCTGACACTGTGATAAAGGCTACCCATGCAGACCGGTTGTGGAGATGCTCTTCAGCCTGCTGGAACAGCATAGCAGGTTCTGAAGCTCCCTGAGATGTGTCATGACTTTCTGATGTGGATGGCGAAGACACAACACAGCCTAAGGACCATCTGCCTGTTCTGATCCTGCTCTCCATGTGTTCACCCTGATGGCTAGAAGAAACCATCTACAGAAGCATCTAATCAAGGAGGGAGGATGCCCTGGCTGCCTTTGTCCCTCTGTCTCCCTCTCCCTTGCGCTGCAGCTGAGGTGAGACAGGGTACATACCATCATGAAGCTGGACTTCTGCTCAGAGGCGAGCATGCACACCCACAGGTGTTGTTCCCAGTAGCTGAGCTCCACCATGTCAAAGGCTATAGCTTCAGGGACAGCCAGCACAATGGCCACTGCCCAGATCAGCATCACTTCCACTGCCTTCCACATGGGGATTCCTATCCCCTGGATCCGGCTCCAGGATGCTACTGCTCGGTACCTGCCCCACGTGTGGGAACACAAAGAAAGCAGATTTCAGTGAAAAAAGCCACCATCAGGAAGGGGACAAGAAGGTGCAGATTTGAGTTGTCTCCAAAAGCCCTTTCCCTTAGACCTTCCTCCTCCACCCCTGATCCCTCTCCTTCAGAGAGTGGGAAATGCCAGTAGAGAATGGGACCAATGGGATGGTAGCCATATTTGGCCAATGTCTACTTGCACTTGGGGAGGTACCACCCTTCCCCACCACCCCAGCAGTTGTTCCAGCACACCATGGTCCTCCCCTCCACCTCTTCCAACAGGGTTTAAACTCAGAGTCAGTTCCTGCTGGATTTCAACCCTACATAACATCACCTTGTCCCTTCCTCTGGATTTGGCCCGGGCTCGAACCACCCTGTGTCCTGCCCTTCACCTGCCATGAAGGGATGTCGTGGCTGCCTCTTACCTGTCGATGCTGAGCGCACAAAGGCTGAGGACCGTGATGCCCACTGAGGCCTTCTGGATGAAGGGGACCAGCTTGCACACCTGCACACCGAAGGGCCAGTCCTTTGCCAGGAGCTGGGGAAGAGCCACAGGGTTAACTGGCTGCGCCGGGAAAGCGTGTCCCGCTTCCCATCATGGCAGGTGGGTGCCCACAAGGTGTGAGAAGCCCACAAAGAGCAGCTGGGAGCTCTCTGAGGTGAACTCCGCTGGGGCTACGCTGTGCCATGGTTTGGGCTGTACCGGGAACCGTTCGTGTCCCAAAGGGCTCATTGTAAGGTGAGCTGTTACACAGACACTGAGGGGTGACCTCATTAATGTTTATAAATGTGTAAAAGGTGAGTGTCAGGAGGATGGAGCCAGGCTCTTCCCAGTGTTGTCCAGTAGTAGGACAAGGGGAAATAGTTCCAAGCTGGAACATAGGAAGTTCCATCTTAATATAAGGAGGAACTTTTTCACTGTGAGGGTGACAGATCACTGGA
>VXBZ01005398.1:272009-289125 GCA_013399135.1 Heliornis fulica
CCCCAGCTCCCTCAGCCTCCTCGTAGGGCCTGTTCTCCAGACCCTTCCCCAGCTCCCTCAGCCTCCTCGTAGGGCCTGTTCTCCAGACCCTTCCCCAGCTCTCTCAGCCTCCTCGTAGGGCCTGCTCTCCAGACCCTTCCCCAGCTCCCTCAGCCTCCTTGTACGCCCTGTTCTCCAGACACTTCACCATCCTCGTTGCCCTTCTCTGGACACGCTCCAGCACCTCAACATCCTTCTTGAAGTGAGGGGCCCAAAACAGGCATCTTAAAAGGCTGCATCTGGCACCACAACTGAGATGTCAATATTATATCAATCCCCTTTTACCAGCTCCCTGGATGAGTTCTAAATGATTTTGCCTTTAAAAGTGACAATGACATTGGGCTTCATAGGGCTGCACAAGCTGTCCTGCCTGGTGCAACTGCTTTAAATCATCCTGTGCATATTGATGTGGTAACTAATGATTTGATAGAAAATGAAAATTAATTTGGATTTTAATGTCTGGAATTTGCTCATGTTCTTCTTGTGGGGTTTCTTTGGGATCTGTTTCAGATTGAGACATGGAAGCTGTGGATTTTTTTACTTCAGGATCAATCTCCCTGGGCTATTAGAAATCAATTAAAGTAAATCTGAGGGTTGTCAGTATGGGCACAGATCCAGCCCACAAGGAATCTGGGGAGATCAGCAGATCCTCCTGTGAATTTGCCAGCCTGGGAATGGGGCACTTGCTGATCCACTCAGGACCACACAGCAGAGGAGCAGCAACAGCCACAGCACCCAGAAGCAGCTCAGTGGTAACTTTTTTGAGATGATTTCCCCATCTCTACCTTCCATTCCCTCGCTCTGCCTAACGAGCTTCTGAGAAAAGTTTGGATGAATGGGTTATTGCTCTTGAAATAATTGCAGATAATTATATAAAGATTAATGGCCTCTTTTTGAAGAATCACCAGTGCAGGCTTCATCTTCTTCAAGCACCGATGACCTCTCCAGGAAATGGGAATGAGGAAATGCAGTGGGAGATGGATTGGGTAAACAAAGTGTAATTTAGGCTCTTTAAAATTATGGGGAGAGCAAGACTCAAGACGATTTCCCCACGTTCAACCCCTACCACCCCCAGTTTGCAGACAAACAGCATTAGTTGGCCGCTTACCAGCGATAAAGTCAGGAAGGGTAAAGTGCAAAATGCCTCAGAGACAGCAGGAAAATGTATCTGGAGTAGGAGAAGGCAGAGGAAAACACAAGTGTATTACCTCCCCTAACATCTGCTAGATGATGCCATCTTCCTGCAGTCTGATCTTTGGTTACCCCTGGGGTAAGTGAGTAAGAGCCAAAGATACACTGAGGAACTCCAGGGCTTTATTCACTTTGGGCTTTGCTGATAACTTTCAGCTACATGGTAGTCAGGATTTAATGTAGGTGGTGTCTAACTTACAACTGGCCTGTTCTTGTAAGTGCTGGCTTCAAACTTGCCCTTAGAAACCAGACCCTTCTAAAGATACACAGGTTCATGAGTGCCATCAAAGAAAATGGAGAAATCTCTGCCCCTGGTATTCCACACTGCCAAGAGAGGATGTGACCCTTCATTAAGAGCTCTGCAGTGACATGGAAGAGGCTTTGTGTGATAACCAGCTGAGTTTTATTGCTCTGCCAGGGTGAAGATTAGATCTCCACTCCAATCCCATCCACTGAGGATGGATAATCCATGAGGAGATGATGAGGGGATCGTGCCGATGGCTGACACATGCCGCCGGGATGTCTCTTGCTGACAGTGTGATATCAGCCCCATGCTGCTGTGTGTGATGGTCTTCTNTGACCCTTCATTAAGAGCTCTGCAGTGACATGGAAGAGGCTTTGTGTGATAACCAGCTGAGTTTTATTGCTCTGCCAGGGTGAAGATTAGATCTCCACTCCAATCCCATCCACTGAGGATGGATAATCCATGAGGAGATGATGAGGGGATCGTGCCGATGGCTGACACATGCCACTGTCTCTTGCTGACAGTGAGATATCAGCTCTGTGCTGCTGTGTGTGATGGTCTTCTCTGGGCCAGGCAATTGGGTTCTTGAATTAGTGTCCCCAAAAAGGTTTGAGAAAGAACCCTGCTAATTATCTTGGAATCAAGCAATTATTATCAGGTAATTATAATTAGTATAACTACTAATTAGTAATAATTCATAGAATAATAGATTGTAATTATATACTAATTATTGGTATCAAATAATTATCTCAATGCTGCAAGGTAATCCTGAAAGAATAGTTAGAAAAAGCATTTAGTGTACATGCAGAAGGCTGACTTTATATATTGACCATCAGCTCAATATCCATTCATCTGAAGAAGTATCCATCCTGCTTAATTGCCCCAGGGCTCTCTTCATGCCAACAGCAGGTAGCTCTCCTCAGTTCCATTCCTGAACTTGAAACCACTGATGTACAAGTCCCTTGGGAAACCCTGGTTGCTATCCCAAATGCCCCACTTGTGTTTATGGGTGTTTGCTCCAACCAGAGTGGCCAACTTGTGCTCAGTAGCTTCATGCTGGAGGAGACGAGCTGAGAGGCGACACGAAGCTCTTCCCGAGTCGAGGGTGAGTCAAGTGTCAAGGGCGTATGGAGGGGCTTAGAGAAGGTTTTTCATTCCTCTGGAGTGAGGAGGGGATGATACTGATGGGAGGAGGAAAACAGAAATCATTATAAAAAGAGGAGTTGCCCTGTAAATCAAGGACAGCCTGGGGACAAAGCCCAGTCACGCGTGTTAGGGCTGACTGGTTTCATGTGAGGCTCCTCAATAGTGTCTCTGTGTGGAGGAGACACTGGCCCTCTGTGGAGGGCTGCAGAGCTGCTGGGTCACAAGCAGTGCATGTGACTGGAGACTCTGGGCCCAGCACGGGCCCCAGCATGGCCAATCCATCTCCACGGTGGAGCCATGGTGGACAGTGTGTGTGAGGACATCCTGTCTCGGGAAGCCTCTCCCTGCTCCATGAAATCCCACAGGCAGGACTATGAGGCTGTTTTCTGCATGGGTTTTGGTTTGGGGTTGGGTTTTTTTTTTCCCCCAATTGTTTTATGTTAAAAATACTCCCAGTGTCCCATCTTAGACTTTTGAAATGTCATTTTCTGGGGAGCTTTGTGAGCTCATGCACACAGGAGCTGTGCAATGGGGTTCTTGCTGCTACAGACTGATGAGAAGAAGGTTTCTCCTGGGGATGCTTCTCATTTTTTACCCACAGATCTCCTCAGAGATTTACAATGTGAAAGCAGAATTTTGGCAGTAGATGATGCCCTCTGTTTTGCTGGTGATGGAGGTTCCTTTAGGCTGAGAGGTCTCTCCAGTCATGAATGCACCTGAAAATGCTTTTCTGCCCAGTGTTCCGGGCTCTGGGAGTAAGGTTTGCCTCCACCTACGACTGTCTTGTTCTTACAGCCCACTCTGCTGAAGATGTCCTGCCATCCAGAAGGTGCTTTCAAATGCTTCACAAGTCCAAGTTGTGCCTCTGGCAGTGAGTAAACTTGGGTGAGTAGTTTGCCTCTCCTGGAGCACACCTCCCCACCAGAGCAAGAGCTGCCAACAGTCAATGGAGGCAGGATGAAGATCTCAGATGGAGGTACTCTCTGCATAAGATTGGGCAAAAGTCAACGTTAGAGGAACCAAATCTCACAGCCAGGTGCTTCTTCCCCATCCTATGCAGCTCTGTGCACCTGATGTGGAGTCCATGGACTGTGGTGGTGTCCATACCCACTGAGGAATCCTCCCCAGGTGGTGGAATAGCCCTCCCTGGGATGCACCTGCTCTTCTCATGTATCCCACAGATACATTTCTCGTGGGCATCACCTGTTTTTCAGCACTGAAGTCAAGAACCTCCCTGTCTGAAGCTCCTGGGCACTGAACTGCCCAGTGCTTTCTGCTCAAGTAGGAGTAGAAAAACAGTTTAAAATAAACCCCAGAAAGTTAAGTCACCCTCCTAAACTTTGATGGGACAGTGGCATTGCTCAGGGGGGAAGCTGGGTCCTGCCTGTTTATTTTAGGCTGAAAGCCGAAATGATCACGCTAGTTACTTAAAAGAAAAGTTTGTTTCTGTGTTCTGTTAATTAACAGCCCCTGAGAGCCACCCAGAACATATCTCTGGGGCCCAGAGTGTTGCAAAAAACATGGAAAGGTTAATTGAAGGCAATGGGAAAACAAGAATCCCAGCTTTAACCTTCTTGGTCTGCCCTTGTTATGCTAACAGCACGGTGCAGGCAGATTTAATGACTCCTCATTACCCTGCTACCTAATTAACCTTTTGCCCTGAAACACAGACAGTCTAAAAAAGCATCTCCCTGCCCAGGAACCCCTTCTGCCAGCAGCCCTCAGGTTAAAGGAGACATCTCCAGCACTGCCAGGCTCAAATCCCCACGTGGCGCCAGGGTGATTCCCTTCCACTGAGGAGGAGGAGGATGGTGGTTGGTGTCTCTCTGCATCTGGATGCATCTGGATCCATGGCAGTGGTCAGCATAGCCTGAAGGACACCTGGTTTGCACCTTGTCCCCCATGCTGAGATGGGAGCAGTGTGGCTCCTGGGGAGAGAGCTGGCTCCAGGTAAAACTGCGGTTTGTGGCAGTAAGGATGCTCAGGCCTCAGGAAAGGGCTGGATGAGGGTCAGAGGGATGGGCAGGAACCTGGAGAGGTGCCCCCCCTGCCCCCTCAGTCGTGGGGGAAGGAGTGGCAGCAGGCTGGGCACTGGGTTTGCAAGCATCAGATTGTCCATCTCACATACTTGGGGATCAAGCCTACAGCCCCAGCTCTTTTGGGCATAACTTCCTGATTTGTGTGCCCCGTGAAATCAGTGGCTGTCAGTCAGTTCCTCAGAAACCAGCGTGATGTTAACTGTGCCCACAAGTACCCTCTGAGCTGTAATTGATCTGTAATCAAAAAACCCATGATACAACCACCTGCTGCTCCCACAGAGTGGGACCAGGGAGGAGATCCAGCTCCAACGTGACGTGGTTGTTCCACCTGGTGATTTCCACCAGAGTGACATTGTGGTCAGAGAGGTCATGGACATCCCTGTTCCCACGGCTGTGCAGGTGACAACAACCAAGCACAGGCTGCGTGGGCACTGCAAACTGTGGGCAAGGTGCAGTGACCTGCAGGTCCCAGAGAGCTGAGATTGCTGGGTGGGGTCTGGTGGTGTCTCTGAGGGAGGGAGGAAAGCTGAGCCACCAAATATGAGACCACTCAGTGTCTGGCTTTTGTCATAGGAACTGTAGGAGTTTTCTCATGGTATCCTGGCTTGGGCCAAGCCAATGGCTGTGATACATGGACACAACACTGTGACCGTGGTCACCAGCAGGACTTGTGGACACCTTGGCTCACAATAACTCTTCTCCTAGAAGCTGGGCAACCATGGGGACTTTGGGGCAAAATGTGGGCAGCAGAGAGACAATGAGCAGGAACTTTTCAGTGGGCCACAGCCACGTGATGGGAGGAAAATGCAGAAGGCAGAACTCAAGTGAGATAATGTCACCCCAAGGCCTGCTTGAAAGTGCAATGGTCTGCAAGGCTTATCTCAGCTTTGCTGGCAGTACATGAGCGTCTTTTGATGTGTCAATGAACCAGAGAGAAGAAAAGACTTTCTGGAGTTCATTCTCCAGGATATTTGTTAAGAGTTTAACTACTTTGCAAACTGCTGATTTGCTCAGATGCTGCCTGTCTGCACGGAGAGACACGGGGTCATTGGCACGGAGCGGCGCAGACTGCTGGAAGTCCAAGTGTCTGCATGGGATGTTTGTGCCTTGGCTGGATGGGGACAGAGCCCACACTTGGGGTGCGTGAGAAAGGTGGGGCAACAAACTGCTTGTGCCTCTCTTCTCTCACCCTGTCTGGAAGCTAGTGGTGATGTTGCTACCAAACAATGAGAAAAATGACTCCCAGAGCCAAGTGCTTGGAGTGGTGGCAACAGCAACACACTAAAGGGGTCCTGAGACATGAGCTGATTGGGTGCCACCCCCATAGGCTTCCTTCCCATGTACTCTGGTGGTGGGAGAGGGTGCTGGCAGAAGTATGCAGGACAGCATGGCTTCTGATGATGCTTTAATGGTGTTCTGACATGGCTTGGCTGTCTTACATACCCAGTTGGCTATGAGTGGTTGTCCCTTCTTTTCATACCTGTGTCCCTCCAAGAAGTGTCTGTGATACCATGGGATTGGGAGGTGCTATACTGGGAGTACGGGTCTATGTTGGTTCTGGTGCTGTGATGGGGTGCAACAGCCCCAATGGTGTAAGAAATGGCTCTGTCCTCAGTGTGGTCCTTCATGCCAGTGGTGGAGTCTTTCTGTCCTTCTCTCTGCAGCTTTTGGTTCGCTGGAGGGCTGCCCACCATAGCTGCCTTTAGGGGGATGGAGAACCACGTCCACCTGATGGTTGGAGGCTGCTGGTGAGGAGGGTTTGCAGTGACTGGTGGGGTCCCTGAGGGACCAGCTGCTGTGCCAGGCGTACCAAGGGCTCGGCCAAAGAGGAGCACGTGGGAAGGCTCCTCTTCTGCTTTTCCCATCAGGCTGGAAGATCTACTCTGTGATTGCCATGGTGGGAACTGGAATGACAGCTGTGTGAGGAGCCTCTCCCTCCCCCTCAGGAGGCAGGACGCCGCCTGAGCTATTTTGGGACCACTGCTGCTTGTTTTGGCCCTGACCTGGCTGCTCTGGTCGTCACCTCGCTCAGGTAGTTATTTTTGATCTTGCCAGGAATTGACTTCCTGAAGGGTAAAATGATGTGGGAGGGGAAGGAGTCTTGACTCTGTGTTCCTGATCCTAGAAGAGATCATTGGGCACTTCTTGGCTTTTCCCAAGGAGATGGAGAGACAGTGTATTTGCCCCATGAGGTACTGGTGCAATGGGAGAACAGTCTCACTTGCTGGTGACCACTGTGGTCCCTTGGTTGGGGAAAATGGGCTGGACATGGGCCACTGGAGCTCCCTCAAAGCCTGGGCTGCTCTGCAAGGGGCTGGTTGCATTCCTGGTGCCCTCAAATGATGTTTGTCTGCTTCCTATGTGTGGCACCAGGGCAAAGGGATCTGGGATGTGATGGAGAGCAAATCCCCAGAACCCCTGGTCTGGAGCAGGAAAGAGACAGCTGTCTCATTGCTGTGGGACTTTTCAGGAGGAGAAATGTGGGCAGGCAGTTTCATTTTTGCCACCAGCCTCTTCCTTGACTCTTGCCCACCTGCCCATACTTGTCACATGTAAGACCCCAAGCATATGGAGCCATGGCTGAGGGGACAGAGCTCACTAAGCTCCATGTCCACCCCTGGGCTGCCCTGCAACCTTGGCTGGCTCTGGTGTTCAGCTCCTTGGTGTGGAAGCTTTCCTCAGCCAAGAACGTGTAGGTGAGCACAGGTAGGCATCTCCTTTGGGCTGATGCCACCAGAAATCCCTCCTGCATTGGCAGGGTGGAACAACTGACTTACAAACCCTGTTGTCTCTGGTATGGTGGGATGTCCTGCTTTGCACCAGCACTGATTGCCAGGGCAGATAGTGATAGGATAGCAGTAGGACAAGGGGGATGGATTGAAGCTGGAGAAGGGAAGGTTCAGGTTGGATATCAGGAGAATCTCTTCATGGAGAGAGTGGTGAGGTGCTGGAAGGGGCTGCCCAGAGAGGTGGTGGCTGCCCCAGCCCTGGAGGTGTTCAAGGCCAGGTTGGATGGGGCCCTGGGCAACCTTGTCTAGCTCCAGGCCTGGAGGTTGGTGGCCCTGCCTGTGACAGGGGGTTGGAACCCTGTGATCCTCAGAGTCCCTTCCAGCCCTGACCAGCCTGGGGTTCTGTGACCCTGCCCCAGGTCCCCAGCCCAGAGGGAGGCGACCCACAGTCCTGTGCACTCCCAAAGCACCAGGACCCAACACAACCCTTCCAGCCATCCTCCAGCTGTCTGTGCCTGCCAGGACCCTGGGCTGCTGCCTGCTCTCCAGCCTCAGGGCAAGGGGCCGGAGTTGGCCAGAAGATGGTGCTGGTAGGAAAGTGATTAAAGACCTCGCAAGGCTCCTGACGGTAGAGCTTAGATTGTTGGGGTTTTTTTTCCTCCCCTCTCCTCCTTCCTATAAGAAAGGCTGTAAAAATAACTCGGCGTGTTTAATGGTCCCAGCTCTGCCGTGCAGGGCTCGCAGAGTTATTTATTGCATCCAGCAGGTTACTGAGAGCTAAACTGCAGTAACTCGAGACCGGTGAGGCAAAGGATGCTTCTGGGCAGTGGGATCTCTGCACGACTAATGGGAGCATAACCCTGATTGATAATGGGTTTAGGCTTGTTTGTTTTTCCCCAGGATCCTTCTCAGAGCATCCTCCTGAATGGTCAGGCCCAGGCCAGGCTGCCCAACAGTGGGGTAGCACTGGGGATGCCCCCCAAAAAGTGTGTTGGTGGGGACCCCGTCCCAGGGAAGGTGATTTTTGGGGTGGAGGTGTTTATCTTGCAAGGGCTGTGAAGGAGCAGGAGTTGTTTCTGCTGGAGGGTCGGTCTGCCTATGCTGCACTGTCCTGGGGATGTCACCTCTGCAACAGGCTGTGGAGCATCTCCAGTCCCTCCAGTTGCTGCTGCTCACGCTGCAGCCGCTCGCTGGTGCTCCTGCCCATGCTGCCCAGCAGTGTCTGCAGCGATCCTGGGAATAACCTGCCCCATGCCAAGGGCAGAAGCAGAGCATCCATCAGCTTCCCTCTCCCATTTATTCACCTTCATGGGCTTGCCAAGCTGGTGGCACACCCCTCTCTGGCCTTGACCTACTGGGCTGCAGGGACTGAGCCGTACGGTACCGCTGGCATTCGGAGATGCGCTCCTGGAAGTCCCTTGGGATGGCAAAGGACCCTTTCCCTGCACTCCCCTGCCAGCGCACAGCCCCCAACCCCTCCGCAGACGGGACGTGTTCACCGCAGCCGGCAGAGCTCCGCTGCAGTCCCGGCACCGCTCCAGCGCCTCCTCAGCCCGCTCACGGCGCTCAGGCGAACATCTAGCGGCTCCTACCAAGCACAGAGCTGGGGAGCTGCACACCGAGAGCTGCAACAGATTTCTGTGCCTGGTCTGCTCTTCCAGTCCTCCAAGCTGGGGTGATTGAAATCGGAGATTTCCAGAAAGTTGGGAGGCTGTGAGTTGGCTGGAGCGTGGGGGTGAAACCCACCTCCAGGAGGAATCTGCTTTAGGATGGTACCCAAGGTACCCAAGGCAGCAGGACCGGAGCTGAGCACCTCTCTCTGATGGGGCTTGGTGTGGTAACAGCCTGGCAGCGACCACAGCTGGAAGGATCCTGAGCCAAACCCGGGTTATACCCCTACACATCCCAGGAGGGCAAAAGGGCTTCTTCCCAGTGCCAACTCTGCCCTTTGAGTGGTCAGTGCAGAGGGCCAGGGGGTCTGACCCTTCTGGGAGGGTGTTATGGGGTGGTGGGGGGAGCGAGCTGGCATGAGCTCCTCAGAGAATTAAACCATTCGTCTCCAGGGTGAGGGTTCAGGGCCGTGGCTCTGGAAGCCCACGGCGCAGGCTGGGTGGGTGGGAGCCGGTTCCCGGTGCCGTGCCGTGCCGAGGGGAGACGGCACAGACATTGTCCTTACATGTGTCTTGGGGGTGGGGGCTCCTAAAGGACCATTGTCCCTTCAGGAGGGGGGCTAGTCAGTTTGGACATCCTTTCAACTGCACGCCGTCTCCACTGGGATTCCCGGGCCTATTATAGACTGATTAAATATTAAAACAATTCATTTTGTACTTAAACTGTTCCGAAGGCTCCTGCTGATGATGACTTTGAAGTCTGAAGCAAAAGGGTTTGCTCTCGTTTCCTCTCTCCCCCCCCCATCACCCACCCCAATCCTCACCTTTCCTCAGGCAGGAAGAGGAGGGTGAGCCCTGACCAGGTCTGGCTCTCTCAGCATCAGGGGCTGGGGTCTTCCTTGTGACGGTGGGGGGTGTTTTTCTCTGCATGTGGGAGCTTTCTGGTGCTGGAGCAGGAGGGAAGGCATCGTTGCTGGTGGCCTGGGCCAGGAGAACCCTGGGAGGGAGCAAACCACGGGCTCTGGGTGTGGATGCTAAGAGAAAAAGGAGCAGTGGAGGGGCTGGGATGGCAGCAGAGCTTCACTCCTCCTTGTTCCTGGGGACAGGAGGTCCCCCTGCTGGAGTCCTGAGGTCCCTAGGAGTCGGTGGGGGACCTTTTACAGTGACAGCCTGCTTTCATGGTGGGGAGGTCCATGTTTTCTGTCCTCTCCTGGCATCTGGGGGCTGGTGCATGGAGGTGAAACCACCCCAGGCATCATTTGTTGTCTCCAGGACATGAACCTGTAGCACCCTAGCTCTGGGTGCAAAGCCTCTCCTGGCCTTGGTGACCCCAAGCCACATGGCATCCTGCTCCACCCCAGGTGTGGGATGCTGTGGGTGGTAGCACAGGTGCTGCGTGGAGTAACACCCACTTGCAGAGTGCATGGGGTAGGTGCAGCCTGGGAGAGCATGGCAGCATGGTGGGAGTCTCTCCCACCAGGTTCTGGGTGGGGTTTTTTCCATGCAAAATAACTGGCTTTTCACGGAAGGACCTGGGGATGGAGACATGTGAGAGGCACCCAGCCATCTGGTGTGTCTGTGATGGTCCTTCAAGGGATGGAGTTGATGGATTTGGATGAGCTCAGGGATTGTCCACCTCTGTATGGAACCAGACTGGCCTGTGGCTGTATCTCCTCCCTGTGCACCATGTCTCAGCAGCATGTCACCCTGGACATCACCTGGAAAGAATAAGAGGAGCTGGACCCAAGCCCAGGTCCCAGCATCTCAGACAACCCCACACCATGTGCCTCAGCATCTCCTGTCCTTACAGTGAGAAGGGGGGGACAGCTCCAGGGGGACAAGGAGAGACATGATCTGCGGGGGAGAACCTGGGCAAGGATGCTTGAGCACCTGGCGGGCTCAGGGCTTGAATTTCAAGCTGCACCTCACCCGTTTGTCAACCCAGTCCCATCACAGGAGCCAGACCACAGGAGAACCTAAACCTCCTCTGTCTGCTGCAGACAGAGGAAAAGGTGAGTGGCAAATATTTCATCTCCCCAGCTGGATCTGGCTTCCTCCTCCTTTTCCTCCCCCTTTTCCAGCCCCATTTTTATTTTTTTCTTCACATCTGTTGTACGTGAAATCCAGCAAACTCTCAGCAGAGCTCATTACTCACGGCCCATTGCTCTGAAGAGGGCCGAAAGGTCCTGCACGTAATGATTTGGAGGTGATTTGTATTTAAGACGCTTGGCTTTCAGATGCCAGCAGGGGGGGGTGGGGAGGGAAATTAAATAATTGAAAGCTAGTGGGGAAGGGAAAGAGAGAGCACCCCGGACAGAGGGAGAGGACAAGGGTTTCTCGTGATCCCCAAGTGTCTCTGCTCGCCAGCAGCGGTTGCACAGATACAGACTTAAGCCATGAGACTCGAGGAAAAGCTTCCCTGGGTCCGTGAAGGATCAGAGCGTGTCCAAGGGGTGGGCTGAGGTGGATGAAAGGCTTCCCCAGGGATGGCTGGTGCTCATCATGATGACCAGAGGAAAATCTTCCCTATGTCCCTGCAGCATCAGAGTGTGTCCAAGCTGGTGCTCATCATGATGACCAGTGAAGGCAGAAGGTTTAGCCCAGGTGGGATGGGGGATCCTCTGCCCTCTGGCCCTAATGACTTGATGGGGCACGATTGCCATGGCCATGTCAGACTCCTTGTTCCTCCTTTCCCTGCCTTTCCCTCTTGCTGCCTCCCTCGGCTCTCTGCAACCCCCACACTGTAAGGAATAAATCCAGTTTTTCAAGTCTGCCCCAGAATATTGGGAAATCCTGATGTTGATGAGGCAGAGGGGTGAGGAAGGCTGAAGACTGCTGTGCTGTCCATGACCTGAGCATAACAGACTTGGTGGCCCAGAGCCATGTGAAGACCATAGCTCCCTGATGAAAATTTACAGTAAGAGACTCCAAGAGTGTTTCTCAAGATCTCCAGGCAAAAGGAGACATCACAGGGGAAAACGCTGCTTGGTGGGTGGGAAACTGAGGCACAAAGGGTAGAAATTAATTGCCTGGACAAAGGGCAGGTGATCTGAGCATTACTTACCTGAAAGTTCAGCAGAGTGGGATGCAGGGCTTAGGCTTGGTCTAAACAATTGTTTTTCTGCTCTCACACACCAAAGCTCCTTTCAGCCTTTTTTTTTTAAATCAAATTGTAAAAAAAAAAATCTACCTGTCTGGTCTGGTCCTACCTAAAATCAATGCAAGTGAGTGCTGCAGGCTTGTGGCAGGGAACAAGCCTCCTGGTGTTTGCTCATGGTCCTGTTCTGCCTAGCTGAGTGCCAGACCCCAGGTCCCACCAGTGGTGCTGGTCATTAGCAAGGTTTGGCACCAGCTTTTGGCTTCTGCAAGCCAGTGTATGCACTCAGGGTACCTTCTGCACTTGGACTTGAAGCTTAATTCCCATATCCTGCTTTTAACCTTGACCCAGACTTGTGCCTCACTGCAGACACATGGAGGGGGACCTCCTGCCCAACCCAGGAAACCCTTGGACATTGATATAGCTCCCAACACCCTAACAAGCTCCCAGGAATCCTCCAGTGCTGGAGATGGGCAGATGGCTCCTTGGACAGCACGTTAGACCTGAGCCCATGACTTTTGTTCAGGCTGGTCAGCCTAAGATCTAGGGATCAGCTCAGATTAGGCTGCCTGATCCCCAGCTAACGAGTCGGGCGATGGCTGTGGGAATGAAAGCCAAAAATCAATAGCCTGGGAAGATCTGATGCTTCTCCACGTGCCTCCTATGTGTTCACCAGCTCTGTGCAGAGAGCAGGGAAGTTTTAGGAGCCTCCCCTAAAGCCTGGTGTTTAACCCTTGTGTATTCTCTCCCCCAGGCCAGTTCTCTCTCCCAGGGTGCAGGGAGGGTGGCGGGGGAAAAGCGATTCACGCCACGTGTATCTTCCCAGAGCATCGTGTTTTCTCTCCTGTGGAGGTACATACCTGGCCTTGTGTAAATAGAAAAAATCTAGGAAAATTAGGTTTTTCTTAATCTAGTGCCAGATCAAACAGGGACCCAGCTCCCATTGTCCCAAAATTTCCTTTTAGGTGGAAGTGGCGGGGGGGGGCAAAGGAAAGGGGCAGGGAAAGGAGCAGCTCCCTAACGCTGAAGGCACCAGTGTGCAGCTACAGCACCCAAAATACCTGAGGAAATCCCTTTTCTATTGATTTTTGGGGTGAGGGCAAGCAGCACTTTTGTTTCCCCTACCCCCCTGCTCTGCTCTCAAGCGTGTCTGCGTCTGGAGCTGGTTCCACAGCTGGTGTCCTCTGCTCTGCCTGGGACTCATCTCTGTGGGGGGTGTCCGTCCATCCATCCCTCCATCCATCATGCCCAGCAGTCAGAGCAGATGGCTGGGGAGTAGCTGCCCACCCCTGAAAGTGTAGAGGAGAACTGGGCTTTTCTCTTTGGGAGCTGTGATTACAAGTGCTGGGGTGATGCTCAGCAGGCTGTGGGAGGGCTGCTGCTGCCAGTGATGGGTTGAGTGTGTTGGAGTGAGTTGTAGGTGCAGCATCTTCTACCACCATGAGCCCTGCTGGGAGGTCCCAACTAGGATGGTAACCCAAGGACTGGAGGGTTGGGAGGTGATACCTCTGCTTTGGGGAGAGGTGGGAGATGGGTGTCGTCCCCCCCAAGATTTACTGTGGCAGCACGGGGGGGTCGCACAGCTCAGTGCTGACCATCAGTAGCCCCGCAGCCACCCCCTGAGAGGGTGCTGGAGAAGAGGTGAGACACCAAAGGAAAGGTCCAGATGCTGTGTTAGAGGCTGGAGGCAGCAGACAGGTTGTTGGTGACAGCACCGGCGAGGTGGGCAACACACCCATCACAGTGTCCAACTCCGAGTTGGCCTGAAATGACTCTGCCTTGTATCTGCAGGAGCATCCTTGTGTCTTCTCCAGGTGTCACATGCAAGGAAAGCAGCCATTCCAGAAGCACAAGCCACCCAACATCTGCCCAGCTGAGCTGTCTGCTGCATCCCCTGCCCAGCTGCATCGCTGGTACGTGTATCCCTGCAGCCATCTCCCCGTGCCTGCCGCAGGTCACAGCTATGTGGAGAAGACTGCAAGAACAGCACGTGTTTCCTCTAGCTTCCAACAGCAGAGAGTTTGGGGTGTCCCATGCATGGGATCTTCCAGGTCCCTGCCCCAAAATGTGTGTCCTCTGCTCATGACTGCTTCCCATCCCACAGCAGAGGTCCCAGCTGATGTGCTCGTGCCTCGGCCTTACTGAAACCTGCTGCCAGCCACGTCCCCCCTCTCATACCGGCTCCTCTGGGCTGGGTGGGCTGCTGAGCCTGGATCCTGCTGTTGGGATCCAGGGTGGATATCAGCTGCAGGGAGAGGGAGATGAATTCCACACACAGACCTGGAAGGTGAGGTGGGTGGCCTCTCACGTTTTCCCCGTTAGCACTTATTGCCATGAAGGTCTTAGAAAATTTATTAGGTAATGTGTTAAAAAATACCCCAGACAGAGTAAAGTCATAGGGGAGGTACAAAGCATTGCATCAGTAGAGATATTTTCCTGGGAAACAAAATGAATGGTAAACAGCATATTGCAAAGTTACACAAGAACAGCTTGATTGAGCCCCTAAATATTTATTATTAATACCAAAGCTGCTTATTTTTTACATATTAAATAGGTCATATATCTCATCTGATAAAATCTGTGCACATGGTGCTGGCTCTGCTGGAGAGAAGGTGCTGCTGGAGAAAGGTGTTGCTTTTGAGGACTGAGAGAGTGGGGACACAGGAGTCCCTGCTTGGGCTGGGCAGGCTGCATTACTCAAAAGTGAGAGAGAGATTTGCCAGAGTGCTGGAAGTCTCCTTCACATAGGGCTGTGTGGCCTCTTCTGGGGTCTCCCAGGACATGGTCTAGAAATATGACCAAGAGCTGGGCTCAGATCAGGGGGTGCAGGTTCAAGTCTCAGCCCATCCAGGGATTCCCTGTGTCAAGATGGATAAACCACTTAACTTAGACTGGGCTTCAGCCTAGAAATGGGATTGCACCAACCAGCCCTCGGGGATCCCCGAAGTGACTGGGAGGCACATGGTGACAGCAAATGCTCTTTTCCCCCTTCAGAGACATCATTAAGCAAATATCTACAAAGCTTCCTGAGCTTCAGAGGCTGAAGTCTTGAAGTTAGTGGGATGCTTAAGTGCTTCAGGAACTAATTGCTGCCAAGTCCAGGTGTCGGGGGGAAACAAGTGTTGTACAAAGCCCCCGGCATTTTAAAATCCCCATCCAATGGCATTAACCCCACATCAATCTACTGCGGCCTTCCAGGAGCTGAGGGAAGCTGGGTATCCCCAGTGGATTCCCTTCCAATTGCAGTGAAGCCCCTACTCCTACCCTCACAGCAGTGTGACAACACCAGGCTCCAGAGCTGACTCTCCTCCCATCCCCACTAGCCAGCTGGGTGGTGTTGAGCAACCCTTCGTGCCTCAGTTTCCCAAATTTCTAGACTAGAAGCTGTCCTTTTGCTTTGGGGACTGGAAGTGGGCTGCAGGAATCAAACACACATCTTTCTAATCTCTGGGAATGGACTGGCAAGAGAGTGGAGAAGGGGAGCATGAGAGATGTGCACAACGTTGGGCGCTTGAACAAGCCTTGTAGGGTGGTGATCAGCAGTTGCATTTAGTTTGATAGCTTCAGCCAGCAGCGTGAGATTTCTGAAATAAAGCTGAAATAAAGCTATTTCCAGTAGATCCAGTCTGGTTTTGTTCTTCAGGGCACTGAACAGCAGGTGCTGAGCTGGTCTGCAGCTCCATGAAGCCCCACGCTCAGGCTTTCTGTGGGGGTGCCATTCACTCCAAATTCATTGGTTGCAACCAAGAAGTGGCAATTGAAATCAGCAGATGCTGGAGTGTCCGGGACCCAAGAGATCCTTCTCAAAACTGATGCTGGTCCTTTAAGGAACCCCCTGCTGCAACACTACTGCTTGAGTTGTCTGCCCTCCAGCCCCAACCCCTCCACCTCTGTGGGACCCCTCTGTTGAGTCCTTATCTCTTGAGGTGTTTAACAGACGGGTAGATGCGGTGCTTGAGGACATGGTCTAAGGGTAGACTTGGTGGTGGTAGGTTAATGGTTGGACTGGATGGTCTTAGGTGTCTTTTCCAGCCTTAACAATTCTATGATTCTATGATTCTATGATTCTATGATTCTATGATTCTATGATTCTATGATTCTATGACCACAGAGTCTCCATCCCTCCCTGCTAACATTCCCCTGCAAACATCTTTTAGTTTCTCTCCTTTCCCTTTCTACTTGAACCCAAGCTCAGTGCAAGAGCTGGTCCTGGGCTCCTCTTGGCTGTCAGAGGGTTTAATCCCCTGGAGATGGGCTTTTGGGCCCTTTTCCTGGTAAAGGTACGGTGGAGGCTCACAGGTCTCACTCACTCCAGTTGGTTCCCAGCATCAAGGCTGCGCATGTACTACCACGCTCTCCAGCCCGGTTTGGCCAGGACTGAGACAAGGCCCAAGCAGCATATGGGGTGGCCCAGGGCAGGATCTGCTCCCACTGCAGGGCAGGTCCAACCTCTCTCTTCAGCAAAGACCAAACATGAACATGGGTGCGACCACAAACACAGGACCAAGCCCTTCCTGGGTTGGTCTGGGAGCAGCACAGATGTGTTCTCCAAGTCGAAGGATCTAATTTTCAGGACTAGGTAGCACATTGTTTGAGGGCCAGCACTGGAGCTCACCTCCTTCCCCAAGGTCTATCAACCCTTCCTCCGGGTACATCCGTGCTCTCCAAGAGCCCAAAGCCCTTCTCCGGCCCAGCCGCGGCCTATCCTCCGGCTCCTCAGCTTCACGAATCCCTCCTTGCCCCTGGCAGCTCCGGCGCCGCGGCCGGGCCCTTCTCCGTGGGCCGTGTAAATCCTGTTCACCGTGTGTGTACATTGGACGTGGTGCCCCGCTGTACATTAACATTTAAAACAAAATAGTCGGCCCCATCACGAGCATCGCTCTGAGGGATGGCAGCACACTGCAAACATCGTGTAAGTAATTTGTTCAACATTGGTGATAATAAGCTACACAGAGCAATAGGAACATAAACACGGGCAGGGCTTTGTGTGAGCACGAGTGTGTAATATTTTTTTTTTCCTC
>VXBZ01005398.1:297719-312824 GCA_013399135.1 Heliornis fulica
AGGTGAGGCCTCACCAGTGCAGAATACAGGGGGATTATCACCTCCCTGCTCCTGCTGGCCACACCATTCCTGATCCAAGCCAGGATGCCATTGGCCCTCTTGGCCACCTGGGCACACTGCTGGCTCATGTTTAGGCGGCTGTCAACCAACACCCCCAGGTCCCTTTCCGCCAGGCTGCTCTCCAGCCACTCCTGCCCAAGCCTGTGACGTTGCCTGGGGTTGTTGTGACCAAAGTGCAGGACCCGGCATTTGGCCTTGTTGATGTCATATTGTTGGCCCCAGCCCAACCATCCAGCCTGTCCAGAGGAAGCCCCGCCCAAAGTCCCAGCACTAGTGAGAACAGACGACTTGATTTCTATTGTGTAAGTGGGGATTTGTCCATGATGGTACAGGAACAACTAGAATTAGAAAGGAATAAAGAGTGAATTCTTCCTTCATCCCAAGTGTGTTCCCTCCAGGGCAAAGGTCAAGTGCATTGTGTGGCAGTGTTTGGATTCAGAATAAAATAAGTGACAAGGGCGAAAACCTGGGGCATGCACGGGGACTGAATAAAGAGGAGTGTGGGCTGGATACCAGAAACCACTCTCTTACCCTAGGGGTCATTAACATGTGCAATAGGTGACCTCGTGACATGGTACAGGGGCAATTGAGACACTAATGTGAGTCATTTAAATGCTGGCTTGAGTATATCCAGCTATTGATAAAAGCAGATTTCTGAGCATCACTGTTGGTAAAGTGACCAGCCCCTCTGGCAAAATGGAGAAGGGCCCTCCTGCTTGTGTAGTTTGCTGGGATTTACACTCATCTATGCAAAGGTTAGTGTCTCTCTTCAGATTGTCTCCCCATCCCATATGGATTCCATAGGCACAGCCCATGCATCGCTTCCTGGAGCAAATGCTCTTTTGAAAAAAAGGGAGTTCAGTGCAAAGCATGAAACACTGATGGGGATGGAACTTGTCCACAGCTTTTGTTGAGGTAGAGCTCAATATTTTTTTTTTAAATCTGACAAATGATGCTGGTTGGAGACCTCAGAACATTCATCTGTTGTTATGAAGCTGCAGCAAGTCTAAACCATATCTAGCTAAAAGTCTGCCTTGCCTGTTCTTCAGTATCTCCCAAGTGAACTTGCCCACCACCTGTGCCCAGTTCACTTCAATACTGGTGGATTGGACCTTTGTTTGATATCCAGCTTGATGATACCAACAGAACATGCTGCAATGCTTTTCCTTCCTTGGATATGGAGGGAACAAGACAGCTTCTAGCATAATGGAAACACTTGTGGAGGAGGTCTAGGCAGGTGTGGTTTAATCCAAGAGAGTTTCATGGGTCTCCACAGAACTGGGACTCTGTGGTGGTGCAGGTACTTACTGCACCTCCACTGTTCAGCATCTTCAAGAGTGTGCAAGTGGAGTCTCAGGTGCCAGCCTGTGGCATTCTGAAATGAACTGTCTGAGCTTGACTTTGCTCAAAATAAAGTCTCCACCACAACATGACCTTTCTATCGCCTGCTTCAGCTAGAACAGGGTGAGGGACTCACCCCCACACCCTGAAGAAGGCTCCTGACCCAAGAAATGTGCACGTACCCTGGCTGAGTTGAGGTCTAGCCACAGAAACTTGCACTGTGTAAGTGCTTTTGAGTAATCTTTATCTATGCAAACGTCCCTGCAAGTGGCACACTTATTCACAGAGGAAGGGACTCCTGGAAATGGGTCCCTCAGAGGCTCTGAGAACTCCTGAAGTCCCTCCTTCTAGTTAATTAGAGACTCTAGTCACACAGCACAAATCCATCAGGGAGCAGTCTTCTACCTGGTGGCCCAGAGTACTGCTTGCTCACTTTGAAGACATCATCAGCTTCTCTTTAGGGTCATTGCCAGGAGAAGCACTTGTCCTGCATGTTGCTTGAACACTAAAGTGAGCCTTGCCCTGTCTTTGCCAAGGAGAAGGTGCCTGACTAGAGGAGAATATTTTCTCATGGTGGTGGGTACAAAAGAAAATGTTTTCTGTCCTATCCTGAGTCTCAGCAAATTTTTACTACCATAAAACATACTGAAGGAACTTCTCTAGTATCCTGTTGTGGCTTCAGGCTCGACTCTGAAGAATTACTTAACTATTGACTGATTTCATTTATTTATTTATTAGTCAAGAGCTTCTTTGAGGACCTATCATCTCTTTCTCAACAGAACTTCAGATAATCTTCCTCAGAGCTCAGGGTCTTTGGGGCTGGCCAATAGTGGATATAGGTTTGAGCTGCAAGCTCTGAAGCTGGATCTGGGTTTGGGATTCTGGCTTAGAGCTATTCCAGGCTGTGATACAGTTTTTCTCAGAAAATTTGAGATGTTCTTGAGATATATACATTCAAAGTGGTGGAAATCTTGTGGGAGCAAATGCTGTAAGATAGCTTCACCCATCTGCTTCAAAGCCACATGAATACTAGACGTCAAGACTGTTAGGTCTGGATCCAAACAGTCTTGCAACTCCTAAGATAGACCATGACCTGACCGAAATTCAGTGCCCTTCCTTTCAACTGTATCCTTAGCTTTTTCATTCAGGTCCATTAGTGATAATGACAGTGATTCCCTTTGAGAAAATCATGGTACATTGAAGATCTTCTTGGAGATCTTGATAGAGAGAAACCACAGATAAAGGCTGACAAGAATTGCCACATGAACTCTCTGGGCCACAGCAGAGGTGTTGCAGGGTGAAATGTTTGGAAACAATTGATGTGCTCTTATACCAACATGACCTTTGAGAGTGCCAGGCCTGTAACTCAAGCATTAATAATGGATTACCAAAACCAACCAGCTGCAAGGGAACCACTTCTCCCTGCTTAGATAATTCTCCTCCCTCTAAAGAAGAGCTATTGATTTTGATACTGATTCCTTCCTCCCCAGTGGAAGGGCTACACCCCACCATCACTGCCTGTGAGAGTCAGCGCTCTCCTGATCTGCACGCACCGTACACATCAGCCACATTAACCTGCTCCAGCAACAGGGACAGCCTTCCAGCCCAACTGAAACCTGTGTGGACTTTTATTTCTCACCAGGAGACTCCATAAGCTTTGTAATTCAGCGTTGGTTTCTTGTGAGACCGTAGCAATAGGGTCCCTGAGCACCTCGATTCTGGCTCGGCCCACGCTGATTCCACAGCGTCCCCAGCAGAACTGTGTAAGGATGGATGTCAGCTTTGATCTACCACATGCATTCAAGCTGATTGGTGCAAACACCTTCACACATGTTGTCTTTGCTTCTCTATCTTTGTCTATTCTGCTCTTTTGAGCCTGTGGTTGTGTTTCACACATGCACTTGCATTCGCCGGTGCTGAGATGGGGCTCTGGGTGCTGCTGCCCTTATGTCCTGCTCCAGCTGCAGTCCCTGGTGGGGCTGGGGTCAGGGAGAGGAGCATTCTTTGAGCTTCCTCCTGGTAAGGAGGTCTTGAATTCATGAACTGAGCTGAAAATTTGGGCCCATTTGGTGTAGGGCCAGCCTCAAACAAGGATGGTCTGCAATGTTGTGGTACCTATAAATACAACAGTTACTTTTAATCTGTTTTCCAAAGGGGGAGAAAAAAAAAGAAGAAAAAAGAAAAATAATATGTTTGCAATGACACAGTTTTGTGTGTGCATCTACCACCTGCCATTCCATCCAGTGACACTTGAACTCTTTGGCCAGCTTTAACCACATTTAGCAGTAGTTGATAAAAACAGTCTACAAAGATATGGTGAATGAAGCACTGGATGCAACACCAAAAACCCTACTAACAGCCTGGGAGAGGGCAAGCCTGCAGCACGTGTTCAACCTTAATGAGACACCGGAGAATCCACCCGGGAGAAGAAAGCCACTCAGAGAGCCCTGGGTGTGGAGCATCTTCTCGTCTGTGTTCACACTGCTCCAGACATCAGAGAATCCAACTACAAGAGGCAAACCTACAGGGAATTGGGCTTCATTAGTTCCTCTGCTTGTGGAGTAACTTGTTTCCTTGGAGCATCTTTCATCTCTTTGCAGGCACGGGCTGCAGAAACAAAGGGCTGGATTCATGACAGGGTTTAGGGTGCTGTTACAAAATGGTGGGAGCAAGGGTCCTCCTTTACCTGACAGCCCCGCAGGAAGCCGGGAGGATGGGGTGTGAGTCACGGCTGCGTGGGTGGTTGCTGAGCCCTCAGGATGGTTGGGAAGGGGCTTCTTGAGAAACCAGCCCAGGGCCAAATGAACTCTCTTTTTTTTAAACAGAAAAGCCTGAATGAGACATTTGGGTAGTTTGAGTCTTGTTCATGGGAAGAAAATACATTAGATGAACAGTCGAAATAACTCCGTGGTCCAAGTGGGAAAGAAACCCTGGAATTTGTGGGTTTAGGGCATACAAATTATTTCTGTCAATACAGAGAAACAAATAACAACAACAATCCCATCAAAACACCAAATCCCAACCTCTTACCTGCTACAGTAACCTGCAGACCACGTGCCTCCTGGTCTTCTTGTGTTCCACAGACAAAAAATCAGCTCTAGCAAAGTTCATTAGGAAGATCCATAATGATGTTTCTGCAAATTCACCATAAAGCAGAATCCCTAAATTCTAGGGTCTACAAAAACCTGCCCCCAGGCCCTCCACTGAAGCACCCAGTAAAAGCTTCAAGCCCCCAGAGACCCACCAGCTTCCCACAAGCTTATTGTGTAACAGCACACTGATTCCCAGAAAAATAGCTCGTCTCTGAAATCCTTCCTCAGTCAGGTGGTCAGATGAGAAATCCAACTCTTTCCTACACTGGGTGGCAAGCAAACATTGGTGAGCCTGTGAGCTAGTCAATAATTGGCTTTAATTAAGTAAAAGTTGTGTCATTAATATAATTTTAAATGGGCACTCTGCATAGTCTGACTGAGGGAATGTCAGGGTGAGGAGAGGCCTCAGTTAGTACAACGTAACTGAGTAGGGGCTCAGCAGAATTCATCCTCATTAGCTGCTCTGGACTTGGAGGAGTGAGAGTATTAGCTTAACCCAAAACTAAGTAAAAAAGGGATTTTTTGAAGGCAAAAGCACAGTCTTTTGGCCAAAATCAGTTCCCACTGGTTGTGTCTATTACCCATCTCACTTCCCTTTGTGTGTCTTGCAGATGCTGAAGATGTGGCTAAGCCATGATACCCGCACTGGGCGCTGGATCCCAAATGTCCCACCCAGGAGTTTCCTCTTGGTTCATGGGGTGAGTGAGGTCTTTCAGGGAGCTCCCCAGGGTGCAATGAGGCACGGTTTGTACTTTTCAGATCCACAGCTTTTGTTTTAACATGTGTTGGCCTCCTCTTCTTGGAGAAGTATTGGCTGCGACAGTCCGGGAGTGGAAGGCTTCTGATTAACACATTGTGCACGTAACCTGCCACGTTGCCCAGTTTTAATATGCTCTTTTATCAGGTCACACAGTCCCTTTGAAGGTTCCTTGCATATTTCCAGAGCACAATATCTACAAATAACTCCTGCTTCCTCTCTTCACAGTCGCTTACACCCATGTTGACAATCTAAACACTACATCGCCTGATCAGCGGCAAGTTTATCTTTTGACTTGTGTCTTCTTGAATTAAAAGCAAAGCCCAATGAGAGGCTTCTGCAATGAGACTCCTGCCCTGGAAACCATGGCCAAGAAAAATATTAGGTCTGGCCTCTCCTTCTTCATGGATTGACTTTCGCTTGCCTGGAGCAGGTTGATGTAGGGGTGGTGCTCACCACAATTTGCATTACAGCAAATAATTGAAATTTCTGCTTCAACCCTTTTATTTAGTGAATTTTAAAAAATGTGATTAAAAAATGAACCAAATTAGGTTGCTTTATTCCCAAGTGAGACTTTGCATTCCAAAGATTAGCAAAGTGTAAGTAGTGGTTTGAGTAGTTGTTGGGGTAAATACCTGCAGCACCAGAGAACGCCCATGGCTACGGAACCTCCCTGCATTAAAGAAGGTGTGTTTTCGTCTCTACATGCTGGGGTGCTTGCACCCTTTGGCCTTGGCCTTTTGTCAAGACAAGACTATCCTCACTGAATCCTGTGGACCAAGGAATATGGTCTTCATGAATGCTGTGCTTCAATCAAACACAAACTGTGGGACTCAGTTCAGGAGCAACCCGATGAAACCCTGTGGTCTGCAGGTCAGAAAAGGCTGATGTATCTTCCAGTTCCTGGGAAGTCCAGGGTTGTGTTGCAACTGATGAAAAAATCAATATCTTTGGTCAGTGGTTTTTTTATCATCTGTCTCGTGCTTCCAAATCAGGGTGACTAAAACAGCTTTGGGCAGCACTATTGTCCCTCTCCACAAGTTATAAAGGGGTGTTTAGACCCAGGTGCCTCATTTTTGGATAGGTGAAGCTGTGTGAGGTGTATTTTGCCTGTGAGGATGGGTGAAGCTGTGTGAGGTGTATTTTGCCTGTGAGACTGTAGGCAAGACCTCAGTGTCAGTCGTAGAGTTCATTGGTAAGATGCCTGGTGATGGCAGGATGCTGAATCTCTCCCATCAGGTGTTGTCCTGCTGGCAAGAGAACCTGCTTCTCCCCCAAGACATCCTGCCTGCAGAAGCAGCATAGATATCTGTTATGTGGTAAGAACAAGAAGCCAGACCCAGAAAGTCCCCCAGTGAAGTGTGACCATTGTGAAGTGTGACCATTTCTCATGTCAATCCCCTTTAACCACCAGTAAAATCCACCTATCCCTCACAATGTTGTTTTTCTTCTATCATTTTATAGCACTGGCACCTCACATCTGGTGATTCTTTCTCTCAAGACCAGTAGTTTGAGCTCCAGCCAGCAGCCTAGTCCTTTGCCTGGGCCACTCTCCAAAGAATGAGCTTAGGTGGCAAAAAATATTGGCTAAGCCCCACGTCAGAACACACAAGGTTGGGTGTAGACTGCCCTGGTTTTCACCCTTCTTCTTTCTGATGCTGCAAGAGAAGATGAGGCAGATGGTTGACCTCATCCTTTCGAGCACTTCTGCAGATCCTCACCTTGCAAAGGGGCCCTACAGAGAGCACCACCACCCTCCCCACCCTGGGCAAAGTGGGAAGCCAGCATCCTGTCTCTCACACCCACCAAGCAGCAGCAGTACCACAACCAACGATGCCACCTCCTCCAGCCCTGGCTGGGTCTGCTCTGGCCCCCACAGTGGTGACCACCTCGTCCATTGAAAGCAGTTGGATTTTGGCATGTTCCTGTAGGGAAAGGAAATCTTTTTTCTTTCCCCTTCTTCTTCTTCTTCTTCTTCTCCTTCTCCTGCATTTTGATGGGGCTTGAGATCTCTCCGAGGAAGATGCTCTTCCCTTTTTATCAATTAGGAGCACACACGCGCGCGCTCCCGCTCGCTCTCCCACCCCTACTCTGCTTTCCTCCCAGCTCCCCTTGGCTGCCGGTTTCAGACAAAGATGTGTGAGTCCTTTGATCTGCCTGGCAGCCACCACTGGGGGATTGGCTTGGAGGTTAATTACACACAGGCCGTCTCCAGCTATGGCAGGGAGCCATTCGGCTGGAGAGGGAGCTGTCCCTTCTCCCCACCCCCCAGCTACAAACTTCAAGGGGACAGGAGGGCAAGGAAGGTACCACTGAAACCCCTTTTGATATGACAAACGGGCTCCTTGCTTGCCTCTCTGGTTCTTGTTTTGTTTGTCTAACTGGTATTTGAAATATGGATGAGCTCTCAGTCCTGAGGGTCCAGCCACTGTCTAACAAAACCTTGTCTTCCCCCCCACCCCCCACTTCCCCTTCCCGCCTGGGCAGAACTGGAGTTTAGCTCTCCCGTCTGTCCATCTACCCATCCGTGTGTCCTTGTCCAGGAGCCCTCTGCCAGCCCACCCATAAGTCAGCCCCTCTCTTGGGGGGATGCAGAGGCTGGACCCTGTGCCCAGCCCGTGGCTCTGTGGCCATGGCAGTAATGAGGAGCCCATCGGCAGAGACAAGTGGCTCAGGCTGACAGCTGGCACCCGGGAGGTTTCCATTCAATCCTTCTCTCTGTGACTCGCTCTGTGATGATCTTTATTCTTTTCCTTCTTTCTTTCTTTTAAAACCACTTAAATCCCTATGTGCCTCAGTTTCCCAGACTTCACAAAGGCAAGAGGCATTTGTCCGCCTCTCAGGGTGGGATTGAGGCTGATTGATTAGGTTGTCCAACATCCCAAGCAAAGTAGTGCTGCAGAAGGGAGCTGTTGATGTAATCCCCCTCTTGCCTTAACAAAATCCTTCCTGAAAGCAGCTTACAGAGATGCCTCAAGGCAGGGTGTGGTTGGATTTCAGTTGCTTTCCAGTGGCTCATAGACTTCTCCGTTGGCTTCGGGGCTTCCCCACCATCTCTTAAGTGTGGGGCCTGAGTCAGAGCATCCCATGCAGTGAGCAGAGGGAACCTCAGGCAATGAGATCAGCCCTTCCATAAGATCAGAAGTGGGACACAGTCTGTACCCTTTCAGCCTAGACTGCACCCGTGTGGGAGCACAACCCCGTGCTCGGATCTGGGAGCGGAGTCAGGACAAGACCCAGATTCCTCACACAAAACACTTTTCTACTGCAGTTGAGAACTACAGCCAGCTCTGCTGCCTGCTGGTGGAAACTATCCATGATTTGGGGCAAAACACACCCATCTTGAGGATGTGCATGAAGCCAACCTGCTCGTGCACTTGTCAGGGTGTGAACAGAGCTCCGAGCCGTGCGAGCAGAGGACACACATCTGCACATGCCTGGTTGTTTTGCTGGCAAGTGGAAGCTTAAGCATGACCTGTGCATAGACCCATGGGTGCACCCCAAGCCTTGGCACCGTGATGGCATTTGAAATTCTTCTTAGATGTGGGGCTGATGGTTTTGTGCAGAAATCCAGTATGGCACCTAATATCAGTTATCGTGGTTAAACTAACAAGGAGCTGTAGTTCTACCTCCTCCTCTGTCCCCTCTCCCTTCCCTCACCACCCACACACTGCTGGAAGGAGGAGAGGTGTCTCAACTGCTTTCTCCATCCATCCATCCATCCATCCATCCATCCATCCATCCATCCATCCATCCATCCATCCATGCCAAGGGCCACCCCAGCAGTGCCGTGGGGCTGGGGAGCAGCACCCAAGCTGGTGGGTGTGCTGGAGGGAAAGGAGCTGGGTGCCCCCCAGATCCGCCCGAGCTGTCTGTCTCAGCCTCCTGAGCCGAGAAGCTGCTCCCATCCCGCGGCAGCGAGGCGATTGTTCTGCGCTGCTGCGGGCTTTCACGGCCTCCTAATGAATAGGGACACGGCTAACACTTTACAAAATGCTCCTTCTCCCTGGGAGACGGCCAGCACTGACACTTTGAAGCTGTTCCAGAGTCCACAGATTCAAGAAATGAGACTAGTGGAAGGAGACGGGCACACGGCTTCCCAGCCGCAGGCAAGGGAGGAGGTGGCATCCTTCAGCATCAGGTGCCACCCAGAGGTGATGACACCGGGAGATGGATGCTTGGGTGGATGCAGAGCCCGTTGCTCTGGGGCAGGGCTTTGTCTGGGTGGAGGTAAAGGGAGCTGCAGGCAACAGAGGGGATGGTTTGCTGCCCCTGTCCATGCGGTCCAGACCTTCCTTGTGGGCTGTAAGGGAGACGGGCTCTTCTGAGACTGGTGAGGTGCCCTCCACAAGCTCCACATACCAGCCTTAAAAATTCTATGATTCTATATTAGGAAGAACTTCTTTACTGAAAGAGTCATCAAGCATTGGAACAGTCTACCCAGGGAGGGGGTTGAGTCCCCATCTCTTGAGGTGTTTAACAGACGGGAAGATGCGGTGCTTGAGGACATGGTCTAAGGGTAGACTTGGTGGTGGTAGGTTAATGGTTGGACTGGATGATCTTAGGGGTCATTTCCAGCCTTAAAAATTCTATGATTCTATACCTGTTTGAAAAGCTACTGTGTGTAAAGGACATCTGGTGCTTGAAGGCCTTCTGGAGACAGCTCCTGAGGGGTGGCAGCCACCACCTTGGAGTCCTCAGTGATCTGTGTCAAAAGGCTGAAGAGCTGAAGCCCAAACTGAACAAGTGCCTCAGAGTAAGACCCTTCCCCTTACCAGCCCTGTCCCTGCTTACACTGTCACCTTCTGCTATCGACTTCTAGCTCCCACACTCTTCCCAGCCATGAATGGGATGGGATGGGATGGGATGGGATGGGATGGGATGGGATGNAGAGTTTTTCCCTTTCTCACCACGTAACTTGATGTCTGGGTGGGTTCCTTCTGAACATTTAATATCTGAAGGGTCCCTGGTGCAGTAAAGGTCTCATATCCTGAATTCACAGCAAGTAAGAGGGAAGATGGGGTGTGGGAGGGAGATGTATGAACCATCAACTTTTGTCTCAGCCCAGGGTAACTGAGATTCAGTTTGCCTTGCTTTCCTTCTGGAACACAGAGGTTTGGGGCTTGGACTATTTAAATCAAGTTTTAAGCTTGATGGAGGGCAGGTCCCTGTGGGAAACCTGCAGAATAGGTGAGTTTTATCGTGGGCCTGGAGATGTGCTCTGTGGTTTTCTCTGATGGTTTCAGGACCAAAAGGCACCATGGTGCAAGAGATCAAGCTGTTTTCTATGGTGGTCAAATCATAACCTCAGGACAACACTCTTGCTTCTCACCATGGCCACAGAGGCAGTCGTGGTCTGGATTGACCATTGCTTTGTGGAGAGCCTGGAGCTGGTGTTTGAGGTCTCACAGAGCCCTGCATGACCCACCAGCTCTCCAGGGTCTGGGAGATGAGTCATGGCTCCTGCTGACTCAGACTCTGGTGTTACTCACTGCTCACTCATTAAATGTTTCTCTCAAGTTATCTGCAGAGGAGTGTATTAAAGAACACATCCAAAAAGTTGATCTCCTTCTGTTTTGCTTGGTCAGAGGACCTCTGTGACCCTGGGGGCAGCTGGGGCAGGATGGCAGGGGGGAGGATCTAAGGACACAAGTTGGCTCAGAGGGTCTGCATTTGCTCTGAGCTGTGCTGGAGCAGGTCCCCAGGGCCTGTCTGCGTGAGCATGGGAAGCCACGGCTACAGAAATGGGTTTCAGGGGAGATGTGGAGGTCAGCAACGCCCACAGCAGCAGCTGGTTTGTGCAGAAACAGTGGTGGAAGCTCCTCTTGTGTGAAGCCAGCAAGCTCTTCCCAGAGTTGCCTTCAATTCCTGGAGCTGAAGACTTTCTCCCACTTATCCAGGTCTGCAAAGCACCTTTTCCCCACACCTTCCCTCAACTCAAGCCAAGTGAGATCCCATTGCCCACAGGTGCTGCTATTCCCCTTTGCAGTGAGATGGGGGTGGCAGGAGCCTCCCCACCCCCCCCCCAAGAGCAAGGAGCCCCCGGGGAGGGTCCCATCCAGGGAGGGAATGGTTAATCCGCTGAAGCATCGCACCCTGGTGGCTTTTTTCCTCCTGCAATAATGAGAAGTGGAGTGTGCACATCGCAGTGTGATTATTACCTGTTTATTTTTTCATGAGGCTTCTCCACTGTGTGTCACTCTAGTGTCATCATCCGTAAACACATTGATTTAACCATTACTTTGGAGCAGCGCTCGCCCGCTCCACAGACTGGATACCCGTCCCCTGGGAGGACCTGGAGTGACAAAGGGGGATCAGAGCTCATCCTTGGGCTCTGCTTCACTCCTCCTGCAGCTTCCACCCCTCCTCTAGCTCCTTTTTTTTTTGCCTCTTTCTTTCCTCTCCCTCTTCTCTGCTCCCTGCTCATCTCACGCTCCACCTCCCGCTCCCATTCAGCTTTCTGTCCCCTTCGCTCTGCCGCCGGCACTCGGCAGCTGGCAAAGGGCAGACGGCAGCTGGCAAAGGGCAGACGTGTCACCTGCCCCGGCCTCGTGCTCTGCAGACATGGCAGTGGCTCCCAGCACCACCACACACCAGCAGGCACTGTGCGACGCGTATCCCGGCATCCCTTCCCTCCCAGGCATGAGGGATGCTCCGACCGGAGCTGTCAGCAGACAGCGGTGACAAGAGGTGGCCATACACCCAGGTGTCTGTGGACCTGGAGGGTGGGATTCACCTCCTGTCCTCCAGAGGTGTGTGGGCAACTTCATTTCTGCATCATCGGAGGAGATGATGCAGGAGATAGAATCATAGAATGATTAGGGGTGGAATGGACTCCCAGAGGTCATCTAGTCCAACCCCCCTGCAAGAAGTGGGGACCCCCCCAACTAGATCAGGTTGCTCAGGGCCTCATCCAACCTGGCCTTGAACGTCTACAGGGATGGGGCATCTACCACCTCTCTGGGCAACCTGTTCCAGTGTTCCACCACTCTCACAGCAAAGAACTTTTTCCTAATATCCAATCTAAATCTCCCTCCCTCTATTTTAAAACCATCACCCCTTGTCCTGTCACAACAGGCCCTACTGAACAGAAATGATCCTTCCAGTTCCCCAGGAAGGTCCCTGGAGCTGTTTCTCCCTGGATAAGAAGGAAACCACACAGCTTAGCTTTAGACTCCCCCCCTGCACCATTAACCACCACAGGTAGATAAACTGGGGCCACTCTGGGGGATCTGCTGCACCATTATAAGACTGAAGTCCACACCCCATGGGTTAGGACAAGTTCTTAGAAATTGAACATCACCACATCAGGTGCCTGCAGAGCTGTGCCTATTCCATGAGGGACCTTCCTCTCTTCTCCCATCCCTGTGCCTGTCAAGCCACCCTCTGTGTCCATCTGAGAGAAGTGTCCCCAGTCAGCCTGCAAGCTGGAGTCCATCGAGGGTGGAGGATTAGGAGGGTGAGTAGCTGGCTGGTGGGGTTGTCACTATTACGGATGTTGTCACGAGCATTATAAAGGACGTAATCCAGACCTTTGCACCCAGAGAGAATACAAAGGGGTTGATGTACAGGACAGGGGGGCAGCCCAAACCACTGCAAACCAGCCATCTGGTGCCATTATTTCAGGTTCCTGGCAGTGTTTCTTTCTACACTGCTCTCCCCCACCCTCCTCCTCTCGCTCGGAACAGTTTGGGTCTGTTGAGCTTACTGTCCTCAATGCCATGGTGCTACAAAGGGAAAGACTCAAGGGAAGGGCTTGAAGCATTTTATTTTTGAGATTTCACCAAAAATACTTGGAAGGAATTGAGAATAAATAGGGAAGAATATTTGAATTTGAAGCTTTTTAACACCTCCATTTTTCTGATTCTTTTTCCCTGTTATGATCTGCAGAGCAGACAAGGGACAGGGAATCTCCTTGCTCCCTTGTTCCCACCCCACCAATGGACCAGTTTGCTCCAAGTCTACCTTGCTCCTTCAGCGAGGAGGGAGGGGAGGGGAAAGGGGCCCCAGAAGAACAGCTAGTGTCTTCTGGAAGCTGAGCAGTGCTCCAAAGGGGCTGTTAGACAAAACCCAACACATCATTTACTAAAATAGTTCCTTCCTGCCCAATTCAGGCTGAGGAACCAGTGGCACTGAGGAGATGCCACAGCACCATGCAGCCCTATCTTACTGCCCAGTTGGCACATCTGGGTCCATGATCATCATCACAGGGACCACCGAGGACGAGCAGGATGCAGCTCCGCAGCGAGTGCTGCTCTCTGACGTGTCCTTGGGGACAGTGGCACCAGCTGCTGCTTTGGCCCCAAATCACACCAGGACATGGCCCCAGGGCTCCGCTCTTGAACTTGCTGAACCTGCCACGCACAGCAGCAGCAGCCCCTACCCCACCACTGCAGTGCTGCCCATTAAAGCCTGCGCAGTTCTCCGATGCTCCGGAGCTGAAGGACCGATCAGCACCTTGCTAGAATGGCTTAGCTGATCCCCACTGCTCACCAAGGAATCAGCACCGGTCCCCGAGGGACCCTTTTGTTCTGCTGTCAAGGCCTGGGCTTCTTAGCTGAGTGTAACAGCCCTGAATGCTTTCGCAGGAGAGCTCTGTGTGCATTATTTATTATTGTCAGGATTGTTACACTTAATAGTCACACTCACCTGCACGCTGCGGGGCGGCGCGATGCCTTCACAGCCCCGTCCTGACGGGGTAGAGGGGTAGGATGAGTGTGACGAGGCCATGGTGGATGAGGGTTTTTCCTGGCCAAAGAGAAGGTCCAGATGTCCACACAAGCAAAGGAGGCTGCAGTCAGTGCTGCCTTAGGAGAGAAGTGAAGGGTTCGGCAAGGCCAAAAACTGAAGTGGAACAGCGAGGAGGGATTGTGGAGGGAAGGGAAAGCGTCTCTTAAACATCTTCCACAGCATGACAGAAGGTGCTGAAGGCCAGTGAGGAATTTCTATCTCTAGTGCAGGCTTAGGAGATGCAAGGAGAGAGGGTGAATGGAGCAAGAATGGAGATGGCTCAAGACTCCTCTTCTTCAAGACTGAGGAATTTCCAGGGACACAGCCTCCCTGCTCCCCCCCAGAGGTCTTATGAACATTGAGGACCAGTGGAAAACTCCTTCTGGGGACCTCCCAGCTCACATGAAGGAAGTAGGGCTTGAGGGCACAACAAGCTCACAAACCTCCTTCAGACCCACACTGTGATGTGAACCCATTGGACATTCAGTCTGTCCTGTCTCCTTTGCCAGAGGAGAAGGGGGTCTGGTCGTTGGGACCTTCTTGGAGGTCTATCCCTGTTCCTTCCTGTCCCTTCTCTGAGAGGACCTGCAAGGTTGGGCTGCCCTTGGAGGTTGGATGGATGGATAGATGGATGGATAGATGGATATGGATACGGATACATGGATGGATGGATGGATGGATGGATGGATGGATGGATGGATGCAAGCCCATGGCTTTGGTCTCACATGGTGCCAATACGATGACCTGGCTCCCACCAGGGTGTCAATCCTGTCACCATCCAGTCCTCACTGCTCACAGTGGCAACAACCATCCAAGTAAGGGACATCCAGGGACAGGGGGAGGAACAGCTAGAGCAGAACGTGGGAAATTGGGACCGGGAGGTGATGGATGAGAGGAAGAGGATGCAGAAAAGAGGAGGAAGAAAAGACGGCAGGGAGCAGAGCGAGAATACACTCTGGAATCCAGAATTGGCTTTTCCTCCCAGTTTTAGCAAAGTCCTTTTCTGTCTTTAATGAATTCTGGCTCCCTTCCCCCTGCTGACCCCAGAGAAGGTGGAACATTTCCAAGAGCAGGAGGGAGGGAGCAGTGAGAGGGGCTTGGAAATAAAATTTAAAAGGAGAAAAA
>VXBZ01005398.1:313199-335275 GCA_013399135.1 Heliornis fulica
GTTCGTTCGGCTCAAGAGGGATTAAGGGAAGGGAGGGGGAAAAAAAAAATCAAAATCCCCCTGGTAAATGGATCCTAAACACTCATTGTTGGCAGTGGAGCTTATTTTTTTTCTCTTTCTTGGTACATTCTGGAGTCGTAGCAAGGTTACCGTGCTGAGAGCCAGCCCGTGGATAAAGCTGTAATGTAGCAAATGAGAGGCAGCCCCTGTGAGAAACACCACCCTCCTTGTGCATCACACCTCTTGCACACACAAACACCCCCAACACACACCCACGTATAGGAGCCCAGATATAGGATGCTCCAAATCAGCCCCACACGTGCATGCATAGACCTTGCCACTAACCAGCTCTCCTCCCACCTTGGTGATCTGAACACAAGTGGGTGAATCTCTCATTAAGCTCCTCACTAAGCAGCAATTAGCAGAGAACAAAGCACTTAAGTGCCGTGTCGATCAGTGCAACCTGCAGCAAACTCTGTGTGGGTGGTTGCAGAGGTGGATTGGGCTCAGGGGTGGCAGAAAACAGGTGGGATGGTTTAAAAATGTGAGTTAAATCGTAGTCACCTGCACAGGTCTTTGTACAGAATCAGTCATCTGCTGCCCAGCTGCACCAGGAGACACCAGCCATGACACATCCATCTCCTGAGATGCCAACCTGCCACGGACAGACAGACATCTCTGCAGATGAACAGACAAGTGTCGAGCTCTTCTGAGACAGCTCAGGGTGAGGATATAATCAAACTCACTCAATCTGGAGGTTGTGGGCACTCTGTGAGTTTCCAGCACGGACACTGGGTGGTGCTTGGGCTGCCCAGGCGATGGGACCTGCTTCTAAACCCACAAGTAAAGACACCGCAGGGGGACGCGAGGCGGAGGTGGGCAGGGGGAGCAGGAGTTGTTGTACAGGGTGTAGCATGGTGCCAAGTACGGTGGGGGAACTGCACTATATGTATATTTTATAGTACATGGAAAGTGACTTTTAAAGCATCTCCAGTGATGTTGTGATGCCAGCAGAGCCCAATGCTGCTCTGAATCTCAGTCACACTTGTCTTGGGTAGTTTGGATATAAATTAGTTTAGTCCTCTGCCTCTCACTGGTTTCTCCCCTCCTCTTTTTGCCTCCTGCACTCCTCTGCCACCTCCACTTGCTGCTTCTTTCCCTCCAGCAGCAGGGTCATCTGCTCTGCTGCTCCAACCTGCTGGATCCTGTGCCAGGCTGCAGCTCTTTCTCTGCATCCCTGACACAAACATGTCACACCCGTTGTGTCCCCACGGCTCAGGAAGCAGCAGCCAGCATCTTCCCTCCGTGATGGAGGCTCCATCCTTTTGTTGTTGTTTTCTCTTCATGGGAAAGCTTCTGTCAGAAGGGTGGCAGCTGCAGAGATGGCTGAAGCTGTCTCTTCAGGCTGAACAAGATCATCTCCCTTAACACCTCCTCAGGGAGTACCCACCCCAGTTCCCAAACACCTTGGTGGTCCTCCACTGAGTTCAGTCCTATTTGTTGTCTTCCCTGTGCTGGGGACTGTGAGTGCTGAGTGGAGGGGAACAAACCCTTCCCTCCATCTGCTACACACTCCTTCAGAGAGCCTGGGCACACTGATGGCTCACGCCCAGCTTGTCCACCAGCACCCTGGAGCATTTCCAGCCCAGGACATTCCCAGCAGGGCCATCCTCACGTCCCAACATACGTGGTGGCTTCAGGGATGTTTTCTTTCTCAGGGCAGGACTTGTATTTGTTCTCATTCCTTTATACCCACACTGGGGCACACAATATACCCTGGTGATGAGTTCTAGGATGCAGCTGTCACTCACATTGGTGACAGGATGTTTTCCTCAATTTCTGCATCACCTTCACTTCTCCCCCACATGCACACTCCACAGCTGTAACTTACACCTCTCTGCCAAGGCATTTCTCTTCTGCTGTGAGCACTTGCTGTACTTGGCCAGCTCTCCTCTGCAGGACCTCTTTGATGCTCTAAGAGCACTGGGACTCCAGTCCTTATGTTTTCTAATCATTCCCATGGCTTTTCTTGAGTGCTTTCCAGCACAGCAGCAGCTCCTGCTGCTCTTAGATCCCATACCAGTCATGGCAGTACCAGTGCCAACCCAGTACCCACACCTTCTCAGGAGCAGCATCCTGTGGCACATCTTTCTTTCCATCCCTTGGAAGACAAGGTTGCACCAGAGCAAGGGGAGGGGTGTAACATCACACTCAGAGGTTTAAAGCAAAGGAGTCTTCGATGCCCCAGTGCTATACTGCTCTAGGTAGAGAAACACACATAGGAAGGAGAAAACAATGCATCTAAAAAGGTTTTTAAATCCCAAACTTCCCTTGTGGGCCCCTTGGTCCATTTAGATCAGCAGGCAAGAGATGTTGAAGATGAGAGAGGGGGAAATCTCATTCCCCACCATCAGGAGAAGGAAACAGTGGCTATTAGTCACCAAGGAACTCTTCAGAAGACGTGGACAGCAGTCCCTGCTTTGCCCAGACTTATCCTTGCCAGTAGCTTTTTGTGTTGATGGAGGAAAGTATTTCCAGAGGAAAGGAGTAGAGGGCTTCTGGTGAGAAGCCTTCACTGTTGCTTTAGGCACATTTCAATGCTTGGTGGACCTTAAAAACATATTCAGGCATCTGGAGTCCAGGTCTTCATTTAACCCTGCACCTCTTACCCACTTCAGGAGCAGGAAAGAAAGAGGAGAAGCAGAGTCTCCCCACGCAGGAGGCAGTGCTGGCATGCTGAAATGGGGGAAAGAAAGAGAACACAAGTGGAGGAGTGAGGACAGAAGAGCTCATTTTGTCTATTGAAAAGATTCTGTTTAATAAAAAATTGATGGCATTTTAGTCTCTGAGATAGGCCTGTTCCCCTTTAAAATGAATCCCATCACTCTATTTTTCATCTCTCTTAGCTCCTTTCTGATAATCAATCAGGCATTTTCTCCATCTCCCGCACACCGTGGGATCCACCAGAGACCCTCACGCATGGCCCCGTTTGAAGCGGGCGCTACTCCACGCAGGCGGGAAGGGAAGGGCTAGTCCTAAACAAACAAACAAACCAACCAACCAAAGTCTTTTTGTTGTTGTTGTTGTTGTTTTATTCCTATAAGGAATAATGCAAAGGGTTTCAAAGAAGAGGGAGAAGGATCGTTAAAGCAAAGAGAACAAACAGTCCAAGCTCCTTCCTGAGAGCACAGGCGCTTCAGAAATCGTCCAGGTCAGCCGGTGGCTGGCCAAGCCCCTCCCTTATGTGGCACCTGCCTTCTCCTTTTCCATGCTAACCACCAGAGTCGTGGGTTGGACATGGGAATGGATGCTCAGCACCTCTTCTGAGAGAAGAATCTGGGACCCACACGCAGTTTTCAAAACAAGTTGGGGGACTTGGTAACGCACGTGGCAGAGGGAAGGTGCAGGGCTCGTGCTAAAGGCTTGCATGGGGCAGCAGGCAATAGTGATCCACCACAGAGACTTAAATGTACAGATATTGCTTCCTCCTGAGGAAGAGCCCAAGCCAAACACTGCTGCAGACAAGGAAAGTGCTGTGGGGAGGGATCTCTGCCTGCCTCCCTGGTACCTCCCCCATTCCTGGAGCCGGTCCTGGACACAAAGGAGCTGCCCCTTAGGACCAGCCATTGACCAAGCTCTGACATATTTCACCACTATGGCAGATTTGAAGATCCTGTGAGCTGGAGAATCTACCGCTTCCCATGACTGTTTAGGCCTTTCAAGCTCATCTCTTCAGGTGCTGGCATGAATGAGATGTTCCAGAGTATGGTCAGTGAATTTTCCCCCTGGTATGACACTTCTTAATGCACCAGATTTCTCCAGTTAAGGTAAAATAAATGTGGCTTCTGACCAAAAAGACTAAGGCCTTGGTCTGCCTACAGTGGGCTGTGTACATGGAGAAGAGCTGGGAGAATTCTCTCCATGTAGGTGAAAACAGCAACTTCTCCACCAGTCCAGTTTGCACTAACACCATCTCCTTCCACAGAGGTCGGCTCAACCTGGTGTCCTTTCCATGGCTCTCCTCATTTCCATGGCTCTCCTCATGTCCATGAATATCCCCATTTCCTGTCCCCACTGGGTCNGTGCAGGGCTCGTGCTAAAGGCTTGCATGGGGCAGCAAGGCAGTAGTGATCCACCACAGAGACTTAAATGTACAGCTATTGCTTCCTCCTGAGGAAGAGCCCAAGCCAAACACTGCTGCAGACAAGGAAAGTGCTGTGGGGAGGGAGCTCTGCCTGCCTCCCTGGTACCTCCCCCATTCCTGGAGCCGGTCCTGGACACAAAGGAGCTGCCCCTTAGGACCAGCCATTGACCAGTCTCTGACATATTTCACCACTATGACAGTTTGAAGACCCTGTGAGCTGGAGAATCTATCGCTTCCCATGACTGCTTAGATACCTTTCAAGCTCATCACTTCAGATGCTGGCATGAATGAGATGTTCCAGAGTATGGTCAGTGAATTTTCCCCCTGGTATGACACTTCTTAATGCACCAGATTTCTCCAGTTAAGGTAAAATAAATGTGGCTTCTGACCAAAAAGACTAAGGCCTTGGTCTGCCTACAGTGGGCTGTGTACATGGAGAAGAGCTGGGAGAATTCTCTCCATGTAGGTGAAAACAGCAACTTCTCCACCAGTCCAGTTTGCACTAACACCATCTCCTTCCACAGAGGTCGGCTCAACCTGGTGTCCTTTCCATGGCTCTCCTCATTTCCATGGCTCTCCTCATGTCCATGAATATCCCCATTTCCTGTCCCCACTGGGTCAGGATAAAGCTGTGGGTATCAGGATTGAAAGGCTCATCTGGGATTATCATGGTGGTTTAGCAGTTTAACTCATTTCTCCTTTAACTAGTGGAAAAAAACCCCACCTTGCTATGCAAGCAACCCTGACTGGATTCTTCTCCAGATACTCAGATGAATTGTCCAAAATTTTTCTTTGTCTTTCACAGTAGTTGGGATTAATGTTCTTTTCTTGTTTTATCAGATCTTGCTCTTTTTGTTGTTGTTTTCTCTTTACTCCAAGGAGACTCTCCTTTTCTCAAATCTCCAGTTTCTTTTAGGAAAATCAGAGGGGAAAATTTAGCAGAGATATCACTCAGAACTTATTTTGCTTTTTTTTTTATTGAAAACCTGCATCCCTCTCCTTCAGAACCACACACAGCCTCAGAAACCTGAAGGACTTTGCAGAGGGTGGCCCTAAAACGAGCAACACGTGATTCTGAAGGAAAGGATGCAAACATACAGCTGCCATTTTTCAGAGCCATGTACTCACTACTCATTCTCTCAGTCTGTCTCTGCAGAAACCATCTCTCAGCGAATCCTTAATTAGCTCTTACTGGAGAGGAGGTAATTCCTGGATCCTGGTTCCGATTTGCAGGCAACATGAGAGCCCTTCCTTAGTGTCTGGCAGTCACCACGACACCGAGGGGGGTGTTAGAGAATGAGCAGCAACTCAGGAATGTAGGCATATGTCCAGGTCACCCAGAAAGTCAGAGGAAAAGCTGAGATTTGAGCCCACACCACTCAATGCTGATTGCAATGTGCTTTACTAAAGTGAGCTAGTTCATTCGTCTTGATGGGAGATGAAACCCTCACCCTCAAACCCTCAGTGAAAATGAGCATGGACTCCAAGATCCAACCCTACAAATGGATTTATGTTGATACACCATATGTCTTGTTCTTGTGGTGCTGGCTGGATTAATCTGACCCCTCTGGGAAGTCCTGTCTTCATTCACCCCGGGAAAAACTCAACAGGGTGTTACTGGGCACGTTCAGCAAAGCACATGAGGTGTGTCATGCAGTCCTCACCTTGCTCTGCACCATCTGGTTTGTCTAAAAGCAGCTTGGGAAATACCTTTATCAAATACCTTTCCCCAAACTATACCTCTCAGCCATTCAGCTGAAAGATAACATAGATCATGTGTGTTGTTCTTTCTTTAAAATTTTAATCGTAACTATCAAAAAACAGGAGCTTAGAGAACTGAAAAGAAAAAGTCATCAGCTCCAGTTAATTCCTTAGCAAGGTCTCTGGCTCATCTGCTCTGATACTGGGGATGTTCACTTGGATGTTCTTCTTCAGAAACAGCATTGTCCAAAAACCTGGATGAACGTATTTAGCAGAGCATGAAGCATTGCAGGAAGTGTCTCTTGTTCTGAGATGGTTCTTCTGGGAGCAACTGCCAGCTCTGGACAACTCAGCCTGTCCCTTAACGAGGTATCAGAGGGTGAAAGGATCTCAGGTTGATCAGCAGGGCATCCTGGAAGGTGGTGGTTGTGAAGGAGGTCTTGGCTTGGAACAGCCCATGGGCAGAGGTTTGTGGTTGTGACAACCTGATTATTAACTGTTGTGCCATCAGTTGATGGGTCTACTGGAGACACTGAGAACACCTGGGGGAGGGCCTGTGGGCAGAGCAGCCCAAGCGCTGGGGACTTGGTGATGTTCAATTTAAACCATGAAATGGCCTGGTCTGTGAACTTCAAGCTACTAGCCCTCATGCTGCTCACATCTCCCAGGTTCCTCTCAGGTCTATGGGTGCTCTCCATAGGATGCTCCATGTCAAGGTCTGGAGGAAAAAGTGCCTGGGAAGGGCTTTTCACCTATGCCAGGGTCAAAATCATGAAGCAGAGAAGAGGCCAGTCACACACACAAATGGAGGACAGTCCAGGAGGGCAAGGCCTGTTTTCTGCACCAAAAAGCAGTTCTGCAAGCTTAGCCTAATTGCACAGAGGTGTTGGCAGCATGTCAGCGCTGTAGAGAAGCAGGAGAGGTTAAGATCATGTTAATTTGTACACACACGGGGGGGATCGGGAGGACTGGAAGCAGGGGAGGGAGAGAGGGAGGGTGGATGAAAAGAGGAGGAGGAGGAGGGAGAAGACTTGCACTCGAAAATGTTGGGTTTATGTGTGTGGGGGGGGTCCATTTCCAAAGCAAGAATACAAATGATCCCAACAAAGCCCAAGCTGTCCTGAAACCCTGTAGCCAATTAGTGCACATCAATATTTAATCAGATCTCGCTATTGTGCAGCCTGGACTGTGCTACCCCAGCCCCTGCCACACTCACTCTTTCCCATCACAGACACACTGTTATGACACATAATGATATTGTCAATGAATAATTTAGAGCAGTTTTTCTCCTCTTCTCTCTCTGTCTCTCTCTCTCCCCATGCCCTTATTAGCAGAAAATGTGGAACAACTTCTGGGAGGAGGTGAGGAAGGAGCTACTTCCGTAATGTGGCTCGAGGNACACCAGCCTGATGTGAACAGAAGATGTCTGAGAAAATGTCCCTGTGCCTAAACTGGTGAAAGGTTTGACCTTCCCTGTCCACACCTTGTCTCTGGTCATGGAAAGTGAGGATGCTGTGGCCAGGCACATGCAGCGTGGGATGGGCCAATGAAGGTATGTTGAGACCTCATAGACACCAGTGTGAGCACTCACTTGGGTTGCAGGACTCGGGGTAGAGGTGGTGAGGATGCTGTGGTGGAGGCTCGTGGTCCTGTCTGTGTAGTCAGTGAGCAGTGTCCTCCTGTGGGGGCTGCAGGCATGCACAGCCCTCCCCTGCATCCTGATGGGGCTGGGGACTGCTAAGCTGTACCTCCATCCCTACCAGGATGAGCTGTACCTCACCTTTTCCCCTGAAGGTTAATTTGTTAGACCTGACTGATCCTTGTGATGATCCTTCAAGAAAATTATGGGGCAAAAGCTGTTGGAAACACAGATCCTAGAAACAAATTTTTTTAATTTTTTTTTCATTTTAGATTAGTCTGAATCTAATCAGGGAAGCTATTGAGTCTGAACTATTTTTCTTCTGCCTCCACTCTCTTTCCACTCCTGGCTTCTCATCAGTAGCTTTTGACCTCATGTCTGCCAGGCTCTGCCTTTCTCCATGGTAACTTCTGAACCTGTTGCCTGAAGTCAGGCTGTTGGGGTGAGGAGTCTCAGGAGTTACAATGTTCCTACAGAATATAGGTGAATGTAGAAGACAAGGATGACATTATCTCCTGCATCATGGGAAACGCTGAATGGGATGGGAAATATAACTCCTAGTTGTCAAGCCCAGTATCGATGACAAGGGAAGGAATAATTACCTCTATTGCTGTTTCTTCTAAAAATTGCAAAATATCTACTCCCAGCATTTTTGTCACATAAAAACCACCAAAAAACAAAACCAAAGAGAGAGATTCTGTCTGACTACATTTATTTTGGGGAAAGAAAGGCTTATCCTGATTTCAAGCACTGGACTGTAGGAAATTCAGCATCCACTGCCAGTCATTCAGACTTCCCATCCATGCTTGCCAAGCTTACATGATTTTTGATGCTTACACATCAACATGCTTGAGCTTGATTTTTTTGGGCTCAAGCTAACTGCTGTGACATGCACATATGGATTCAAACCAGAGTGCTGCTCTCAATGGGACTGGAAACTCAGGAGGGGAGCTGCAGAGAAGTCCCCCCATGACCTGCACATTGTTGGCCCTCCAGAGTATCCTCACAGATTTACAGCAAATTGAGGACTGGTAGATTCAGGTCTGGAGTTTCCAGACCTAAATAATACTTTCCTTAAGAACTGACCTTGACCTGAGTAAGGACCAGAATCAGCCTGTCTGTCTGGAAGTAAGGCCACCAGTCCCAAAACAGTCTGGTTAGGCTTCCTGGGCACAGCACTGATGGAAGAGCTGTGGATATCTCTTGCTGCATGCTGTCCCAACATGCAGATGGTAACTGCAGTGCCTCAGTAGGGCACTTTTTTTGTGTTTGATTTGCACTCTCTAAGCAAAGCCAAGCCAATGTCTGGTTACATCCATGAGGTTTCGTCTCCGAGATTTGCATGCAGTGCCGGCACGAGCCCAGCAACTCCCTGTCCACCCCTCCACGTCACCAGCACAGCATCAAAGATCCTCCATCCTGTCTTGAAATCATTACTATTGGCAAAATAATTGCAACAACAAAACTACTAAAAGCCCTGTTTGCAGTCCTTTCATCTCAGCTCAGCCAAGATGTAGCCAGCCTTCGTAATATGTACTTTTAAAAGCAAAGAGGAAGAAGGGGAAGAAATCTTATCCCTATCCTCATCCTTACCAGGGCATCATTGGCTATTCTCATCCTATAAAGCACGACATTATTTGAGTTTAGGGGGATTTTTTTTGTGTGTGTTTGTTTCTGAAGCAATGAGTGTCAAAGTTGATTATTGATTGAGACCGGGGATCTGAGAACCGCATGAAGAAAACCGACTGATTATTCAAACCCCTTTCTCTCTTCTTTCCCTTTCTTTCCTTTGCACCGCGATTGGATTGATCGACCCCCGTCTTCATTATCTTCCCTTCTCCTTTCTCTCTTCTGGCCCCTACTGGGGATTCCTGACTAAACTATGGCCGGGCTCAATTGATCCTCCGCAATTCACTCGCTCCTCGCAAGGAGGAAAAACTGCACCGCTGCATAATTCAAAAAGCAAACACAGAGAGGAGAGGGAGAGGGGAAAAATCAATACGGCTACAACTGATCCTGCAGATAAATGAAGCGCTGACGAGAGGGAGGATCCCTGGCAGCGGCACCGCTGAGCCCGGAGAAAGTTCAGCGACTCAGATGCGGGCTCAGGTTGAGATGGACCGGACCGGCACACAGCCCTTTAGAGGGGGTGAAGGTTGGACAGGGGTCCCTTTCCAAACACCCCTGGGGGTGGGAAAGCCCAGGGATGATCAGGAGAGGTACTCTGCATGCCCTGCACTGTGCTGTTTGCAGCAGGCTCCGAGCCTCCTGCTAGGGGATGATTTCAGGAGCAGCTCTGACTAGACATGGCAGAGATGTCCTTTTGCTCCTCTCCCTTGTTAACTTTCAGGGCTCCTCCTGCCTCCTTTCCAGCCTGAGCTGGGCTGTTTCCATTCTGCACCCCATAACCACACCAGTTTTCTTGCCAGACGGCTGCTGCAGTGACAAAGCTTTGCCCTCCGTGAGCTGAGGAGGTTCTGATGGGGGAAACAAAATGAAAACAGAAGCTCCTCTGCCTCTCCAGACTCTCTGGGAAGCCTCGAGGCTGTGGCAGGTCAGTCAAGCCCTGCACCCCAGGGCAGAGCATCTCTGCACAGCCGAGGCAGCGGGGCAGGCCTGCTCTGAGGGTCACTTGTTACACTGCACAGGCGTCTTGACTCCCCAAGAGCCAGCAGCAGGGCAGGCTTGTCCCAGGAACCCACACTATGGACCTGCCAGGAACAGAGCAAAACAGTAAAAAACCCACCCAAAACACACCAACCTCCATCCCCTGTCACGCCACATCCCCCTTGAATCAAAGACTACAGTATCCCTCCTGCCCAGGGAAGATGGGCTGACTCCAGTGCTGGCTCTGGTTGATAGTCTGGCAGAACAACTGCAAGGGTTTTTCTCCTCACCTGGGTGAACTGGTAAAGACCTGGACTGCCCTGTAAGGGGTTAACTGGGCAGGTGAGCATGGGATGTCATGTTGCACCAGGGGCAGCCTCCCAGTACTCTTCCCACATATCTTGTGTAGTGGAAATAGGGGAAGGGAGGTCAGGAAACCAGGAGGATGACATCTCTTGGATGGTCTGGTGAGGACGGGCACTGAGGGATGGCATCCAGAGGCACTGCTGCCATGGCTGACAGGCCAATGTCCTTGGTGACTCCTCCAGGCTCTTCCTTCTGCTGACAGAAGTCAACAAAGTGAGGTTTTGGTGGGCATTTTGTTTGTTTCTTTTTCCAGTGGCTGAACTTTGACTCTACCTCTGGCACTAGGAGGGGGTGGCTGACTCTCCCAGGGAGGAGCATGCTGGCTTCTTCACTGCTGAGCACTGCCAAAGGGACCGAAAATGGCCAAGCATTTCAGATGTTGGCAAGGGGAAGATGAAACAGGAGATGCACTCTCATCCCAGTATAGGAGCACTGTCCTCTAGGTCTTCCCACCCCTGTTCCTACAGCTGAGAGCATGTGGCAACGTGTTGCACAAAAGGATGAACTGGGAGAATGGAATTACCTGGGTATGAATTCAAAGCCCATGTAGGAATGGCAGGATAGAGGACACTGCAGCCAAGGCCCTGTCTGAACAACCAGGAATTCAGGCACATTCACAGCTTAGCAAACAGAAAATGCTGCCTTGAGCACAGAGTTCTAATACATTAAATGACAAGAAGCAGGAACTCCTGGGCTGCATACACAGGCCTGTTGGGTGGCTAGAAATGACGTAGAGAGAAAATCCTCCCTTGAACCAACACACTGTCATTGTCAGGCAGCACCCAGCCCTTTCCTGGCTTGTAATGGATCCCCAGAATGCCCCCGAGCTGGTGTCTTGCAAGCTCAAGGGGGGCTTTGCTGAGCTGCACTGAGGTTTCCTGCAGCCAGGAGAGAGCAAAGGCTTTTAAAGCAATATTGCTCTGTATTTTAAAATGATTTAAGAACCCAAAGAACAGCCCAGCACTGGGTTTGCCAGCAGAGGGGATAGATTGCTCGCTTAAAAGCTTTTAAATGCGTGTGATAGAAAGGGGAAATACAGCTGCCTCGCTGAAAGATATTGCTGTGGTACCCGCTTCCAAGCTGCCCACACATCACTTTAACTCTGCTTTTATTTGGAGCTGAATGACACTTCTGTTCTGTGGTGGGATCTTCAAGGATCCCAGGTGAATCAGGCACCCAGGAGAGGGATTTCAAAAGAACGTGGGTGATAAGATAGGATGGGAAGATTTTAGTGCTCCTTATTCATCTCAATGCCTGAATGAATTCCCCTGAAATGCTACAGCTATTTGGAATCCCACTGCCCTGCACAAATCATGGCTTTACTCTTCTCCTCAGACAGTTGCAAGGTGACTTTCTCCCATTCCCAAGTTGCCATCAGAAACACAAAGCTGCTTTTCCTGGTAGTCAGGGTTGTGCTGACACGCTGTACCCACCCCAGCCAGGAATGAAGGGTGCTCCCACAGCACTGCCGAGTGAGCCTGGGCCAGCTGAGCTCTGGGTGGGCTTCAGAAAGGCACCATCACACCCATGCAGGATGTCTTGGCAGCCTGTGGAGTTCAGACTTGGTTTCTCCTCACTCTCCCCTTTGCCCTCAGAGCACTCATGGATGCAAAGCGCTGAATCAACACCTCCCATCCTGCTTTTCTTCATTGCTCCAGAACAGAACTTGGATGAGTCTGTACCTCCCAGCAACAAAATGATGAAGGCTGTCCTGTGTGCCCAGGGCTCTGACTCCTGATGCATGGTCTTCATGCAGTCTGCAACACTATCCTGAAACATATTCCCAGTTATTCCATCTGTGCCAAGCACCTTGCACTGAATAATGTCCGGTTTTCTGCTCTGCTAAAACTCACAGCGTGTATCTAGACAACCTCCACTCGACTTTCCCCATTGTCTCCAGAAAACCTGTGTTTTCTGGAGACAGAGAACCAGCTGTTCTCTCCCTAGAGACATCTGCATCTTGCATGCTGTTGGCTTTAACGCCACCAACACACCTCCTAGGCCAAACAAGACAGCAGTTGCCCCGACCTTTCTGGTGTTGGAAGCAGTTGGATACATGGAATGGGACAGTCACGAAGCCTCAGCAAAGAGAAATAACCAAGTTCCTAAAGAGAGAGGCAAACAATTTCCTTCTGTTTTCTTGTTGGTGCATCTCAGATGCTGGTAAAGGCTCATCAAGCCCCATGTTTTGGTTCACTACAAATTCCTACCCATCCCCAATGGACTCAGATGGTGTGGTTAGATCAGAAAGAAGTTGTAGACCTGGAGACAACATCTCAATTCCCACAATTATTTGTGCTCCTGGTTTCCTCTTGGCCACCTGCCCAATGACAGCAGACACAAGGATTCAATGCCAGGTCTGGAACAAAAACAGTTCTGAGTTGTCCTGGTCAAGGCTCCAGAGAGTGACTACACTACACTATCCACACAGGAGCACGTCCTTTAAATGTCAGAAACCCTCGTGGCTTTCCCCACATTACATTTCTTGTATGCTGTGCACTCCCTCTGTCTTTCTGCCCTCCAGGGATGGCTTTTGTCTTCTGCCGATGTGCTACATGTCTCAACTTTTGTCATCCCTCAGATTGCCTGAGGCAGTGGAGGTGACCTTGATGCTGAGCTTTCGTTTCCCTTTTACATAGGAAGCCTCTCCCTCCTTTGAGCTGCTCGTCAGCGCGCTGTGAAGCTCATTTTCCCGTCTTGTCAGAACAAGTCTTGCTCAGGTAGGATTTGGCCATGAAAGACACCGATGAGAGGGTGATGCAGCTCATGCTATCAGCATCCACCACCTGATCTGCCTGCCCTGGACCTGTCTTGAAGATGGAGAAAGTGAGCTGAGGTCTGCCACAGCTGCAGGACCAGCACATATCCTTCTCCCAGACAATCATCTTCCTCCAGCCCACAGATTTCTCATTGGGTCTTTTCCACCTGAAAGCCCCTGAGGTGGGCTACAGAGGATGAAGGTGGTGGCTAAGGGTGGGTTTCTGAAGTGGAAGAAGGGTGAGAGGGTTTGTGGCTACAAAACCTGATGGAAGAAGGGTGGCAGCTTAATTACTCTAAAGTGGAGACTATTATGCACCTCTAGCCATCTTTATTACCTCAGTCTGTACCTCACTTTGTTCTTCTAGGTTCTACCTGGGACCAGAGTTGAAGCAGTTGCTTAAGGAGATAAATGATTTGGGAAAAAGCTGGTGGTCACAGGTCACACAAGACACCCAGATCTCACAGTGCTCTTTGAAAAACCACCAGTTGTTTTACTCCTCAATGTGAATGCAGAGCCATGAGATTTTCAGCCCAAATTCCTGTGGGATCCCAGCTCAAGATTAAATCTGGTCTTCCCATGTCTGCAGCATGTGCTGGGCCACTACATACTGCTAAAGAGAGAGGAAGATAATCAGGTGGACATACCTGATGGTCTCGTGAAACTAATCTGTGTCCATCACCCGATGTTCAAGCTGGCTGAGCTCCTGGCTCTCCTGCTGTGACATCCAAGAGCTGCTGGTTGCCTTCCATCCAGTCGTGCTGGTCCTGCAGACACCATCTCTCCAGCATAAGCACCCTTGAGCCTTTCAAGGTTGCTGGGGCCACATTGACCTGAACTTCATTGGTCCATCTCACAGTAGGCTGGTCCAGAGCCTTTCTCCTGACCTGTGCTCTTCCCACTCTTCATCATGCTTGTGAGATCTGGCACGATTTCAGGCAGCAACTGAGAGGAAAGTTAACTCTCTTTTTTGGAAAGAAAAGTGGTGATTTTCCCAGGATGGGCAACATGTGGGTGTGCTTTTCCACACTCCCCCCATGGAAATACATTTCCCTGACAACTGTCAGTGAGAGACAACTGTGGATTTTCATCTGAGACCTTCAGTACTATTTGCCCACGGGGATCTGTTTGCTAACAGTGACAGATGAGAGCAAAGGGGAAGAGGTCTCCTTACACAGATCCTTCATGTTTCTCCCCAAAATGTCCTGCCTGAAATTTATTTATTTATTTATTTTCCCCAACACGTTTCGTGAGGAGGAAAGATACTGAATCCTGAAAGTCTGCAAAATAGCTGGAAGGGCTCTTCCTTCTTCAGCCAGGGTCCGGCACTTCAGATTTGTTAGGTGCGAGGGACTTTTCAGCTATTCTTTTTGATCCGGCAGCCAGGAGAGGGAGCTCGGCATCCTAGTCCCAGCCTACTCTCGCCCCAAACATCACTGAAGACAATGTTGATAATTCTTTTGTTCGACAAATAAAAGAAGTGGCCCACCAGGGAGCCGTGTTGGCAGCTGCTTTATAAGGGCTTTGGGGAATTGCGGAAAATCAATGCTTGCCAAAGGCGAAATGGACAGTACCGGTAGAGGAAAACAAAAGTAGCTATCACACTTCTAGAGGTTGTTGCATGCAGAGGACCTGGGCTTGGAAAACTGGGGTGCCTTCAGTCCTCACAGCCATCCATGGGAGCATCGAGCACTCGGTATCTGTCAGGGCTGTAGAATCACAGAAGCCCTTGGGTTGGAAGAGATCTTTAAGATCATCGAGTCCAAGCACAGCCTGACCCTGCCTGGTCCACCTCTAGGTCATGTCCTTCAGCACATCTTCTATACACCTCTTACATCCCTCCAGGGATGGTGACTCCACCCCTTCCCTGGGCAGCCTGTTCCAACACTTGACAGCCCTTTCAGGAAAGAAATTCTTCCTCATATCTAACCTATATCCCCACCCCCTGCCCAGGTGCAGTATGTAACCATTTCCTCTCATCCTATCACTCATTACCCAGGAGAAGGGACCTATCCCCACATCTCTGCACCCTCCCTGCAGGTCCTTGTAGAGAGCTGATCTTGGGACATTGGACATTTGTCACCAAAACTGTGTGTCCTCTTGGTAAGAATTCTGGGTTTCCTTCCCAGAGCACCACAGATTTGCAGCTGTCAGCAACCTCATCAGGAGCAGGAGGATGTTCAGTGATTTTTGCATTTCAGTGTTTNCATTTCCTCTCATCCTATCACTCATTACCCAGGAGAAGGGACCTATCCCCACATCTCTGCACCCTCCCTGCAGGTCCTTGTAGAGACCTGATCTTGGGACATTGGACAATTCCCACCAAAACTGAGAGGAAAGTCCTCTTGGTAAGAATTCTGGCTTTCCTTCCCAGAGCACCACAGATTTGCAGCTGTCAGCAACCTCATCAGGAGCAGGAGGATGTTCAGTGATTTTTGCATTTCAGTGTTTCAGCATGGGGGTGGTCACCTGGCTTCAGGTGTTAGAAAGCAAATTCTCAGAGCATCAGAATGGAAATGGATTCCCAAATGTACCGAAGTCCGGCGGAAAGGAAGGCACTTTAAAAACAGATAATTATTCAGTGCCAGCCTGCCACTGAGGCAAGGAGTTCAGTAAGATTTGAAGGGAAATATTAGTTTAGATCCAGAGTCCCATGCTCCTAGCACAAAACTTTAACGATGCCTATTTAATTGGTTCTGATTAGCAGTGCTGAGACTTCTGGATTTATTGGTGGAAGGCTTATTTCTTTATTTCCTTTTGATTCTTAAGGGTAAACGTGGACCTGGCTTGGCCAGCTTGTTGATGAATTAAAGATATCACCTCCAGGATTTTAGAGATGCTCCTCTGTGCTCTTCCTGAAGGCCCATAAACCCATAACAGGCCAATTTCCATCCTTCTGTAAGACTGATTGTCTCCCGTGAAGCTTTTGCATTCAGGCATAAAGTGAATAAAAGAACCACGTACAAGTAGCTTTAAGATATTGGTCTCAGGGAAGGTGGATCTCCTGTTCCTAATGCTACCTGTGGTGTATTTCTGAACTGCAAACATTGGTGAAGAACTGTTCACTGTCTTCCACCTCTTTTTCCATGCTTAAGGAATATCCCAGCTGGTGAGCAATTTCCTCGCCCATTGCTCCTGCTGGGTCTCATTAGCAGATCTTCAGATTCAGCATGAATATTCGAAATTGGAGAGGGTTTTCAATTGGCCAGCTGTATCATATGGCACATCCCCATCTCCTGGTTGGAAGGATGTCCTGGAAGCCCTGTTGGCCATTAAGATAGAAATTATGTTTTCTGGGACTGTGCACACATTGACTTTGAAATTAGTCTCCCACAAACATTTGTCCTCGAAAACCAATTGCTTCGATGGCTGAAGAAAGCAGACATAAAAGAAACATGGGCATTTATAATTGAAAGGGAAAGTCCTTAGCTTTGTTGATTCTCCTACTGGAGGTGCCAGTTAGAGACTGGAGGACCCTGGGTGGAGATGCCTGCCCATTCCTCCCCAGCTCATTTTGGACAGGAGAGCAGCAGGCATTCGCAGGCACTGCCGCGTTGGGTCAGGATTAGACCTACGGCCTTGAAGCAAAAGTTGCATGAGTCCAGCTCCCCTGTCCTGAAGCCAGCCAGGCCCCAGAACTTTTAGAAACTGAAAGGCTGAATGAAAACATCAAATACCAAGACAGTTTGCAGGAATATCAATGAGAGGGGAAAAAAAAAAAACCAACAAAATCCAAACACCAAAAATCCCAACAAAAACCCCAACTGTACTAATACCATCACTGGGCACAGACAGCTCCAGATTTTGTAGCTTCCAGACAAAGTCAGCAGCAACCGTCAGAATCTGTGTTTCAAGTCCGACCTTCTGCTTTTATCTATATTTTAAACCCCACACAAGGTATACAAGGCGAATGTTGCTGTTACAGTCAGAAAAGCCTAAATAATGGATGAAGAACAGAGGCTGCAAAGGGGGGTTGGGGGGGGGCTAAGAAAAAAAGAGGGGGAAAAAAAAAAGAAAGAGAAAAGCTTGAGGGGAAAAAAAAAAAAAAAGAAAAAAAGAAGCAAGAGCAAAAGAAAGGAAAGAACCCTCCAAAATGTGAAGAGGCTGACACCTCTGACAAGGTGGGAGCTGAGTGGAAGCAATTTTTCTTCCAATGCTGCGGTGAGGCACACGGACAATTGATCAGGGGCTGGGGCTGGAGCAGTTGCCATTTGCTACTCTCCAACCAGAGCCAAAACCAAGCGGCTTCTGTGCTGCCTTTGCCCATACTGCCAGCTGCTTGCTTTGCCCATACATACAAGCTGCTCTTCCAAAGGGCACAGAGGTACCATCAGAGGAAGGAGCCTGGGGAGGCCTGAAGTTGGGCATGGTAGGTGAGAAGGCATCTATCCCTGTTCAACAGNATCTATCCCTGTTCAACAGTGCTGTGATAAAATATTGGTGGAATTGGGTCCTCTTGCACAGAGGTTGAAGGAAAGGTTTGTCTGTCATGGAAACAGGGATGGGGATGTGTCCAAGACCCCATGCTCTTCCAGGAAAGGGTGGGGAGATGAACCCTTCTTTTGCAGTGGTCTGAGGATGCTTTTTGCCTCGCCTTCCCCAATTATTCGTGTCTTACTAGGTTTATCATTGAGAGGGATAAAACAGGACTTCAGATGCTGAACCAAGAGCATCTCTGTGATCAGGAGAAGTGGCAGAGCTTATTCGACCCTCTCAGACACAGCTGGCACATCCAGCACTGGCCACCTTTGGAGCAGCCTCCATGACCATGCTTTTCTTCCTGACACCCCAACATCCATCCCCAGCTGAGCCCAGGGTTGGTGGTTTAACTGTGGTCACAGCAGTGTAGATGTGCTGAAGATCTGGCTCTGTGTGTGTGTGTCCCTCCTGGAGTTGCAGTGGGGACAGAACAGGGGTAGCAGCATGATTTCAGGGCGATGCTTTCATCCCAAAGCTGGCTAGGACCAGCAAGTGCCCAGATTTGTGACACTGTGCAGTAAATAAAACCCAGCAGCTCAAATCCCCCCAGTACCCCCCATTCCCAGCTCCCTGGTATCAAACTCCTGAAAATCTCCTTTTAATTCATGGGAAGGTTTCAGAGCTGTTGAATGAAGGCCATCAGGGGGAATTTCTATCTAATGAGGATTTTAGCAAAGGGACCTGTGAAGGCAGAAGAAACTTTGCATGTAAAGGTTTGTTGGATGTTTCATTATTGCCACAAAAAGTTGTTATGGAGGCAGCAGCTGCTCTTTAGTGGTGGGACTGGGAGCGCAGGGGAGGAATATTCCTTTGGCTTCACGTGGATCTTCCGAGGGCAGGTAGCATCTATTGCCGTGATAACCTTCAGCAGAATTTAGTCCCCTTAACAGGAGAGCTCTTTACTGAGTTAAATATTTGGAGTGGCTTGCAGGAGGCCACCTTCTTGCCTCTCCAGCCCTCAGAGGGATGCTGGCTCCAGCCCACAGGAGCTAAGAGGCTTACGAAGCAGAATGAAGCCATCAAGGCTTGGCGCGGAGGCAAGCTGCACTTCCACTCCCTGCAAAGTGCACAGTCACTCATTCACAATTCCCTCCTGGTTGGGTTTAAGTGGATTCTTGTATTCTCTGTATCTGCCCTCGCTTTTCAGGTGATGGTTGTTCATGAGGAGCGAGCTGCCTCGCTGGAGTGGGAGGCTGCGTCGGGTGCGGAGAGCGACTCCTTGCCACTCAGCCCAAGTCCTCCCCCCTCCACGTTCCCACCTTTGGTAAGATGCCTGGGAGCAGGTTTTTATCAACCCCTCTGTCCTGGTGGTCATGGTCATAACGTGCAAGTGACTGCCTGGTGCCAACCTCACCCAGCAAAAACACTACAATATGCTGTGTGTCACCAGAGCTTAGGAGAGGGCAGAGGAGCAGCTTCCCTTCCACCCCCACTACTCACAGGGTGACCTCCCCTCTCTCCCTGCTCTCCCCAAGATGTGGTCCCCAAGTCACAGGCACCGTCCTGGAGTGATGTCACCACACAAGGGGCAGTTCCAGCCCAGCAGATGAAGGAGCCAGAGCTCAGGTGTTGGCAGCCCCTTGCCCTGTTGCTGACTGCAAACAAGGCAGGCGGGGAAACACCAAGTTGGAGGAGATGCTCATTGGGTTAATGCAGAGGATCTGCCAAATTGGGCTAGAACTGAAATGGAGATGCAGGGGAGGGAGGGAATGAGAAAAGAAATGTGGCTGAGGTGGATCTGAGCAGAGGTTTTAACAGGGATGGCCCAAAGATGGCTGCTAGGGTCAGATAGATAAACATGGTAATGCCAAAGGGTCATCATCCTGCAACTGACCTGTTTGTATTTACAGCCTGTCAGAAGAGACTGTCTTTGCAGCTTAAGGCCACCTGAGATGTAAATATGGTGCCATGACCAAGGAGCTTTGTCCTTGCAGGAAGTGTGTGAAGGCAGATCTGACAACAGAAGCACAGATGATCTGGAGATCATCTGATAGTAACTAGATTCATGGCTGGTTCAACACTGAGACTTCACCACTGGGACCCACCCTTCCCATTCTAGTTGTTATTTCCAGAAACTTTGGTGCTCAGTTGGGTGCTCCAGTGTTGGGCACCCTCTGGCCCCAGGCACTGCAGGTAGTCTGAGTGCACACACCTCCTGCAAGGACTTTTTGCAGCCAGTATCTGTGGTGAGAGTTGATGCTTTGGGTGCAAGTACTCCAGCAATAGCAGAAGAGGTGATAAGTTGGTTGGGTTAGCTCCTGCAATATCTGCAATTTCATATTCTTCATAAACCAGGGATATCTGGGGTCTAACTGCTGATGGTGCCAGCATCAGATGACACAATGGGAGGTAGGGAAGGTGGGCATTGCAGTAGGACAGGGAACCACGGGCAAATTCCTCACACTGCCCAAACAGCAATCTGTGTCTCTTGCAGAAGATGTTCTCACCTGCACAGAGAAGTTCTCACCTCATGGTGTAGACCAAAACTAATCAAGGGCTTTTCTTGGCAGTAAAAAGAACAGGGAAACAGCAAGGCTGGCAAAAATTGTAGGCGTGAAAGTTGGTCTGGAAGGACATTGATCCATCAGTCAAGGGAGAGAAATGTTCCCTCATTCATGAGAAGTATAGCCAGCCATGTCGATACAATACATTAGTAATAAATGGTGGGAGAATGGGAAGAAGCAGCATGGCCAAAGGGGATACTCAGGTAAGAATTCAAAATGCCTCTTCTGTCAGAATTGTGTCAATTGGCTTCTTTAACAAGGCTTCACAAAAAGTCTGTCTAGAGCACTGAAAAATCACCCTGGATTGCTGCAACCACAGTGCCATGTGGTAAGACCAGGGCTCGTTGCGGACCCACAAGCACAAACATGGACAAGCCTATGATTGCAGGCTTGGGTGTGCTAGGACAAATGCATCAGTCTTAGGAAGGTCTCACCTCCAAGGTCAGGAGATGACACTGCTGACAGAGGCTTGTGGGAGCTGCTCCTCTGCTAGTTCATAGCAGGCTTGAGATGCTCCAAGGCATTAAATGGCTGTAGGAGGAGTGTGAGACTGGCCAGCTGAAGAAGGGCTGTTCCTGCACAGTTGGCTCTGCTATCTGCACCCACAGGGTGTAAGAGCAGCCAGAGCTCAGGCTGACAGACCTGGTCCATGTAAAAGACTGAGGCCAACCTGCTTGCTCAGAGCTGACCATGCAAAGACACTGCTCTCTCCCCACCAGTGTCCTCAGGCCACTGAAGCACAGTTATGTGGCCATGTCATGTATGCCTGGGCCAAGCCTGAGCTGGGGGGCAGCACAGACAGTGTCTTGGTCTCTCTGCACTCTAGGAGACTCTGCAAACCCAGCTCTGAGGTGAACACCTCATCTAGAAGTTCACAGTTGGAAGCAACAGAGATAAGCTGTTGAACTGATCTCCATGGCCCCGTGATTTCAGTAATTGGAGGCTGTAGGCAGAGGCCACGATGCCTAAGCTTTAATTGAACCTTTGCTCTCAGCGAGGCCCAAAGAGCAAGGCCCTACAGAGGGAGCGTTAAGGTTCCCTTAATTTAACCAAAATATCCTGCAGCCCATTTAACAGCACATTATGAAGTTTTATCATAAATAATTAACACTGAACTACAATTGACATTATGAAGCATGTGGCTGGCTCAGTTAGTACCTTACAACAGCCAGTCATTCACAGGGGGGATGCACAGCCATCATGGCAGAAATCAGCCACTTCCCCCAGCAAGAGGAGCACTTAATGCAGCTGCTTCTGGGGCAGAGCACAGCAGCTGCTTAACAGCACTCTTGCAGACAAGGAGCAAAGGAAAACATGGTGTCTCAACTGGATTGCAGGGTCAATTTGAGGTGGCAGAAGGTCGAGAGCCTTTGGCCAGGACTTGAGGGTCAGTACATCACAGCAAGAGGTCCATAATTATGTCCTGGTCTCCTCCTGGCTGGTGCAGCACTGTGCTGATCCGATGGGACACCAGCTCTTTGGTGAAAGGCAACCCTGCTTTTCTGATCACTTGCAGTCTCCAAAAGCTCTTGGAAACTTCTGCAAGAAGTCTGGGCTGAAGGTCCTGCCTGCTCCCTGCTCCCTGGGCCGGGCAGTGTTGGGCCTTGCTGCCTGTGCTGCAGAGGTGGCTGCACATTTCAGCAACACTCCTTTGACCAGTGTCAATGCTGCCTGGAACAGTCATCTGCACTTCAAGGTAGCTGAGAACAAAATTTGACCCAGGGCTCAAAGTTTCCCGAGGGAAACTTACACCTCCTAAGCTGATGCCGTGAGCAGAGTGACCGTGTTTCATCCCCTGTCTCGCAACAGAGCTACGGGCAATAAAACTCAGCATCTCCATCAGCTTGCTCACCACCCACCCCCCCCCTTCCCCTCCCC
>VXBZ01005398.1:356859-385099 GCA_013399135.1 Heliornis fulica
TGAAACCTTGACCGCTACCCTCCCCCAGCCCCGGGCCAGCCAGTGAGACCCCAGAAAGGCAGACGTCCTTAAGAGGTGTCCTTTCAGTAACCGCTTGGGCAGAGGGAGGCAGCCAGACAGGGAGACGGGAGCCTCTCGCCGCCTGCTCTCGCCCAGCACCCAGTTCACAGCTGGTGCACCAGCAGGGATCCCTGCTTGGCCATATGCTCTACGTGCTGCTTCAATTACCCCTCGGAGGAGCCAGGGCTTGCACAGCTCCTGGGAGAGGGAGGAGGGGGCCATGGGGGAAGGGAGGCGAAGCCGGCAGGGAGGAGGGAGGTCCCCTCGGACGGGTAGGATTCCAAAAAATGGGAGCAGGGCTGGGGGGTTTAAATCAGAGCAACTTTGCTCTGGTCCATGTGAGATGTCCCTAGTGCACCCCCCAGGGCATCTTTGCATACAAGAGCATCCCTGGGATGAGGGAGCATCCGTGTCAGCCTTCTGCTGACACCAGCTCAGGGCAGGGTTTAGCAGACCAGGAAGCACGTCAGTCGGGAAGGGGGAGGGGGGGGTGTCCCCCTGCACCCTTTGGGAGTGAACCTGGCACAGAACCCTTCAGCCAGGTCTCCAGACCTGGCATTAGGGATCCATTCCCTAAGGATGGCCAAAATGTCTCCAGTCCTCCTTCTGAAACACTGTTTATTTCCAATCTGAGCTCCTGGACAAATTGTGGAAGTGGGAAACATGAAAATCCTCCACTACTGTTTCCATTTTTTAATAAAAATACCCTTGTGTTACATGGAACTGTTCATGGGAAACACTTTGGTTCCTTAAAAAAATCCCTCTCCTTCCTGAAAAAGCAAGAGTTTAAAACCTAATAATGTTTTATATCTAAATATTTTGTTGTTATTGTTATTATTATTATTATTGTTATACCACATTCTTTTAGCTTTCTTCTGAAAATGTTTGTGTTTAGGTTTTTAGTTACACAAGAAATGTCAGTTTTGTGTTTGTCTGGTGACAGTACAAACTATTTGGGTTTCCTGAGTAGTTTTTGTATTGAGTTTTTCCCTACACCTTACAACCAGACCAGAGGAAAAGTCCTTACACGAGCAATGCTCGTTGCTCTGGTGCTCATTAGACACAGCACCCTGGTCCTTTTCATGCAAAATTAAAATAATCTTGGCCTTACACACACACCCACACTCACAGAGTTCATATTCCTTTGAACTGGAATCAGATTCACTATTCCTTAGGAAATCCTGTTGGATTTCCCCCCCCCTCAATTTCTAAACAGAATAAAAAAGAAAAACCAAATATGCATGATAAAAAAAGCATGTGCATAAATCATCAGGGATTGACATGAAGCTCATCAGATAATTTTGTATCTCACCCTCTTCGTTCTGTATGGTCAGAAACAGCAGGTTTCAGTTCAGGCAGTCGCTGTGAAACGCGAAACACGCCAGCATGTGTGCTGGAGAAGAGCACCAAACCAGGACATGTCAGCATCCAAGGCAGCACCTCAGGCTGGCCAGGATCCATCCAAGGGTTTTGCTTGTACTTGTTTTGGTCTTGCTGCCCCAGAGCACTGCGTCTGCTGTGATGCTGGAGCACTTCCAGGTCCACAGCCCTGGGAGACGCTCCTGGAAATTCACAAGATTCAGGCACAATTTCCCAATCTCTACAAAGCCTTGATGTTTGCAAGATGGAGACTCTGTGTAGAGAGAGGTCATCTCGTGAATCAGCACTACATGAAGGCAGCCAGGTTGTGTCCCAAAAATCTCCAGGCCCACAGTCACCTCCCCATGGCTCTCACTGCAGATCCTGTCCCACTGCTTCTTGTCCCCATGCTCTGCCCTTACCCCTTGGCCATGGTCAGCAGCCACTGACCAACACCAAACCCACACCAGCATCACCAAGACCACCTGAAACAGGAAACTATTTATTCCTGCCTGGTTTGGAATGTTTTTTTGTGTTCACCTGGACAGCTTGGGCTGTGACTTGGGAGATGCCTCCAGCGAGCACCACCAGCATGAGGTAAAGCTGAAATACCAACAGATGTCACAGGGATGTCCAGAGGAGCTGCGTGGGTCTGGGCTCGGAGCAGGGGCTGGCTCCTGTCTGAGAAAGTCCTACTGAACAACCTGAGCATCTTCAAACCTGACCCTCCTGGAATCAGGGAAGGGGAATGAGCAGAAACAACTCGGGGACTAATTCCAAGTGTCAAAGCCACTTGAGGAAATTGCTTTGCTTCTGGGAGACCCGCAGGCAGAAAAGCTTGCCTGAATAAATGAGTCTCATCCACCAGTCAGAGAAACCTCCACGACTCACCAATGACTCACCCACATACTGTCACTGCTGTCCCAGAGACTTGTCCCCTCCCTTGACACCCTCCTCCCCCAACTCCTTCCCCAGCACCTCTGGAAACCTGCTCCCTTTCCTCCTACACCAGCATCTGCCCAGCTGGAAGCTGTGCAAGCCGGGTTGAGGGGTGGAATGGTCAGAGGAGACTACTCCAGAGGACAGCACCAACATCCACGGGTGGGAAACGAGAAGTGATTTTAGCCCAGAGCCCCTCTGCAGTGACAACAAGGGCCCGCGAGCGTGTGGCAGCAGCTGGACGGTGCAGGCTGGTTTTGTTCTGGGGACAAAGGAGGGTTGGACCGAAATTGCACTTGGGCAGCAGTTGAGCAGGGCTTCCCAGTGCCCGTCTGCAAACAAACCCTCCCCCGTGCCTCCAGCCCGGCGGGACCAGGCCGGGCAGGTTGTCCTCGCAGGGCTATCTGGTGACAGGCGTGCGCTTTTGTCCCCGCTCCTCGGGGGACAGCGAGTGTGAGGCGTCATCAAAGCGCAGGGCAGGCATCTAAAGCCGGGAAAGTTTATCCCATCGGCAGGTTTCTTTCCTTTCAGAGCAGACAAAGCTGTCTGTGCTTTCGAAGAGCCACCGGTGTATCTGCACCTCCTGGGGAACAGGATCAAAGCATCCCCACCTCCCATTTTTAACCCTGTGTTCCTGGTCCTGGATTGCACCACTCCCTGGTGCTTTGATAGCTCAGAGCTGGTGTTTGGCACTTTCACCCACCTCAGCCACCCCCTCAAGCTGTGGTCGTCCTTGCATCAATCAGGTCAACTGTCCGCTCGTGGGGTGGTCCTAGGACCTATCAAAGGAGCGTGTTTCCCCTGGGTTTACAGCTCATGCAGCATGTGAGGACAGCTGGCTTCGTTGAAAAGCAACGCACACTTTGGAAGAAAACCACCTGAAATGTGCTCAGTCCTCACATCTGACATGACAAGTTGCTTCTGAGCTCTCCCCTTCAGCAACCCCATGATGGGATCCAGAGCTGTGACACCAGGTGACACCTTCAGCCGTGCACCCATAGCCGTCTGCACGACAGTGGTGGGCGCTGGGACATGCAACAGGGACAGATTTCCAACTTACCACTAGAACAGCAAGACAACATGGTGTCGAAGAGCCTTTGATCCCCTGAGACCTTCTGCCATGGGAAAGTGTGTAACAAGCCCTGCAGGATTTTTCGGAGTGGAGGAGAAGCGACGGGATGGGGACAATATCTGAGCAGGATGGTCTGTTCGACCTTCGTGCATAATTCTGCATTGTCCCTTCTGACAGGCAGAATTCTTCCAGGCTGCACCCAGAGGACTCAGGGGAGGAAAGGGTTAAGAGCCCTCCGGGCCCTGGGCTGACCCACAGACCTCCCCATATTGTCCCTTTTCTTATCCCTGTCACTGGGGAGATTAGCAGCCAGCAGATTAACCTGGTCTATGCCCCGCAGGCGCTTTGGAGATGAAGGGCAGAGGAGGGAGAGGCTGATCTTTGAATTCCAAAATGCTTGGATGTCCGTGTAGGAGGTGGAAAGGGGCTGGGAGAACAGTAGGTCCAGAGAGCTGGAAGTGGAAAGGATGTGCAGGGGTGGTGGAGAATATTAACCTGGTACAGCAGCTTTCTGCTCTAGGGGAGAGAGGTCCAGCCCTTGGAGCTCATTAGTTCCCTAAGGGCACCAGCAGCTCACCAGCAGAAGGGTCCCCACAAGGAGGTGCAGAAGTCTCTGGGATAGGACTTGGTGGCCAAACCTAGAGGTGCACAAGCCAGCCAGCCAGCAAGGAGCTCAGAGGCAGGCGGAGGTAGGTGGAGAAGCTGCCCACAGGTCAGGGAGGGCACACAAAGCCTTGTGTGGGCTCTGGCCCTGCCCAGCAGACATGCTACGGGCTGGACCTGCTGTGCACTTATTCTGGGAGCCCTAATTAGTGCCCTCAGCGATGCATTAGCACGAGGGGTGCAGCTGAGCCACAGCCCCGACGGAAGAAGACGGCTCTGCAGAGAGAGGCTGCTCGGCTGAACGAAGAAAATGCAGAGAGCAGAAGGGAGGTTTCAGAAATTATCTGATTTGGGATTTTCTTGCCTGAAAACTTCCTGGGACAAGTGAAAAGAGCATGGCCAGGCCAAGCAAGAATGTTTCAGAGAAGTGGAGGAGGGTGGAAGGCTGGTAGGACTTAGGTACATGCTGTGCACAAGGGCAGCGATGAGAGAAGATTATATTTTCATGATGGAAAGCTTTGGCATCCCAGGGGAAGCCTTGAGCATGATTCCCATCACTTCCTGAAGGGATTTAAACTCAGGTCTCTCATGCTAGAGCTAAATCCTGACCTCAGGCTATGCTGGGACTCAGAGCTCTCTGCTCCTGTGAAACCTCTTCCACTCTGGGAACAATTCAGTATCCACAGGGGGATGTGTGTGATCATGACCTGAGTCCAGCGGCTAAGACATCTCCACTTCAGTCCTTACTCTTGTGAATCACCCAGCAACCGATGGAAAATAAAGCAGATCTCTCAGGAAAGGCACCCAGAACACCCCAACACCCCCAGTGTTCCTTGAGGCCGTGAGGTCCCCAGGAAGACCAGCATCGCTTTGATACCCTGAGATCCAGCACTGTGCATAAAGCAATTTATCACAGGAGGTAAGACACATCCTTAAGGAAACTTCCCTGCCACAGTGGGAGCAAAACCAAACACCAGCCCCCAGACCAGAGCTCTGCATTACGGTCCCTGCCTTGCCCTGAGACCCTGCAGTCCCAAACTAGCCAAGGAGATTTGGATGTTTCAGCCTGATTTCCAGGTTTTAATTCCAATTTTGGATGCTGAAAACTATTCAGGGCATATCCTGGTTTAGGGACTCGCAGCTGTTGTGTGGAAGATTCAATAGGCTGAATGGCAAAGCTGCATGAACCTTTCACAAAACAGCTTCAAATTCCAGTCTTTATACGGAATTTGATGACAAACCACCTAACAGAGAATCACACCTCATCTTCTCAGGTTGACAAACTGACTGAAATCTGCAGTTGCCTCCGTACAGGGGAAAAATATATCTCATTTTCTTTGCAATTTAGTTTTGATTTCAAGGATATTTGGATGTTTCAACCTGATTTCCAGGTTTTAATTCCAATTTTGGATGCTGAAAACTGTTTTTTTTCCAAGGGGAAAAAAAATGTCCATGATGCCTCCTAGCTCAGACAGCTCTTCCCCAAAATCCATCCCAAATAAAGCACTGATGTCAGTGTGGACCTCACCCATTTCATTACAGGATTCACCTACACGCAGCCAGGTTGGAGGGAACCAGAGACAGAAAAGGGCAATCGATGGATGTGGGACTGAATGATCTGGTACTGATGGGAGAAGCTGTCAAGCTTCATATCTATCCATCAGTCCTGGGCATAGTCGCCACAACACGTAAGTGCTGCTGAGCTAGCACTAGCACAAGGCTTTCAGAGGTATTTAGGAGAATAACCATGATTGGAAAGCAGATAAACCCCCCCAAGCATCGCTAGCAGCCTGGGACTGAACCTGCCAGAGCAAAAGAAGGGGCACAGGCCTGTTCACCACCCTCCCTGTAGTGAAGCTGCTTTGAGGATAATTGGTAGTTGTTACCCCAGCAGTTGCAGGAGCCACGAGGTAAGAGGAGAGCGGAGCAAGGACAGTATCTAGGATTACCTGGCTTGAGCATGAGCTCAGCCCTGCCTCACCTGAGGAAAGACCCTTCACCCCCAGATCCAGCTTCTCCTGTGCAGCTCAATGTATTTAAGCTGAAACCTCGTTTCATTGATCAAGGCCCCAAATCGATGGGCATCAGAGTGCTAAGACACCGTCCAAATAAAGATAATACAAACAGCAATAAAATAGCACCATTGATTTTAAAATTCCCCATCTAAGGCTTTATAAAGTATTCATTAAATGTCTATTAGGATAAATTGAAAGCATTAGGAACACGGGTAACTGGTTATGCAGATTTGCAAGTGTTTTTTGGTTAATTTATAAGTGCTATATCCACACAGATAGAGCGGTAGGCACTGATAATAATTATTCCAATCCCTTTTGTTATTCTCCATATAACTCGAAGTTGTGAATATCTTGCTATTAGGGACAGGAAGGGATCCACTTCCTCCTCTCCTCCACTTGGAGGAGGTCAATAAGCTAAGGAAGACGACTGAATTTTTCATCTGTTAAAAGGAACAAAGACGCATTTAGCGGAGGCTTTATGTGGCTCGGGGAGAGCGGCACCACTTCATTAGAAAGGGCCTGGTGCTTGCTGATTACACGGTTGTTAATATGGTTGAGAGGGTCACAGTTTGCAAGCACATGGTGAGTTGTATCATTTTCATCCCTTGCAAAGAGAAGACACGCCGGTAACGGTGGGGTGTGTGTCATGGATCTATGAGGATATCGCGGAGGACGGCGGCCCGCGCTCGTTTAATGGTTGTCAATCAACCACAGAGTGAGGATGGGGTTATTTCTCAACAGCAGAGAGCCCAGTACTGGAAAACAGGATCATAAAACATACATAAGTGTCCACTCTCCGTGGACAATTATTATGATGATGCAATTACTACTCACTGTGACTGAGAGGGAGGCAAAGCTCTCCTGTGCTGCCTGTTTGTGAGTGAGAGGTGGGATTCCCTTTTGGTCACTTCAAACCAGCTGCCTGGGATTTCTCTGGCTACAGAGAGAGGTCAGTGCTGGCAAAGTCCCACTCGTGCCTGGCCTAGGGGACTGTGGCAAATCCTTTCTCCAGCCACTGCAGAAGGCAGAGCTGGCGATGGCCTCTGAGATGGTTACGGGAGGTGAAGGATCTCCAAGACCTCGCCAGCTACAGGCAGAAGCTGGTGGGTGAATGGGGTCATTAGTCACACTCTCCTGCACAAACAAACTGCAGCACAAAGAGACCATTAAGATGCTGCAGGGCTCCAGGAGGCAGAGAGGGGATCTCTGTCCTCGGCCTCACTTGGGGCTCAAACCACCCGTAATTAAGAATTACAGTTGTTAGGAGTCTACCCGCTACCATGCCCTGCAAATAGTGTGTTTAGAGAGCATCACCTCCCTCGCTGTGGCCTCTGGAGGGAGGGTTGGAACGGTTTCAGGGGAGGGAAGAACCCCTCCTGCTTTACAGACCAGTTTCTTCCACAGAGCAGGTTGTTGAGGCAGCAGCCTCTCCTCCCCTCACCTGTGCCAGGGACTTTTTTTCCCAGAAAGTCCAAAACACCTGAGATTCAGCAATTGGAAAGTGCACTAGGAGTCCTGGCTGTCTCCTCAGATCTGCTTCTGAGGGAGACTCAGACTCCCTGTGCCTCAGTTTCCCCACTTCAAATCACTGAGGAAATCCCCTCCACGGCAGCTGGATGGTACAGGGATGAATAATGCTGAGCAAGCGCTGGAAGAACAGAGCAAGCCAGCCCATAATGCTTCATCCCTCTGCTTAGCCCCTTCCCTCCGTGCTCTTGTGTTTCCTTGCTCCCTGCTCCCCCTCTCCTCTCATTGAATGCTCTGAAAATACCTGGTTCTGTTGCTTTGTGAATTATTAGAGGCATTTACCATAGGCCCTCTCATTAATTATTCACAGCTGTTTTGTTCTGGGGCTCAGATGTAATTAATGGCTCAATTAATATTTAAATATTAACTATTTTTAAAAACCCAAGACATCTCTGTTAAGCTTGTCCATTGAGAAATAAAACGCAGGGCGGGCGAGACGCGGGCAGGGAAGCTGAGCAGCACAGTGCAGAGTGGACAGCTCGGTCCTTCTGCAAGCGTGGGTCTACATGAGCCTTGGAGCAGGGGGTGGAGGTGGGAGAGGACATCTGGGTGGTGATGGAGACCACGAGCCCCACCAGATTCCCCTGGAAGGCAGGGAGAGAAGGGCAGGAGGTCTATTTGTGTTAGAGCCTTGGGGAACCACTGGCGGTTAACTAACGTCGGGCATTTCCCCACGGATGTTGTGATCTGGAGACTCCTGATCTCTCCAGGATTTGGGGTATCCAGTGGCATTTAAAAAATCACACAAGGCTGGGTAACCTGCTGGTGCTTCCACCTGCTCCTCCTGCTCCACATCCCATGGAAAGAGTGGTGCAGAAAAATGGAGATCAGCCCCACAGCTTGGATAGTGCAAACTGGGAAGCGATGAGATGTTCCCCCTCCAGTGGGACTGCCAGAGACCCCACTCCTGCACCCAGCTCTGATGCTTCTTAGGTCTTTGCTACTTGGGACTGTTAATTCCACTTGGTGAAAAGCACAGAGCCATGTGGGAACTTGAATTTATGTTGGATGGAAGAGCTTAAGATTGGGTTTTCCTGTGAAAGAGAATATCTGGAGAAAGGGAGAGAAGGACACTGGCTTGACATCTGGGTTGGGTGGGATACTCCAATTTGATAGTGCTGTGATGAGATGTTTTTACTGGGCTTAAAAAAAAAAGGAAGAAAAAAAGAAAAGCCAAGTAAGTTTACTGAATTAGAATAAAGTTGATGTGGAAACAAAAGAAATATGTTATATTCTAACTGTAATAAAAGAGAATGTCATTGCCATTACCCCTGCATGCTCTTTTCTATTTGTTTCCAAGCTGGTATTTCTCCCAAATGGATTTATCCCACCAACCTCGAATTCAGTTTCAGTGTCAACAAAGCATCATTTCACCACCAAAGACACAGCTTGGGGAGAGGGGTGGACTTTTTATCCCCAGGGAACAGCGCAGAAATGTTTCCTCTTGCCCTGTCCTGAGCATTTCTCCTTCACTAAACATCCCTGGGCCCTCGGTGCTGACATCCACAAGACGTGAGTGATGCCCTAAACAAAGAGCCACGTCCGAGAACGTGCTCACCGCTCCCTCCTCCTCCTCTCGAGGCTGAGGTTTATCACCAACGGGCTTTTCACCCCCCTGTCTACCCTGTGGTCTGGGAGGTCAGGCCCATCTCCCACAGCCTGACCCAGCCAGAGGTTCCCCGCGGCTCGGCGGCGGGTGCGGGAAGGTGGCGGTCTCTCCCTCCCGTCCGTCTGACGGGAAACTCGTGGGACGGGTTTCACTCGCTCTATATAAAGCATTCCTGGAGCCAGGTACCTCCGTGTGGTTTCCACCAGCCTCCTGCTTGTATCCTGATCGTTCACGGCGGGTGATTTACAGCATCATCCCCCCGGCGCAGGCACTTGCCCACCCTGGCGGAGCCGGTGCGAGGCCGGGTCGGCTCATCCCCGCGCACCGCCATATACGGTAGCGAGCGGCGGCTGAATAATAGATGGCTGGTGCTTTGTGAAGGTCCCGTAACCTGATCTCCATCGCAGGGACACATGGCCAGAAACGGAGGGGGGAAGCCGCCCGATAATGCGAGCCGGCCACCCGATNCACGCTCTCCAGCTGGAGGGCTGTGGGCTTCCTTGGGGCTGCGTGGCACATCCCGCTGTCCTCAGCATCCTGCTGGGGACCCAGACCTGCACACAGGGGCTGTGCCCTCCCTGCCTGGCTCCCGTGGAAGTGTGGCACTGGCCTTTGCTGCTCGGCCATCACAGTGTCCAGTCTCTTGAGGTGATCACATGTGGGGGCTTGCTACAATAAACCCCCCAGCTCCTTTCCAAGGTTGCAGAGAGCCAGCTGTGTCATTCTGGCTCTGCAATGCCTAATAAAGCCAGGCACAGCCCCTCTGCAGCCAGCTTTTAGCAGCAAGGAGTTCACTGGTGCTGCCTTCCTCTTCAAACAGACCTCAGGCATCCTCCTCTTCCTCCTCTCCCTCGCAGACAGGTGCGTGTGGGACACAGCACCCTCCACAAACCCACTCCCTACACAGCCTTCCCCAGTGCCACAGGGCACGCAGGGTTATGTTCCCCATGAAGAAGGGCAAGATGTTCAGAAAAGGCTTGTTCCCAAGAGCTGCAGGTGCAGAAGGTCCCTGTCCCCAGGTACTCAGGTGCTACTGAGGTTAGACATAACTGGGGAACACCAAGCACTATCAGATCCTCATTGAGCCAAGTGTCCCAACTGCTGGAGGGAGAAAGAGCCCAGCAGAGCCACCAGAAAAGGGGTGACAGGTCCCAAACCTACCAGTACCTGCTCCTTAGTGCACAGGGATGTAGGTCCCTTTCCCACCCCATCACTCACATGCACCAGCTGCACAATGGGAATTGAAACTGCTGGAAGGAGCCACTCTGCATAACCCATATGGGACTTGGGCTGCACATCCCAGGACAGGATGACAAAAAAGTCTTGGAGTTTCCCTTTCTCCAGGAATTTCTCCCTCTGTGAGACCTCTCAGCTCCCCCTCTGCCTTCCCCCTTGTTGCAGATGTCTTGTTTGCCCACCACTGCACGGCCACAGTGTGAGTCCAAACATGGCCCAGTCATGGCATCCTCTGCACGAGGCCTCAAGGGCTTCAAGGGATCCGTGTGAGACCGGGACACCCTCAGCTGTGACAGCGACAGGAGCTGTATCAGCACAGCAAGGACAGATGGAGCAACCTGCCACGGCGTGGGATGCTGTCATTGCCGGCGGGCAGCGGCGTGACGGGGCGGCGGGTGGCCGTGCACGTCCACGCATCGCGCTGCATGCTGCTCACAGCCAGCAGCCGCTGCAAGAGTGGCTCCCGGGGCAGGAGATGCTCACCTTCAAACCCGGAGGGAGGGTAGTTCAGTGAGATCGGAATAAAAATCAGTGCAGGTGGCTGGGAGTGGAAGAGAGGGGTCATCTCCCCGGGGACGTGGAGTGGGGGGGGAGCTGGGAAAGGGGTTCGGCGACAGCGGTCACTGCTCCTGCCGTTTCTCTCGCTAAATCCCAGCCCAGCGCCGGATCCTTCCTGCCAGCACTTTAACCCTGGAGCCCCTGGCAAGCCCACCACAGGGAGAACTGGGTCTGGACCCGACCCATACTGGGAGCTGCTGCGCTCCTGCTCCCTTCATCCTCGAGGATTTCCATCTGCCGCCTTGCTCGGGGGGCTGTGCCGCTACCTGCCGTGCTCATCGCATCACCGGCAATTCCCAACTCGGAGTAACCACGGTGTAGATCTATCCTTCCGTCTCCAAACCCGACAGCCGGCAGGTTGCGCGTCTCAGCCCGGGCTTGTAAAGCTTTGGTGGGGCAGGTTCGCTGCCGGCGGTGATGGGCGCCGATCCCAGCACATACACAGCGCCTGTCCCACCCCTGGCTGCAGGCAACGCCGCGGTCCAGCGCCAGACGCGGGGCGGGATGCGGCGTGGAGGCCTCTGCCCACGCAGCGTGGGGGTCAGCGGAGCCGGCAGCTGTCAGGCAGAGCCACCCACCTCAATTACCCACCCTGGCTGCTTGTGGCCGTGGGGCACGCACGCAGATGAAAGGGGGGGAATTCGAGGGGCTGAAAGCACAGCTGGAGACTGGGGGGGAGGTTCAGTGGGGTGCTGCAACAGGGGGGCGTCACCCAATGCACCAAAAACACGGCTCTGGCCTGTGTGAACAGGTATAATGACGTGGAGCCACGTGGGGGGAAACCCAGCTCGGTTTCAGTACGGAGGAAGGCTGGGCTGGGTTTTATCCCCACACAGGGAAAAGGAGGTGCTGCTATGAGAAGGATGCTGTACCCCCAAACAAAACATCACATTTCCTTAGGGAGTTATTAGGACTCCAAATTTAAGTCATTTCCCAGGTGAGGTCTATTTAAGAACCTGATCACCATTTTGAAGCAAAAAAAATAAAAATCCCTAGCAAGCCCCACTCCCTAAGCCAACACTGGTTAACATTTCCTAGTAACTTCCCCACTTTTCCTTCTCTTTGAACTTGGCTTGAGTTTCATGAGCAGGTTTACAGTTCTGTTCTGGTGACCCTGCTCATGAAATCCAAGTGAAGTGAAAGCTCAGCACCGCAGAGCCTTGGAGATGAGAAGGAAAAAAAAAAGCAAGAAGAGCACTGCTTGAAGTGCAATTCATTGCATTTCATTCCAAGCAGAACTTCCACAATATTCTGGGAAAGAAGTAAATCTGGTTTTGTGGTTTCATCAAAAGGCTTGTTAGAGCTGATTGTTTCTGGAGTCAGAGCAGGAGATTTCTTCAGGTGCCTTACTTTTGGGCTCAGAAAGATAACCCCCAAAACCTCCCTACACTTTCTGCCTCTGGAATAAAATCTTGAAATTTGAATCTAGGTGGCAAAGCTGGGAATGGAGAGGAGGGGGCTGGGGAGAGTCGATAGTTGTGGTTTGTGGGGTGTCTGTCAGTTTGGGAACACCAAATTTGTCCAATTTGGTGGTGGGGAGGTCATGCCCTTGCAGAGGTTGTCCATCGCTGGGAGAGAAGAGCAGGAGCAGGGGAGTGGGGGAGGAGGGGATGGGGATAGGGCTGACTCCTCAAACAGGGAGTGTTCCCAGGACACCCCTCATTGTCTGCACGTTGGTCCCAGCTGCTCCCCTGTCCGCTGCTGGCCCATCTCCATAACGTGAGCTGACACGGCTGCTGTGGGAAGACGTGGGATTGGAAACCCGCTAATTGGAGTTAACTTTTGCCCTGGGAGCGACTCCATTACCAGGGAACCCCGTGGAGGGGCAGGGGTAAATTGGGGCTCTACATCTCTGGACAAAAGTCATTTTCCAAGAGTCCCCCACCACTTCACACTTCACTTTCTCCCATCCTTTCCCTTTCCACCACCCTCTTCACTCCCCATCAGCTGCTCCCTGACTGGTAAAATGTTTACACTCCATCCAGATCCACAAATCAATTAGAGACACATTTAGCTGACATATGGCTTCTCCAAGTCCATCGCCTTGACTGATACAGCCAAAGGGAATAAAAGACCTGGGCTGGAGCCCCTGTGTCCCATCCTTATGGACATCACCGGTTTTTAATGACCCTTTAAATCAGTTCTGCTTGAGAGGCATGGGCCAAAGCCATTATCCTCTGACATTTATGACCAGGACTCACTGACTGCTCTGTCCATACTGCTTCTGGACGCCTGCTGGTTCGACCCATCAGGAAACTGGTAATTCTTCTCTTCCCCAAACATCCACTGCTGGGCTGGAAGACCTCAACCTGCCCCATCTGGAGAGAGCAGCAAATGCCAGGGACTGCTGCGAGGGCAGGGGAAGGAGGGAATGGTTTTCCCATCGCTTTGATGGTTCCTTCTCCCTCTGCTTCGCCTGCCTCCACTCCACATGGAGCAGCCTCCAGAGGCTCCGGATTTTCTTGTGGAAGGATTCTTAAAACACTCCCATGGACTCCTCTGCAGCAGCACAGAGAGCGAGCAGTGAGCAGGGTAGCCCAGGCAGGGTGAGGAGGAAGGGGGTAGCTGGCAGATTTTGGGGGACAGGGGCAGGAAAATGTAGAGGGGGCACATTCCTGTCCCACCATCTGCTGGGAACGTTCCCCACATCCAGCTCTCCCAGGCCAAGGGGATGTAACAAGCTTGTGGTTATTCATGGCTCTGCATCCCTGTGCAGTAGCAGGGGGTGGGAGTGGAGATGCTTCAGTGGTCCAGAGAGAGGGGACGGGGGCTTGGCCTGAATTCAGGCTGGGTGCTGTTTCCAGGGCTCCACCCCTGAATGGTTGTTTGGGTTCTTTTCTCCTTTCTCACCTTGATGTTTGCTCCAAGACCACTGTGACCCTGTGTGAGACTGAGCCAACATCCAGCCCAGCTGTGCTGCAGGTCAGGTCCTCCCTGTGTCACCCAGCTGTGGCCAAGCACCCACTGCCACCACCCCTGTCCCTGTGCAGCTGGAGGCATGAGGCAAACCCTACCATTACACTCTGCCCCACCAACACCACTGTCTGACTGGTCCAGCTTCACAGAAACAGCAAGACACAGAACATTTCTCTCCCCCTGCTCTGTCCCTTCCCTATCACACAACCCAGCAGTGCCCATCCTGCCACATTGGAAATGGGAAAATGGGAGATCTGGGACAACCTCGCTGACACAGGCTTCTTCCACTGGGCAAGCACAAACCCTGGGGTGCAACAGACATGTCCCAACCCCATAGCCCATCATTCCCTGAGCAAAGATTTGCCTCCAGAGAGACAAAACCCGGGACAGCAGCAAGAACACTCACACCACCTCCAAACTCCCACAGGAAGCCCACCCCTGCACAACGCTTCCCATGCAGATTTCTGCACCCACACGGCCCTTGCAATAAGGTCCTGGAACAGAGGGATCCTCTCATCCTTATTCTCCTGGGATGAGAGTCTTTGGGACAGGGAAGAGGAAGCCACCTCCAAGCCATGGCTTTGGGGCTGCAGCTCCTGATGCATCGCCCCATCTAGCGGCAAAGGGCGAGGAGAGGGATCTCAGCGGCCCCATTAACGCAGGAGAGAGAGAGAGAGAGAGAGATCAATGAACGGTTACCCCTCGCTGAGTATTTTTAGTGTGCAAATGTTTCGCTGCTGTAATATATATCCCCTGGTCGAGGCTGAGCATGGCTCCATTTCCTTCCAGCATTACGAGGATGCCGCTGCAGCCAGACTGACGAGAGACTGGTTTCAATTATAACACGAGGAACCACATGTAGAGGGGCCGGCCCGTCATACCGCTGCTGCGTGGAGAGTTGGGTGCTCTGGTAGTTCCAGTAAAGGTACAACAGTTTAAGTGGAAATGACTGGTATTGATCTTGGCAGGCAGATACCAGCAGAAGTAAAAATAAGCTGCTCTCAATTAACCTGCATTGATCTGAATTAAAAGAAAAATGGATCAGCCCTAAATAAAATAAAATACTAGCCTCTCAAGTCAGAGAGACCAGTGGTGGGTGGCTTTGCAGCAGAAACAGGTGTTTGACTCGAGAGAGGAAGCGCCTGGTTTTAAAGTGCTGCTCTGGTTAGGAGAGCAGCAGTATGGGGCTGGATGTTCCCCTCATTCCCCTCCCTCTGGGTGATTTCTGTATCATGGGGCCCTTGGTTTGCAGGTGAACAGAGCTGTTTTCGAGAAGCTGGTCCCCACAAGCCCCAGTGGCCCTTGTTCTGCAGCAGACTGGAAAAGAACCATGGATGGATGGATGGATGGNGTTTGACTCGAGAGAGGAAGCGCCTGGTTTTAAAGTGCTGCTCTGGTTAGGAGAGCAGCAGTATGGGGCTGGATGTTCCCCTCATTCCCCTCCCTCTGGGTGATTTCTGTATCATGGGGCCCTTGGTTTGCAGGTGAACAGAGCTGTTTTCGAGAAGCTGGTCCCCACAAGCCCACCTGGCCCTTGTTCTGCAGCAGACTGGAAAAGAACCATGGATGGATGGATGGATGGATGGATGGATGGATGGATGGATGCATCGGAGTTACTCAGCCCCAGCAGCCTGCAGACCCTCTGCGGTGGGCAGCACCACAGGACCCAGAAGGAAGCCAGATGAGGAGCAACAGACCTTCTTCCCAAAGGAAGGGAAGTTTTCTGAGNCAGCACTTGTCCTGCAGCAGACTGGAAAAGAGCCACGGATGGATGGATGGATGGATCAGAGTTACTCAGCCTCAGCAGCCTGCAGACCCTCTGAGGTGGGCAGCACAGCAGGACCCAGAAAGAAGCCAGATGAGGAGCAACAGACCTTCTTCCCAAAGGCAGGGAAGTTTCCTGAGTAAAAATGATGGTGGCAGAGCAGAAAAGACAAGCCCAAGCCCTGCCTCATCCTCTCAGGGCAATGCTTTGGTGTCGCGAGGTCAGTAAGCGGTCCCTGCTCTCTCCCATTTCTCAAAGGTGAATTTAACTGCATCTCCTGACACATAAACTCCATCACAACAGGTCCTCACAGGATTATCAACCATGATAGCCCTTCCCTGGGCAGTATATAGCCTAATAAACTAAGATAGTGACCTTCCACCCCCTTCTTGCCATCTAGCTGTCACCAGTATTGATGAACCACCACCCTTGGACATAGAGATGGGACTCTCTCTGGTAAGAAATGTAAACTGGAGAAAGTTTGGAGATAAAGATCTAAACAAAATCAACAATGTCCAAGAAGACAAGAACAGAGAGGAGACACATTATTGTGTTTAAATATGTGAGGTGGTCCTGCAAGGAGGGAGGCAACCATCCTTGGTGGATGGCACAAGAAGTCATGGATTTAAGCAGCACAGGAGCACTGAGTTTAGATGGTTTCTCTTTTGAGGAGATTGGGAAACGTGGAAGTAGCTGTGGAGGAGGAAAGAGTGGTGAAACCAGAATGTATTCCCTGGAGTTCACAACTCCTCTCCTCGCTCTGTGAGCACGGGACCAGACCTGCCTAATGTGCACTAATGAACCTCCCACCTGAGCTCAGAGAGTGAACTGAGCTCTCTCCTGGGAAAGCAGGAGAGGGATTTGTGGTGAGGAGGAAAGCTGGCATTGGCCCTGTCCAGATGGGTTTGTGTGCCAAGCCTCTGCTCTCCTAGTTTTGTAAACGGAGAATAATGTAACCTCCGGTGTTGAAGAGGGAGACACAGGTGGCTGGGGTCCCTCGGCGGGCAGAGCACCCAGACTCTGGAGGGTGGACATACTGATTTTCCAAAATTATCTCTTTGCAAGGAATGCCAGAAACAGCTCCCTGAAGTTTAAATACCATTCTTCCCCCTCCCCAAGCTCCAGAGCTTCTCCCTAACCTGAAATCTTACACTCTCGTCTTCCACTGCCACCTGTTTTCTACCAACTTGAGCACAGAAGTTCTCTCATCTTCCTTCGCTTTTCCTTTCTCTTCCCAAAATGTCCTCACACTTGACTTATCTGTCATGTAATTTTTCCAGTCCCTGGAACACTCATTATGCTAAAAACTGGACCAGAAGGACTGATTTCTGGCTGTTACAAACCGCTGGATCTCCCCAGGTGTTGAGTAAGGATCTCGCCTCAGGAATGCCCAGATGGCTATGAGAAAGAAGACATTTGGTTCTCTGGCTCTGGAGACCACAAAGCCTTTCAGAGCATGTATAATGTCCAATAAATGTATTAGAACACCAACTGATCAGGAGAGCAGGTTGAAGGATGTAGCTCAATGGGTGCATGGCCTCAAATAGATCACTTTCAGCTTCTACAGCTCACCAAAACAATTCCTGCTTGCATCTGTTCATGGGGATGGATGGCAAGGTCTAGAACAAGCAGTCTGAATGGGTGACCAAGTAGGTCCTCCATACAAACCCTTTGGAAGAGCATTTGTTCAAGCCCAATGAGCCTTGGAGGAGACATGCTGGGAAGTGAGTGAACACCAAGCTTGCAAAAGGACCGGGAAGTCCCAAGGGACTCCCTGAAAACCAGGACAGGCTGTAAAGCCTGCCTGACCTCAACCTCCCGTGTCATCCCCACCAGGAACATGCTGCCTTGTGAGAGTGGAGGGAAAGGAGTGGAGAATTGCCAGGGAGTGCAAGTGCCATGGGAGGTGAACAGCTTCTTCAAGAGAAACCCAATGAGGACAATGAGTCTGAGGCCATGGACCATGTGTGGCCAAAGCAGTAAGTCTGCACTACACTGATTGCTTTGCTGCTATTACAGAGACATGAGATGTGTTCTGGTGGCTCTCCAGAGCCTTGGAAAGGTAGGTTGTCAATGGTGGGTGATGCCATCCATGCAAATCCACTTGTTGGTATTGACATGCTGAAGAGAGATTGAAGCAGAAACAAGGACAATGGGGCTTATTTGGAGGAAAAAAATAATGTTTTGAAATGGAATAGAGGCCAAGTGGGAGAATTATCTGGATATCTCGTGACTTGATTGCAAAACATGAACAGCCTCGAGCTTCTTTCTTAAGCCTGAGCAACAGCACTACTTAACCAGCACCAACAACAGCTGCGGTGCAGCGCACAGCCAGAATTCGTCTCTCTTCCCAGCCCTGCAGCTACAGGCAGCACATAGCAGGGCCAAACAAGTCCCAGCAATCAGCCAGGTCTTGCAAGATGCTCCATCAAATGGCCCAGCCAGGGGCTCACCAAATAAGGCAAACCACTAACTCCCTTATCAAGACACCACAAAGAGACCCCTCTGCCCTGTGCAGATGACATTTATTGGTGAAAGGTGTGATGTTGCTGGACACATCTCCCTGGGAGCAGAGGGATGTTACAGAACTCTCTGCTCCCAAGGCAAGTGGAACCACGCTGCCATTCACAGCATGGACCAACATGGTCAACCAAATCACAGAATCCCAGACTAGTCTGGGTTGGAAGGGACCCCAAGCAAGGATCATCAAACTTTCCCCCCCCTGCCACAAGCAGGGCCACCAACCTCCAGGCCTGGAGCTAGACACGGTTGCCCAGGGCCCCATCCAACTTGGCCTTGAACCCCTCCAGGGTTGGGGCATCCCCCACCTCTCTGAGCAGCCCATTCCAGCACCTCATGACTCTCTCCATGAAGAACTTCCCCCTGAAATCCAACCAAAGCAAACCCCACATAGGAATGAACCTACATCCCTGCACTCCCCCCCACTCTATTGCTCTTAGAGAAGTCAAGTGTAGACAAACCATCCCTAACCAACACAAGGCAGAGTCTCAAGGCTTTCCTGTTGACACGGGCAGTTTGAGGACCTACCGAGAAGAGCACAAAACTTCTGGTCCATCCTCAACTCAGTTTCCAGGCAGTGTCTGCGTGAAGTTTTAGTATCTACTAGTTGCAAAGAGACACAGAGTCTAACTTGCATCTTGGCACCTTACTCCCATTGATTTCAGATAGGAGTTAGGTGCCAGAACAGGAGCAAGAAGTGAGCCGAACCATCTGACTTAGGGTTGAAACACTGCTGCTTCCCCAAATCATTGCTGCCACACCATCCAGTCTGCATCTATTTCAGGCACCCATTGTGTTCCTGGATGCATGGTAAATGCTGGGAAAAGAGTGGCTGGACAGCCTGGATGAAGCACGAGGACCTGATGGAGCTGGCTTCTCTTTCTTGCATGCAGAGAGTGGATGGAGAGCAAGGCTGCGAGATCGTCTCTTCAGAGCAGAGTTTCCTTTGGTCACTAAGACAGGGAGAAGAATTTCCCAAGCAAATCTATCTGCTGGGCACCCAAACTCTGTGTAAATGTGATTTTACCCCAGTGTGGCTGGGTCTCAGGGCACAAACAGGAAGGGAGCAGCACAAATGTTACTTCCCACAAGGGCAAACCCTGCTCCATCCACAGCTCAGACAGCGGGACTGCTCCCCCAGGCTCCAGGCTGCTGCCTTTCTCCCACACCAGCTGCTTCAATTTGGGTTCCTGGGCTGAGTTGTGAGGTTTTTTGGTTTTACTTTTTTTTTTTTTCTGGAGAGCACATTTATTAGGGAAGACCTTTAATTTTTCCGTTTTGGAAGAACCCCAAATGGGCTTCCCGGCAAAACTAATGTGCAGGCGCTCGGCATTAAGCACTGAGTAATCCTGGAAGTACAGACCTGATGTCTCTACAGGCAGCAATAAACTTTTCAGCACAATACTGTAACCTCAACTCTTCCTCCTTTAATGGCTTTTCTCCGTGCCATTAGCACTGCTGCAGAACTTGCCGTGCATGGCATCTGCGCATGGACGCGCGCAGGCGCACGTGGCAGCCAGAGCTTAGGCACAGCCACTTCTCCGGCTTCCTGAGGTCGGGAATGCAGCCTGCAAGGTAGAACACGTGCAGAAATCCCAGCCAAGGTTTGGATGCTTCTTTATTCTTCTCAGGACACGATGGCCCTGTGCTAGTTTTGGAGAAGAGAAAGAGAAAGGGGTAATTGTCCAGAGTTCTCTGCTTTGGTGCCACCAGGGTCACATCGGGATGTGGTTTCTCACCTCGGGATAGGTTGGCTTATGGCTCAAGCCCCAGGTGCACAGAGATCAGACTGGATGGGGCAGGTCACATACAAAATAGGATTTGACTGCACAAGGTCCCAGCTGTGTTGCGGCATCTGCCACCGTGTCCTTGGTCCTGACCCCTGACCCCGCTTCAAGAAGCTCCCCTATACATCTCCTCCTGGCAGTGGGATCACCTCAGTTCCCCAAAGCAAAGGCTGGGAGACAGCAGGAAATGGGTCCACAAGCCAACCAAGGGTTGAGGATGATTGGTGAGCTCCCTGGCTCCTGGGAAACTTGAGATCTGGGTGCACAGAGGGTCCCTGTGTAACATCTGGCTCCCATGGGTAGCTATCCCTGGCCAGGGACAAGTTTGGAGCCAGAGACAGATGTGGAGGGTCAGTGGAAGTCCAGGAATAGTAAAAGACACAGCTCAGCTGATGGTAAGAGATTGTCCTGGGCTGTCCACAGCTCCCTGTCGAAGTGCAGTGTACTGGGAAGGATTAGGAGTCCTGGGAATAGAAACTAGTTGTCTCGTGACACTTTTGGCAGCCTCAGCAGTGAAGGAAGACTCCCTTCCAGATAGAGGGATGAAGAGAGGGTCTGGAAAACCAGTTTCCAATTCCAGAGGTGTGGGAGCATTCACAGAGACGAGCCAGTCCGACTCCTCATCTTGGTTTTCAGCAGCTCTACCTACCAGAGGCTGAGAAGGCTACAGAGGCAAAACACTCCGGCTCTGGAGAGCCCTTCATCAGCTCAGCTCCAGTCAATTAAGAAGCACTACTGGTTGGCTTGGAGGAAGAGCCGGCAGCAGAACCAAGTGCAAATTAATGCACGGAGGAAGGAGAGTTTTCTGCCACTCATCAGCCGGAGCAGCCCCGACGTGAGGCAGCCTCAGCTGGGAGGAGCACCGGGCTGGGGCCGGCTCCGCTCCTCTCTAATTGCATTACATTACATGAGAGCGGGGGAGAGCGCCGTGAGCTGGGCAGCGTTAGCAGGGGGCCGGAGGGAGGTCCAGACCCCCAGCCTTCCCGAGCAAATTGGCATGTGTGACCTTGCAAGAAGGAAGGTTTTGAGTGACACTGGGGCACTGGATCCGTGGTAGGAACCTGGGAACCTGCATCAGCAAGTTTCGGCTCTTGGCTCTTTTCTTCTTCACAAAATTAAAGATGTAAAACTTTTCTTTGAAGGCAGACAGGTTTTTTCTGTCCTCCATCTTCAAAAAAAATTCTTTCCTTTTGTTTTAAAAAGGTTTTTGTTTGTTTTTTTTTAAAGGCAGTTTTCCTCCTGCAAACAATTTCCATGCCCACCCGGCAACTTTCAACATTGTGTGAGACAGAAGATACTTTCAAGACAGTTCAGAAAAAGGCCTGCAAGCTTAATATCACAAACAAGTATCCATCAAGGCTCACCAAGGGCATCTGGGTCCTTGGACCAATGTCTGAGGTGTGCCTTGGCTCCTCCATCCCATGCAGGATGCACCCCTACATCTGGTTTGTGGATGGCTTTCCTCTGGTCTGGTAGCTGTGGCAAAGGGATACAAGCCCAAGAGCAACAGATGGCTCAGAACTATTAAGTCCCACAGGTAGAGAGCCCCTCTTCTTCCTCCTGCTCCTCACAGGTGAGACACAAGGTGACAAATTTAATCAATGAAGAATAACCAGCACAACCCAAGTGCTGCACAGCTCCAAATGCTCCTGGGGTCTCTCTTCCCAGTCTGATTTAAAGTAAAACCTCACTTGAAGTCTTTGAATTTCACCTTTTCCCCAAAGTTTCAGACTCAGGATTAAGAAAAATTCCCCCTGGGACTTTCAGCTTAGAGCAGGAGCCTTAGGATACCCAGGAGTTAGGTCTTCCCCACACCCAGCAGTGTCACTGATGGGGTCCTCATCTTACAAAGATCTCTGCACTGGAACATGGACAGCAGCTTCCTATGAGCTTCCTAAGGGGCTTGAGGACAATGGTCCCCATAGACATACTCTTGGTTTTGCATCATATTGAAGCCCTGATCATCAAAGCACAACCTATGAGGATTGGACCAAGGGGATGGTGGTCCCCTGGGTTCGAAGGGAACCTAGCAAGGGGACAGGACATGGTCAAAGAGGACACAAGCTGCCACACTCACACACACAGAGCACTGAGTCTGTCTCTAGCAAAGTAGGTCACATCAACAAGAGGCTGGCTGAGTGAAACAGGATGCTCTGGTGTTAGATTAACATTAACGTTAACAGTACTAGTCACTTGCTCCTCCCCCAGGGTCCCCCTGGACCTAACTGCTCCTTCCTCTCACAGGCAAAGCCCCAAAGGAGGAGAAAAGCCCATGAAGTGATGGAGATGAAGAGTCCAGCTCTTGTGATGTGTGGAGATGGGGGAGTTTTCTGGAGATAGATCTTGCTGTCTGGGAGAGTAACGAGGAGGCAGGTGCCAGAGGAAGGCTCCCAAACCCCACAAACCCCCTCCCCAGGACCAGGTTGGGTATCCAGCTGGTGGGCAGGCACAAGCAGGGAGAGAGGAGATGGATGGACCAACACCACTGCACCAGCAGTGCTTAGTGTTTGTAGTGCTGTTTACAGCCACCAAGTATCAACTTCAAACATCTCCATCTGCCTTGGGACTATCACCCAGGCTCTCCCAGTACAGGAGCTCTCCCTTCCCCTCTGCTCATCACTTCAGCCTTCCTCCAGCTGGAGATGGACCCAGATCTGACCTCTGTCAGCCCACCACAACCTGGAGTCACTACCCTGGAGAAGGCTCCTGCTCAGATGGACCTTGAGACCTGCAACCACCCTGCGACGGTGGCAGGGTGTGAGGGCATTTTTCTCCTGTCTGGAGCAAATAAATGAATAGATAAATAAATAAATGGACAAATAAATAAACAGACACATAAATAAATAAATCCTCCCCAGAGTTCCCCAAAGGTGCCATTAAGAAGCACAGAGTTAGTGGTAAGTGGCAACAGGAAAGGGGGGAAAAATTATAAACAAAGAAGTCATCGTCGTGTCCGTGGGGAGAGCACTTCTAAAAATCCTTTAACGGGGCTCATTAAATATTCATGGCCTCAGTGGCTGGCTATACATCCTGATTAGTCCATGGCTTCAGCTCCCAGAGTCTGGGGTGTTTCTGCTCCTCACCAAGGAGATAGAGGCAGGTGGTCCATGGCAGCGGGCAGCGTGGCCAGCCATGGTCCTGCGCATTGGCATGACGAGATCACAGTGTCGTGGAGCCCTGTGGACCATCCTCCTGACCAGTGTGGTGCAGTGGGTGTGGGCATGAGCTGATGCCTTGCTGCAGGGTGCAAAACAGGGCCAACTCGTTCATTCTGGGTGAGAAACAGAATGGGGGAGGAGGAAGAGGAATCATCAACCCTGAAGACCCACTTTCAGGTGTTTTCTTCCACCTCTGACAGACATGGTCTTGATGTGCAGCTCAGGGAAGAGGAACCTTTGCAAAGGGCCATCCTGTTTGACCCAGGAGCACAGCCATGCAGGGCTGTGATGGGCTGCAGGATGCTCTCTGCTGCAGTCCCATGCATGAGAGACTGGCAACCAGGTCAGGATGGGTGTGCACTCTTCACTCTCCATCCTCCCTTGCTCTTCACACACAGCTCACATTCACTCAGAGGAGCAGTCCAAGGCCTCTTTCTTTTCCCCCTTCCTTTAATGATATTAATATTTTATTACTTTTCATTGGAAGAAACATGCAAATGAATGTGTGTGGGAAGACCCTGGAGTCTTCCAATGTTAACAAAACAAGTAAACAAGGATTGTCCTCCTTACAAGAGATGTTAACACAATATACAAGTGTTCTACAATCGATAACCTCATAGGAAACTCGGGTGGCTGGAGACCCTGTTACTGCATTAGCTCAGATTGTCATTAAAAGGTTTCTGCTTTGCTGATCAGATTATTATTTTCTTTTCCTCAGCAATATGAGAACTTCTTTCAAATATCACAGTAAGATCAGAGAAATGCAGGGCTGCACAGGACCTCATGGCTTGAGTGGGCCAACTCCTAGCATCTCAGGGGCTGTCCTAGAGCCCCCAAACTCTCCTAAGGGGGTAGAGACACCTTCAACCATAAGACTATAGTTTATCACCAAGGCTGTAGAACAATGTAGATCAAGTGGACTATGAATTCACTGCCTTAGATAGTCTTAGCATAGCAAGGAAACAAGCTGCAGGAGGGCTCAAAAGCACCTTGAAAAATGTCCTGACGTCTGTTGTTGGGAAGGCAGATGAACCCAGGAGTCTCAGCATCTGGTCATGAGATCTTCTACTGCCTGAGCTTCTTGCAGGGGACAGATGCTCAAACAGGACATCTAGAAAGACACAAGATGCCAATTAAGCACCCAATATGCACCCAATATGCTTTATAAAGCATGTTAAGGTGTTAAACCCGGAACACCCGGGTGAAGAGGAGGGTGACATTTATTGCTGCCAATTTTTAGTTGCTGATCTCAGGATGGACATGAAATAAAAGCAGGAGTCTTGTGTAATACAAACCTTCCTGGTTCAGATAAGTCAAAGTCCAACAGCCAGCATACCTGCCACAAGTCATGGCAACTTCTAGATCATCACTTTATGTGAAGCACCACAGATGGTGCATGACACTGGAAAAGACAGGAAAACAAAGGTAGCACCTGCTCACTGTGCAATCAGGTTAAACTTGACTGAAATCAGGAGGTGTAGGTCCAAAGCAGCTTGTCAGATTGGGTCCTTCAAGGAAGTTTTCTTGCTTTGGTTTCTTTGGCTGTTTTCAGGGTGCGAGCAAAGGTCTGGGGTCCTGCAGCATAATTCAACAGCTTTCTGCTGTTTTTCAAGTTCCTTCTGGTTTTGGCCATCCCTCACCGAATACTGTGTGGAAGAGGTGGAAACATTCAATGGGAAAACCTGCTCATGCAGCTCTGCCTGAGAAGCAAGAGCTGCACAGAGAAACAGGGCACTCAGGTTCAGCACAGCTGTCGTGACCAAGCCAACCTCTTCCCAGATCCGAGTCCCACGACTCACTCAATCACGTCCATAAACATCTCCCTTTGAAACAGCAGCCTGTTTTTCTCACTCCTCAGCCTGGCTTGGGCCAGTGGGTAGAGTAATTATGTTAATTCTGACATCAAAATGATTAGCCATTCCATTTCAGCCAAGAAAATGCTGGAAATTGGCTCATGATTTATTCTACGCTCTTATTTTATCTCATCCTTTTAACACGGCACTTGGGTCTCCCTGCAGCTCGCTGGCCAATTAGTCAAATCAAAGGAGGCACATGGAAATGCAAGCCTTAAACACAGCCCAGGTCCACACGTTGGTGGGATCTGGATGGATCCATTCTCCAGGGGCTGGGGAAGTCACATCCCCCTTTCCCTAGGGATCTTCCACCAGGCTGGACTCTCCTTCTCTCCTTACCACCTCCAAGGGGGACGGGTAGCTCTTACACTTATGACTTTCTCTGTGAAGTACAGAATCTCTTAGACTGATCCAAAGATGAAAGACATCAAAGAAAGTCTTTCACAACCTAAAATAGGGATAAAACTGCTCAAATAGAAATACCAGCTGGAGGAGAGCAGTAGTGACCAAGGCTGGAGGGTCACCAGAGCGTTCTTCTCTCATCTGCTTTCTCGCATCTGCCACAGGCTCCTCAGCACTTCTTCCACAGACAGAAATATCTCTCTGTCAAGAGATTTCCCTGGCCATTTTGTTTGAAATTAAGCCCCCTATTGTTCTTTGTTGTGTTCCTTTATGCCTTGACATGTCCTCCTTGCACAACCGTTTTGCTGAGAAATGATCGACATACCGTCCATTCGGATCATGGCACACCTAGTCCTTTCACCCTGCCTGTTGTCTTCCCCCACTCTGCCTTGATTTTTATGCCGATGCATTAAAAGCTCAGACACTTCCCATACCTTGAAGCCTGAGAGCTCCATCAAGTCCCCCAGAAGGCCACGTTGAGAGGGAGCCGAGCACAGAATCACACAGAATCACAGAATCACCAGGTTGGAAAAGACCTTTAAGATCATTGAGTCCAACCATCCCTGTCCTCTCCTAAACCACATCCCTGAGCACCTCATCTCCCCGTCTATTAAATACACCCAGGGATGGGGACTCCACCCCCTCCCTGGGCAGCCTGTTCCACACCCTGACAGCTCTTTCCATGAAGAATTTCTTNACCCACCTCTCTCCAATCCCCTGTCAGGTCATTCTGGGCAGGGATAAGGTCTCCCCTCAGCCTCCTCTTCTCCAGACTCACCCCCCAGCTCCCTCAGCGGCTCCTCAGGAGGGTTGTTCTCCAGACCCTTCCCCAGCCTGGTTGCCCTCCTCTGGACCCACTCCAGGACCTCCATGTCCTTCTTGTAGTGAGGGGCCCAGAACTGAACGCAGCACTCGAGGTGCTGCCTCACCAGTGCCCAGTCCAGGGGCACAATCCCCTCCCAGACCTGCTGGCCACGCCAGTTCTGATACAAGCCAGGATGCCATCAGCCTTCTTGGCCACCTGGGCACACTGCTGGCTCATATTCATCTGGCAGAGCCAGGCCACCCTCGATCTGCCATGCCCTTGTCTAACCCCTCCAAAGACATCCTGCTCTGTGACTACTGCATGTCTGTGGTCTCCTGTCCATGACACCTGACCCATAGCACTGTCCCCAGGCGCACACCTGCCACCCCAGCACAGCACTGCAGGGCTACTTGGGGCCATGTGTCTGCCTGCAAGGATCCCCTGAGTCCCTACCCTGCCTTCACACCTGCATTACAGCATGGGATGGATTCACCTTTCCAGAAGGACCTGAACCTCCACCACCATGGATCGATTTGTCTCTTTCTGACCCGTCTCAGGCCAGCTCCTTCAGGCCACTAAATGGAAGTGACTCCCAAGTTCTCCTGGGGCCACCTCCCCATTTATCTCAATGAGAGCAGTGACATCCCAGACGGTGATGCATGAGGCATGCCACCTTCCTCCGCACCGTGACATCTCTGGGCTTTCTGCTTTGCTGCCTCTCCGCCACACTCCCCCCCCCACGAGACACCCGTCACCGCCGGGGGTGACAGCTTCTGCACTCGGTTGGGCAGGCAGCAGCACTTCCCAGGAGAAAACACAGGAATTGCACTTTTCTTTGAAAAAATATATAAAAATAAATAAATAAATCCATGGACATGCCTGAAGTACCAGTGGTTGCTTTTGCACCTTCTGGTTTGCTCCTCTCTGGGATGTCTGGTGCTCTCCAGCCCCCAAAAATTGTCTGGGGGGAGAAGGAAGTGTCACCACTACACCAGCAGCTGCAAGGGACAGGGCAGCCCCAAAGGCATCGTGATTGCTGACTTGTCACAGCTGCATCGCTCGGAGCTCGGGGACAGGTGACATTTAGGAAAGACACCCCAACCACATCCTGGGCTGCATCCAGAGGAGCGGTGGCCAGCAGGGCGAGGGAGGGGATTCTCCCCCTCTACTCTGCCCTCGTGAGACCTCACCTGGAGTACTGTGTCCAGTTCTGGAACCCCCAACATAAGAAGGACATGGACCAGTTGGAGAGGGTCCAGAGGAGGCCACAAAGATGATAAAGGGGCTGGAGCACCTTTCCTATGAGGACAGGCTGAGAGAGTTGGGGCTGTTCAGCCTGGAGAAGAGGAGGCTCCGGGGAGACCTTCTAGTGGTCTTCCAGGACCTCAAGGGGGCCTCCAAGAAAGATGGGGAGAGGCTGTTCAGTAGGGCCTGTTGTGACAGGACAAGGGGTGATGGGTTTAAAATAGAGGGAGGTAGATTTAGATTGGAGATTAGAAAANCTGAGGTCAGATGTCCCAAGTCCTGGACCGGTGCTTCATCCACGAAACGGAGAGAAATACTATCCTACACCTCAGCAAAAGGTCCTGACAATATTCAGTGTCTCTCCCTCACCTTTGCACTGGGAAAATGACCCAAATCACACCAAAAAAACAGAGACATCCCCAGTCCCAGAGCAGAGACACACCAGCACATCCCCAGCAGCTCCTCGCTCACCGTGGGTCATCCAGCCCGTGCCACCGAAGGAGCATCCCGGCGGCCTGAACCGAGACCCAGGCACCGCTCGGAGGGATCCAGAGCGGGTTTGGCTCCAGCCTTTCCCTGCTGTCAAAGCCACCAGAGTCCTTGCAGCAAGCTGAGACCATGCAGACACCAACAGCCCCCAAATTATTCTTGCAAACCCTTTTAAAGTGAAGGTTTCCTTTTTAGACAGGCTGGAGAGCTGGGCGGGGAGAGATTGGATGAGATTGAACAAGAGCAAGTGTAGGGTGTTGCATCTGGGGAGGAACAACCCCAGGGACCAGTGTAGGTTGGGAACTGGCCTGTGGGAGAGCAG
>VXBZ01005398.1:391478-409827 GCA_013399135.1 Heliornis fulica
CCCCATGCAGGGTATGCCCGGCCCCGTGTGGCACCATGTGCTGTGGAGGTAGAGCAGAGGGAATTTTGCCCCCTCAAAACACAAGTTATCACCCTGTTGGATTGGAAGTGGGCTCCAGAACCTGCTGGTCATGTGGGTACCCAGCGCATCACAGGCACACCCAAAGGCAGGGCTGAGACCCAGTGGTGGAGGCTGAGGAGGCCTTTGGGTGCCCCTGAGGTCCCATGGGGCACAGATGGGTCCAGGTGGCTCTCAGGGGTGGACCCACTCTTTCCCAACCTGATGGTCTCTCTGTGCTGTCCCCAGCTGTGATCTGGGGACAGCTCATGTGGGCACGGCAACGTCCCAACCCTGCACAGCCCACTCCAAACACAAAGGCTGTGTGCTGATGGGGCCAGCATCTCCAGAGCCCTGGGACTGCTCCATCCCTGGGTGGGAAGGCAGCGCTGTCCATCACAGGTTGGAGCAGCACAACTCAGCATCCGCATCCCCAGCCCCAGAACACCTCAGGTCAGTCTGTCCAGGAGGCACAGACAGCCCCCTCTTTAGATCATTTTTCTTCCAGGGATGAACTCCAGCCCAGAACCTCTTCCCCAGACCTGCTCGAGGGAGTTATTTTTAGGCACCGTGGTAGGAGGCAGGAGCCAAGAAGAGCTTGGACCTGGCTGCAGGAAAGCAGAGCTTAGCGAGGCAGGAAGGAGCCAGAGGGTGGATACGAGGAGCCCTCCCCGCCTGCAGCCACCGCGGCTCCTTCCTCTGTCACAGGCTTCCCAGAAACAGCCACCCAGGGGAAGACACTCGCTTGCTGCACGCAAGGGCGGCAGAGGGGCCCCGTGCCGAGCCCTGAGCAGGACAGGAGAGGGCAGAGGTGGCAGTGGGAGGAGCTTCCAAGAGCATCCCATGAGACCCCGGCCTGGGGGGGATGTCCCCCTCAGAGGCCACACCGGTCACTGGCTTTTGCCCCCATCCACTGCTGGTGGGAGCGGCGGGAGGATGGAGCAGCTTGGCGAGGGGCTGCGATGCTGCGGCACAGGGGGAAGGGTGCTGCCAGGAGAGGGAGGGTCAGGGGAGCCTGAGAGCTCCACCACTGCAACTGAGCAAGCAGAAGGGAGTCAGATGCCCACAAGAATGCACGTGTGGGGTGGAAAGGGTTCAGATGCAGAGGCAGCAGGCAGGTGATGCTCCCTCCCCAGTGCCCTGAGCTTCCCATCCTCCCCACGTGCCTGCAGCCCCGAGACTGTGCCCCCAGCAGCACCCTGGTGTCCCCAGGGTGCCCACCAAGAGCCAAGATGCCAGCTCCTCTGCAGGCTTACAGGACAGGCCCGAGAGCTTTCTGCTCAGCTGGAGCCTGGGTGGCATCAGCATGACGCTGGAGGGTGGCTTCTTCTCCTGGGAAACATGATAGATGAGAGATAAAAAGAGAAAGAACAACTGGAAGCAGCAGTTCCCAGGCTGCAAGGTGAATCCTCACATGGAGGGACTGTCTGATCTCCTCCTGTCATGGGCATCTCCGACTGCCTTATGCCAGAGAGAGGATGTCTGCTCTCAGAGGCGGCAAGAAGAGGCATACCAGAGCCCCAGCCTCCTCCTAGGACAGATGTCTTTGTTCCTGGGAGGAGAAAACTGGCTGGGGTGTGTTTCCTAAAGCATTCTACACCCCCCTGCCCAGCAATACGTGTCCCTATGTGCATTTGAGGATGGTTCCTTCTTCCTTGTCCCTCTGCCTCCAGATTCATGTGCCTGCCCTTGCCACGTACCTGAGGTCCTCAGCATCTCAGGCATTGACTCCTGGTCTCAACATCTTGACTCCTGGTTTAGACAGAAGAAAGGGTAGACCAATATTTATCAATAGATGAGATTTTTCTGAGCTAACTTCCCAGTCCTCATCCTTTATCCATGCAAATGCAAAGTCTTTGCTGTGGGAAAATAGTTTCTAGGCTTGTACCAGTGAGTTCCTGGGGTCTGACTGGGCTGGGAAAGAGCAGCTGATCTGTGGGAGAAGAGGAAAAGAGAAAATCACAGGACAAGAAGTTTTCCTTGTTCCCCAAGAAGGTTCCTATCTCCTGGCCTGTAAGTTGCCCGCAGGTATTCCCATGTCCCATCATCATTCCATCCCCCCACCCCCAGCTTTGATGGACAACTTCCCTCACACTGAATGACACTTGGGGACCCACCAGGGTGTGTGAGGGGCTTCAAGGACGGCTGACCCGGTCTGCACCCTGTAACAGTGACAAGAATGAGCCTTTGCCCTCTCCTTAATCCACCTTCGCCCCGTCGCTGAGAGGAGCCGGTGAACCCTGTCCCCTGACCTGCGAAACGTGAAAGGAAGGAGGCAGCAAGGGGGGGTGGGAGCCAGGACCCTCCAGGGCCTTCAGGCACTGGGCATCCCCCGGGGCTTCGGGCCACCCCCAGCACTCACTGCCCTGCATTGTGCATCGGGAGTGAGGAGGAAGGGGCGCCGGGACGACCCCGTCCCGCCGGCAGCGTGAAAACCGCCTTTGTGTGGGTCTGTAACCCCGGTCCAGGCATCCTGGCCTCTGGTTTCCAGGACGACCAGAGGAGGAGGAGGAGGATGGGTTAATGGAGAGGAAGGTGAGAGACAGCAGCAAGGAGGTTTGCATGGTGAGTTCCACAAAGTGTCTCGGTGGTTTCTTGAAGGGGAGATGCTGGAGTTATCCATAATCACAGCCAAACCCACACAGGGAGCAGGGTGAGTGGAGGGGTCAGGATGCGGCCCATAGGCCTGACTCGGCTGTAACCCTCATCGGTGGGGTCCCTTCTGCTTGCATCTCTTGGTCTCAAATCAAACCTTCCCCAGCTCCCTCCCGCTCACAGAGGGCAATTTGAGCTTACAGTGGGGCCAGTTAGTCCCAGTGGCTACTTGCCCACTCTAACCACTAGCTTACACCACCTCCAACCTCCCCCACCCACCCCACCAAGCACTCAGAGCTCAGGTACATTTTTAGCCAAATATTTACAGTTTGCCCCTTTGCCGCTTTCCATTTCCATCAGGCTTCAGGGGAGTTCAAAGGTGTTTTCCTGCCTCCTACGAGCTCTGGGCTATTTAAAACTGCCAGATGTTGGCAGCACCATTTTCACAGACAACGACACGGTGGTGACGTGCGCGTGGAAATGGCTCATTGCTTGTGAGTAACTCCAGGACCGGCCACGAGCCTTCGGAGTGATGGGTGTCACTCACAGTCCTGTATGGGAGGGAGACTTGGAAAGGGTGGGTGGTGAAGAGCAAAGAGATGCTCCTTTAGGCTGGATATCAGGGAAAAGAAAAACATCAGCTTGGCCAAGGAGATCTCTTAACACTTGGGATGCTCCTTGGGGGGAGTGATGCTAATCCTGCCCCATGGGCTATTTCAAGCAAGGGTGGCCTAGTTGCCGCAGATGCTCTCTCTCACTGGTTCTAGCTCTGGGGATGCTCTTATTCCTCCTGAGGTGCTCAGGAGAGGACAAATATCCCATTGGCATGACACAGCTGCTATCTCAAAGCCCTACCTGTTCTGTCCTGGATGCCTTCACAGTGGTGCAGTGTCATAAGCCTCTCAGATGCCCATGTCCAGGTCCCAGGCTGCAGAATGGGACCTGGGGGGCTGCCTCACTCAGAGACAAATACATGGTTTCTTACACACTCATTACTGTGCAGCTGGGCTGACCTCTCCCAAAGATGCCAACAGCCCTAACGATGACCAGAAGTGTTGCCAACCCCAGGTGAGCTCTGACCCACCAGCACAGTGTTGTTCCATGTCACCCAGCAGCAAAATCCATCCAGAAGAAACCAAAGGGGACTTCACGCTCAAGCTCTCCCTATCCATGGTGACCATCATGTCCAGGGAAAGTTGGGTCTTTTGGGATTGTGTGGCTTCGGGGAAAAGGGGAGGTGAATCCAGACTCTTGCTTGCATGTCCCACACCACTGGAGAACACACTGGACCTGACAACACTGTGGCATTTTCCACTCCTGCTAACAACAAGCTCTCTGCCTGTCTCACACCTCCACTGCTGAAGGCACTGCTACCTTCTGCATCTCTTTGAGTGCTTCCCCGCTCTGACCAATGCAGGAAGGGGAGAATAATACCACATCCATCTGCAAGCACACAGGAACTCGTAGGGAGCTGGAAAAGGACTACCCAATCTGGAGGGGTGCCAGGGCAGCCGGGACACACACCCCCCTCCTCAGGAAACCAGCCAGAGAGACTTTCATTGCCGTGGCGGACGTGGATCTCCATTTTACATCCCATCTGGAGAAAAACACTTCACCTTCCTCACACACACCTCTCCCTTCAGCATCAGCTGCTGGCATATGGGAGTGTGTTGGGCTATTTAAGGAATACGCCCAATAACGTTACAATTACTTACCATAAAAGCCTCGTGTTTCCAATAGCAGCATAATGTTCCAGGCACCTGTCCAACAAACCCAGATTTGTCTTACCTGCCCACTGCAGGAGTCATATCCATGGCAGTTCCCAACAGATATCAAGATGTGCCACTGAGGAAGGACCCAAAAGAGCTGCCAGAGCTGTCTGTGGTGGGGACAGGGGGCAGGACCTTTCATCAGCGGGTGATGAAAGCAGGACCTTTCATCATCCACTGGGATGTCTTTGAGATGCAACATCAAAGCCAGTGATTCACCTGCAGCCAGGACAGTCTGTACCTGGCTGGGACCATCTGCTTGGCTTTGACTCCCAGTGTGGCCCCCGGATGGCCACAGCATCTCCTGCCAACAGCAGATGACAAGGGAAGGGTCCCATGAGACCCTCTCACCTCCTAACACAGTCACCCTGATGCTGGAACGAGGCGGAAACGGACAAACAGAGAACAACCAAAAGGCCTCATCAGTGTTTTGCCTTGGTCAGATCCCACGAGCCCAATCAGCAACATCCGCAACGGCTTTTACAGACCCGGCTGGGCAGCACGATTTTATTCAAGCGTTCCCAGGGAACAAGAAAAAAAAAAAACAACCCAACCCAACCCCATCATAAACATGTGTCTTGCTGAAAACAGTCCCTCCAATTCGAAAACCATGATTGCTCACCAGCCAAGTTACTTGTGGGCTTGGGAAACAGTTCACGAGATGGTGTAACAGGATGTGGGCACCTAATCTCTCCGTACCAGTAGACAGTCATAAGCGCTGGCGCTTACCCAGCAGCCAGCTCCGATTTGTTTGCACACAGGGTTTGCTGGAAAATTGCATCCAGCCATCCAGTTAATAAAAATCATCCTCACACAGCTCACCGGCAGCGTTCGCTGAATGAGAGACGGATGCTAAATTATTCACCCCGCGCCATCGGAGTCTCGGTGGTGGAGGGAGGAAGATTTCATGGCAATTACGGAGCACTTCACTCACTGGGCTGTGAGGCTCCTATCTGCTACTAAATTCACCAAGAAAAATGGGGAGGGGGGAAAAAACAGGGGGAGAAAAAAGAGGCAGCAGCATTTTTAAGCATCGACTGTTCATCAGACAGCAGCTCTAGGACACATTTCTGAACTTCACGGCAAGTACCGATCCAGAGGGGAGTGCAGAGTTGTATGGGTAATCTGTTGTTTAGAGCATCCCACCCACACAGATGTAGGAGAAAAAATAATGAAGATGCAAAATCCCATTCTGCCCATCCTGTCTGGTACCTCAGAAGTCGGTGGAGAGGTGGCGTAACCTTCTGGACGTGGCACTGGTCTTCACAGCCAGGCACTTGCGTGTTCCTCCAAGGATTCAGCTGTTCTCTTCATCTGCTGAGCCACCTCCCAGCCCACCCAAATTTTGAAGGGTTTTAACACTGGCAGCCAGGGAAATTGAGATATTTGTCAGGTCATGGGCATCCTAGGAGGTCCTTGTTCTCAGCACACAACTAGAAACAGAGAGGAAATTTGGAGAAAATTCTCTTGGACATTCACAGCCAGGTGCTTTGGTGTCTACAGTGGAAGGGTCTTGGTGGAACTGCATGGTGACAAGATCCCAGATGCTTTGCCTGTGCCTGGAAATATACCTTACCCTGCTGCATAACACACCAAGCAATTTGTTTTATCAGGAACCAAGCAGAGGAGAGACATTAAACAGCAGTACAGAGCATGTCCCCGCAGGCAGAGCGGCAGAAGAAGATAGAGCACCTTGGCGGGACATAAAAAGCTCTGGGAGAACAAAAGAAGGGAAGGAGGCAACAGAAATCAGACATGAAAACAAGCTTGATAACTTGTTCAGAGCCACAGACTCAGCACTGAACACCAGAGATTTGATGGGGGGAGGGGGGGCAGGGATGGGATGTTCGTAAAGATGGAGACAAAGACACCATGTGATTCCTTAACCGCTTATATGGCCCAGATGGGAGAGAGGGACAAAGATGCAGTGCTGCCATGTGGCTTCCCACTGAGCTTCACAATGCTGGGAAGGACTGGGACAACCACAAGATGCCTTGGGTAAGTTCATTAACTGGGAGGCTTCTTCCTCTTCATGCCTTTTTTCATCCAGGCCATGGAATTTTCACCCTTGGTATGACTCTGGAGATCACAGAGGCTGGCATTGGATGGAGAAGTCATGCTGGAGCTTGAAAGTCAGGTTTGAGATCCTCAACCTGCTGTGGCTTGGACTTAGTGCATCCACAACACACTCAGGAAGACACAACTTGGGCTGTCTGCTGCCTTCTCAGCCCTGCCTGTTCCCAGCCCATCCAGACTGTGTGAAGCTCGGATTGCTGGTATGTTCCTCCCCAGAGATCCCAGCACGGGGCTGAGGGCTATGTGAAGGCTATGAGGGCTATGTGAAGGTTATGGTCAGTCTGATCTCAAAGTCAAGTGTAGACTCAGAGTAGGCAGCACAGATTTCCCTGGTGAGGTCCTGTGATAGCTGGAGAAAATCCTGCAGCCTCACCCACCCCCTCTTTGGGTCCTTTACTGAGTCACTGCTTCATCGAGGGGATTCATCCTGCCTGCTGACAGGCCATAGAACTACATACTGGTGAGATCCCTCACATGGGGTCCCTACTGCTTAGTGGAGCTGCCCAAGGAGATTGCAGATCTCACCAAGTCTCCCTGCTCCTGTTCAAGGTCCAAAACACACTTGGAAAGAGACACCAGTGAACTCTAAACCAGCCCTCACCCATCATGGAAACACCCTGTAGGTTCCCTTGTCCTTTGCTGGATTTCTGGAAGTCTCTCATTCCTCTGACACCCAGCAGCCAGACTTTATCAGTGGCTCCATTAGCACGTGTCTGGAGCTGAGAACCCACGTCCTACTCTCTCAGAGTCTGTCCCTCTTTGGGAACCTGAAGGAAAAGCTAGGCTGGAGCTTTGTCTTCTGAAGGTAGCTCAGGACTTGGCATTTTTAATCTATTGTGAGAAAAAAAACAACCAGCTAATTCTAGGAAGAGCCCCTCAATTTTGGTAGCAAAGCCAGAGCCTTCCTGAAGACGTGACCCAATGTCCCATGAGCTTTAGAACTCATGAAGCTGTTGATTTACTTATACAAAGGCCACCTTTGCACCACACATCATCACTGGTGCCTCCTAACACAAGAAGTACCCACTGATGGAAGGGCACAGAACCAGGTTGTTTTTCCTCAGCACCTCCTCACATACCCCTTGCCATCTACTCTGACCTGACTGGCTCATCCCTGTGGACAAAGCAGCTCATAACAGAAGAAAAATACTCTGAGACAAGTTTGAATTTCCACTTGTCTTTGGACTCTTCCACGTTTTCCATATCTTCTGGGATGAGAAGAAAGCAGGAGCTTCAGCAGCACATGCTCCTGCTCTGGAGCGTGTGCTGCTGAAGCTCCTGTTTTCTTCTCATCCCAGTCACCTTGGCAGTTAAGATGGGATGCTCCTACACAGAGGTGTTCGATGCTCTAGTCACTTTCCTCTTTTCTTTCTGAAGTTGGTCCTTCTGTCCTTGAGAAGCTGAGGGACACTCAAGAGGAAGGCAAAACCCCACAAAATACCAGGTGGCAACATCCATAGGCACACACACAAGGTAAGGCACCACAGCACTCATCCCTCAGCATTTCCTGGTGGTCTCCAGTACATCAGTCTCATCCAGCCCATTTCTCTCCCTCCAAAACACGGTGGGCTTTTAGCCTGAGCTCTGGGGGGTGTTTGATTTTTAATGCTTACTTATTTATTTTTGACATTGCACAGGCCGTTTCAGCGCCCGCTTTATCTCCAGTGATCTCTGACCCCTGCGTGTCAGGAGTTCAATCTGGGACGTTCCACTCTTTGCCCCCACTTAATTCTTTTTTAGCTGCTTGTCCTTTGAAACCTGGTGCCATATGTCAGCCCCAAAGAGTCCCCATCAATACCGGGGGACCGCGTCCCTGTGACCTCGCAACCTGCGCCGTAAAGGGCAGAGGGCAGAGCGGAGCGTTGGCCATGTTTTCATTACGCGATTTCGGGAGGGGGAGGGGGAGCCTTTCTTTCTTGCTTTCTTTCTCACTTTCTTTTCAGGACATTTAGTTCAGCTGGGACAGCAGAGCCTGAGGACTCCTCTGCCTCATCTAATGAAACGGAGCGAGAGGACCGCTAAGGATCAGGGTGGTTGAAAGGTGGAAGAGATGTGGCGGCGGTGGCACTTGTCCCATGTAAGAAAGGAATTGTTTGTGCCTGTCCCATCCAGTGCTGGTGCCCCTTGCAATGAAGGGACCAACTACAAATCACTCTGTCCACACAGGAGACCCCTGGCTGCAGCCTTGCAAAGGGGGGAGCACCCAATTTCTCTCCTCCTAAATTCCCACACCTGGCCCAGCTGAACCTCTGCTCCAGGGAAAGGGTCCCTGGGAAGGTGCTGTGGATCCATAGCTGGGTGAACAACCCTACACCCCACATTGCAGGCACGGCGGTGGGGATACCTCAGGCCACCCCCACTGAGGGGCTGCCCTTCTCAGGGTGCACTAGCCAAGGGCTGCTGTATTTGAAAGCCACTCGTCCTTCCAGGAACAGACCAAGGGACACTGAACCCAGCTTCGCTTCATCAGGGAGGAACACCCAGCAGTGAAGTCTGTGGCCGGCTACCAAGCATCTACAGGATCTTCTCCATTAGCTGCAGTTGGTTCCATCTCTGTAGCATCAGGTGCTGTGTCCTGGCCAAGAAAGGCAGACAGGGACCATGTGGCAGGGCTGGGATGACAGTGCTATGGCGTTGTTCACCACATGCCATGTCCCTTGGGTAGAGGTCATGTCCGGTGTCACAGCTATAGCCGGGAAAAAGCTACTCCCCAGTGCAAGGACCAGACCTCCAAGTGGTACAGAGCAGAGCATGGCCAAAACACAGTCTGTGCATATTACTGGTTTGGGGTCAGTGGCTTGTGCATGACCCTCTTTGAGGACTTTCAGGAGCATCTTTGAGCTCAGAGGAGCCAGTGACTGCCCCCTTACCCTAGCTACCCAAAGCCCCATGGGGTGAGAGCACCACTTCTTGGCTCTCCCCAGGGTGTTCAGGTTTCCCACTGAGGCTGAAGAGCCATGAAAGCACCTTGATCTGCCACTCAAGTGTTCGCTGGAGGACAGGAAGGATGGGACATCGTGTACATAGTGTGCCACCCCCACTGGGGGCAAGGGGAGTGGATACCCCAGACAGCAGACACATGCTGTGCACCATCCAATTAACCCTTCTGACAGCTTGGATTAAAAATAAAGGGGCCTCCAGGTCCCTGCTGGAGTGGCCTATTTTACGTGTGCACCTCCTTGGTTTTGCCTCAGCATATGATGTTCAGGAGGCAGTTATTTCAGGAAAGGTACGCTATAGATAACTGATCTGCCAGCCAGGTGTCATGTTCCTTCATTTATTTTCAATTACTTTGTCTCTTTAGCTCCGGTGAGAATCGCCTGGTGTCAATTCATTTGGTCACCTCCGCGCCTGCCGCCCCTCTCCGGAGGCACTTCTCCGGTGTGGTGTGATCTCTCCCTAGGGGCAGGCTGTTACAAAACAGCTCTGCTTCTCTTTCAGCTTCATCTCCTTCTCATCTTCCGGGACACCCCCGGGGCTCTGTGCCCTTTGTCAGGGTCGCGGAGTGTTTCTGGGAGCAGCGGTGCTGTGACCAGGCAGAGGAGAAAAGCTTCATCCCTGCAAGAAACCCAGTCCTGGGGTGGGAGCTTCCCCTCTGCTCCTCAGGACCCTCACGATGGGCAGCAGCTGTGCCCATCTTTTTGCAGGTCTCCTGCAAACCTGCTTTCTCAAGAGCATCTGGTTGTCATGACTTACTAGATGGTGAGCTCAAAGCCTGGACCTCCCCTGCCCCTTGGTTCCTCCTTTGGAAGCTCATTTCCCCCCTTTGCTGCCAAGCATTTGGGTATGTGCATACAGTGAACTGGACCTGGGGCTTGTCTGGCCAATGTTCCTCTCCATGACAGGGAGCTGACCATGGGTGGGCAACCAGGACCTCCTGCACCCCTGTCACAGTTTCCCTATGCAATGCAAACACACAAGCACATGGAGAAGTCTCAGTTCTCTAGTGCAGAACCTGCATCTCCTGGCCAAGACCAGTGATTACCCTCTCACCTGGAACAGCATAGTCTCCTTGGAGGTTCATCCATGGGTGCCAGCAACACCAGTGGTTACCCTTTCACCTGGAACAGCATAGTCTCCTTGGAGGTTCATCCATGGGTGCCAGCAGCACCCTGAAGGCACCAGAGCACAGGAGCCAGGCACCATCCCAACAAGCATTGGAGGAAGGTAGTTTGTGCTGGCAGCCTCAGGGCTCTGCTCATTCCTTCTGTGGACTCTTGTTTTCTCCTTCCCACCAATACCAGCACCACGCTGTGCCCCTCCAGCAGCGGTTCCCTGCTGCCGCCCTCCTTCTTCACAGCCCAGGCAGAGCTGCCCACTGTCTCGCTGCCCATCCATCCATGCCCACCTAGACCATGGCTCCTTCTAACAGAGCAGGGATCACTGCTGAGATAGCACGCAGGGAAATAGGGACCCTTCTGACAGGAGGTGACACCAAAGTCTCCAGACATGTCTTGGGAGAGACAATCCAGCCCCCCATGCCTCTCTCCCGTGCAGTGCTTTGTGATCAAAGGCAGAACCCTCCAAATCCAAATTCCTCTATGCTTAAGGGAAGTCCAGACCTGTGGTTTAAGTCTGGGCTCTCCTCCAGGTGAACCTTCTCATGGTGGACCACCTTTAGGACGAAGTATCATCATCCCTGCTTACACTTCTGGGCTCCTTTTCACCCACCTGAGCTGCTCCCTAAGTGCGGTCCGAGCCATTCCTGGCATGTCCCTGCTCCCGATGGCACCGCTGAGCTGGCAGGGCTGGTGACATGGGCTTGCTTGTCTGCCTGCTCACTGTCAGCAACACGGCCAGCTCCGTGCTGATGGTGACAGCAGCAGGAACCGAGAAGGGCATGATGTAATTTTCAGATCCGTCGGGAAGGTTTCAGCAGCGCTGGCTGGAAAAAAACAGCATTTTCCTGTGAAAAAGGGCACATTTGCTCTGGTTTCAATGAGAAAGAAATAAATAGAAAGCCTGGTAGTGACTGTCCTTAATTGATTAGTCATTTCTGCAGATGATAATTGCACATCAAAAGACTGAGATCCTACTGTTTCATGCAAATGTCCTTTGGAATAGCAGCAAGGCACAGGGGAAGTGGGTACAGGAGAGAAATCCTTTAGGAGCTACCCAGGAGACTTTGGAGATTGAGTTTCATTTGCAGAAAACATTTCTGGAAGAAATATCCTGTACCCCAGACACTTCCCAAGCACCAGAAACATAGAGGGGGGGAGGATGCCATGGGAGCACCCAGACAAGGAGCTCTCCAAGATTCTTTGGACACCGGTGGAGAACTTCACTGCACCTGCAGAGCCAGGGGCTGAGATGTTGCTGCTCATGCTTGTAGAGCTCTGGTAGTAACCTCAGGAAGACCAGCAGCCCCGCAGCTCGGACTAAAAGATGGACCTCCTGTCCTTCTGTGCATCACCTCCAGGTTGAGATCTTCTCCAGCACACGTCAGGGGTGTCCAGCCTGACTGCTGATCTGCGATGTCTGGGGCACGGGCTGAACCACCGGCTCCCGGGCTCACACGAGGATCTCGGTGCTCACTTCATTATTTCAGCGAAGCTGCTAGCCCTGATGTCTGGCAAAAGAGGCTTGTGAGCATGACTCAGTCAGCCTCCAAAAGCAGCAATGAAAAACAAGAATCTGCTGTGAGCTGCATCTTGATTTTTAAGCCAATCTCACGAAGCGCTGTGGGGCCAAAGCACGGAGCTGCAGTATCGGGGCAGCCCCACAAACTGTGGGCATTTCGGGGTGCTTGGAAGCAAACTCTCTGTTTTGTGAGAGCACCGTGGCACATTGTCGTCACTGGGGTCACAGAGACACTCTTGTCTGTGGGGAGCAAGGCCCCCCCTGCATCCCCAGGGCTGCAGTCCCAGCATGGGAGAACCTTTTGGTGGTGTTATGTCTTGTTTGAGCTATTGCAGAGGGTCCTGGCTGCCCTCACACCTTCTCCCTCACTGGCCCGTGGGAATCCCAAACCCAGCATCCCCCCAGGGTCTCATTTCCCAAGCATTACTGAGCAGCTCTGAATGGTGGTAGACCCAGGGGTGGGGAGAACCCAGATGGTTCTCTCGTATCTGCCCTGACCAGGGCAGAGTTCGCTTCTTCAGACCAGAGCAGAGTTCGCTTCTTCAGACCAGAGCAATGGTCAGAGAGAGGTCTGCTGGGCAATAAGCTGTCCTCAGCCCTACACAGAGGATGACTATGGCCAACCATGGTTACAGTTGTGCAGAAGCCATTCTGCAAACCCCTCCAGCTTAAACTCCTACTCCCTGATCCCTACAACCCTTGCAGAGAGTGGACAACCAGACCTGACCTTCTGTCTGGTCCTTTCCACCCCTAATGAAGCCCAGGTTCCTACACTCATATCACCTTCAGCACCAGTTAGAAAACAGCTGACATACAACTATTCCTTCGTCTCCTCATCACCGTCACTGATGAAGTCATCAAGGAAGCAGCACTTTGGATCCTCGGGGTAGGCTGAATTCCCCTGCTGACCCATTGAAACCGTCACAGAGGCCAGGTTCAGATCATTTACCTTCAGATGTCTTCAGAGCAGAGGGCTGTCGAGAGCTCCTTCCCTCTTTGTAGTCAGTGAAGAGAAATAGGCACTTTCAGGGCATGAGTCATCTGACCTATTTAGCCATCTTAGGAAGAGATGAATGAGTCTTTAAGAGGGCTTGTTTCTTTCCACTGTCTAGACAGCCAACCTCTCGACTGCAAACACCTACCCTTGCTCTCCTGGAGTGCACCAGCCACCCTTGACACCAGGAACCCTTCCTGGGCTGGTGAGGGATGATGGCTTCCTCTGGATTTCCAGCATGAGCAGAGGTTTGGATCACACCTGGGCATCTTCAGAGAGGTTTGAACTTGGTCTGACTTTGCTTGTTCTAAGGGCAAGAGAAGACTTCAATACTGTAAGGGTAGAAATCTACTTTTGGAAAACCTTCTCTGCCTCAAAGAAAGGCTTTGGTGGAGCTGAGCTTGCTCTGGACACGCTGATCCATGCTACAGGTCCTTTCAGCTCTGAACATCTGTCTGTGTTGGCCAAGAAGCAGAAGCTTATTATTCTAAGCTAAACTGGCAAACATGACTCAACCATCCAGATGGTACAGCTGCATGACCTTCATTTGGGGCTACCTCCAGTTCACTGAGGATATGGACCATGGAGTGCTTGACTCTGTGGAGTCTCTACCTGGTCTTCACATGGATACAGAACATAAAAAATTAGCAGTACAGATTAGAGAATCACCCTAATCTTAGGAGAAAGCTCAGGTACTGCCACTCTGTGATTCCTGGGGCCATGATGACTTTCTTTACACAGGAGAAGGAAAATGAGCAAGCAGTTAACCATCTTTCTCATATCATCATGGTCAGTAGGCCACCTGCCCTTGCCTCTCTCTAATCTCACAGTACAGCTCCTGAGCGTTCTTTCAACCTTCCTCTCCAGGACCACAGCCATAAAGACCCACAGATACCAGTAAGATTTGTTGGCATGACCTGATGAGGACAGGGAGGGCTTGGGAAGGTGGTACCTAAGCCAAAAGGTTTCTGAGGTAGTTAAAGGAAGGCTGTGCATCTAGGAATGAAACTGGTTGGCTGTGTCCAAGAAAGAGGGACTTTGGCACTGAGAAGAGCCAATGGGTGGCAAATGGCCTTAAGCCACCTTTTGTTTTAAAAGCAGGGAAGAGTGAGTCACAGTGAGGTTTTGGGCTCACATCTGTACTCCACAACCCTGAGACAGATCCTTGACACTGTGGCTGAGGCACTGGGACCTATTTTGGAAAGCATGCTCTGATACCAGTAACGGTACAGACTGGACTACAAGACCAGTAAAACAGCCTTCAAAAAAGGCTTTACAGTGAGGGTTGTGTTTTTATTTAAGCATAAAGGTTGAGAAGGCTCTTGAGCACAGGTCTAGCCTAGCAAAACCATCCCACAAAAGGACCCTCGAGGGAAAAGCTGGAGTCTAGGGCTAGAAGCTGAAGCCGACAAACTCAAATGGGAGTAAGGGGAGTGCCACTAACCATTGGATTCCTTAAGCCACAGGATCTGTGTGAAAGGACTTCATGCTCTAAAAGTGCTTGAATAAAAATCCACCATCTTTGTGAGAGGAGGTTCAGGCCAACAGAAGACACCCTCGGGCCAAGAAGACATTACCGGGCTCTGACACGCAGAAGGGCACGAAACACTGGCCTGTGATATGCACAGGGAGATCAGAGGCACCAGCCTGGTCCAGCAGCTGTGGCCCAGATTTGTCTTTTTGGGGACAAACACATCACCAAGGTACCTTCTGCAGCCAGCAGGGAGAGCCAGCCATGTCCAAACCCCAGCTCCCCTGCAGAAGATGTCCTGTGGCATCGCCCCATCTCTTCTGGCGATGAAGCAACCTTGGGAAAATGTTGAAATCTCTGTGGAGTGACTGAACCACACCCCCCCCTCCCAAATCTCAGGAATTTCTTACCTTAGTCCCTCCCTGCTTGCTCCAACCCCAAGCATCTGGGACAGTCACAGCAGAGAAGCACACACTGAGAGATTTTTCTTGAAGCATCAGGAGAGGGCTACCAAGGGAGATGTCATGTACCAGACATGCCCCCACCACCCAGTCCATGCCAGCCCAGACCCCCACCACCAGTACCAACCCTGCTGAAGCAGGAGTCATCACACCCCAGCTACCACAAAGAACGAGACCATGTTCAAAATTAATATATATTTTTATTGAATAGTTGCTCTAAGTGGGCTTGTGGACCCACCCATAGAATTACCTCTTTCATCTTAGCAGTGGTTCAGTAACATTTATTAGCTTTGCAAGAGAAGAAAACCAAACAGAAGTGGGTGCATTAAAATAAATAGGTTTTTTTTTCCTTATCTTTAAAATAAACTTTTCAAATAAATACTTTGGTGTTTTTTTTTCTTTTTAATTTTTTTTCCCTTAAAAGGTACAAGAGTATTGTCAAAAAACAGCCATCAGGTTATAAACATATATTATACCTTATAGAAAGGAACCCAAATAAAGACAGCTGGGGAGGGATCTCTTTATACACTGTACAGAATGCCTTTGTACCAATTAAATGGAGAATTAGAGGCTTCAGTTCTTGGTATGAGGCTCTCCTTTGAAGCCAAGGGTGATCCATCTTCTAAGGAGAGCTTTGTGCTGAGGACACCTGGGGAGGCAGGAGGCTGTGGCACAGCATCGCAAAGGTCCAAGGGGTCTGGGAAGGGATGGGCAGTGGGGAAAGGCAGGGGAAGGGGAAGGGGGAGAGGGGCTGCCCTGGGGCAGCACGGGCAAGGCAGGGACCGGCCGTGCCATCTCCGGGGTGACCACACACCTCTTATCCGAGGCTGCCATTGGGACAGAGGGTGTGAGAAACCTCCTCTCACGAAGCACAGGGAAGATCACTGGGGTGGGTTTGGTCCTGCAGGTGCTGAAGCCCTTTGGGGTGCTGCTGGGAGGTGCAGCAAGAGGGAGACCCAGTGAGACACCTTGCACTGCTTCCCCTCACCTGGCACTTGCATGTTCCCTCTGCCCCACGGAGACCTGAGAGCTCTTCCCACCCATCCAACATCCCTCCTGCCTGCAGCCACCTGGAAGAACAGCGTTCAACCTTCCTGGATTACATCCTCAGGGATCCTTCTGCAATACCACCCCGAGCAGGACAACAGATCTGACCCACACAACCTCCCACCCTACACTCTGGCAGGAGGGATTTGCAAGAGATCCACATGCTCACCAGCAAGTGCTCTCAACACAGGCTGAGCCCAAAGAGATCGCAGCTCTGGCTCGTCCCACATGGACCAGATGCCAACCAGCAGCCCCAGGTGCCACAGGCATCCTGCAGGTTGGGGCTCTGCAGGCTCCTTGGAGAAGACAAGCCTGAACTGGATCCTGTTATGGACCAAGAATGGGCTTTGGGTGGGGGGTGCATCCTTTATCTGCTTTTCTCACATGTTGATCACCAGAAGTCAGACCTTCCAGTACCTGAAGACCTCCTGGCTTTCTCCAGCCTCGAAACACCCAAGGGCAAAAGACAGAGCAAACTAATGAATAAGTTTTGGAACCACCAAGTTTGGGGCACAGTGTGCTCTATGCAGCTCCTGCAAACCTTGTGGCAGTTCCTCCCACCCCTCCACTCATCCCACTTTACTACAGCCACTCATAAATCACTTTTCTGTGCTCAGGCTTCTGTACTGGTCGATGATGTTGCCCCTCACCAGTTTTGGGTTCACACAGATGGATGTGGGAAAGCAAAGTCTGTGGAGTTTAATGGGAGTCTAAGAGTCCTAAATACTTTCCAACCCTCTTTGGTCAGATACTTGGACCAAGGTTTCTCGGGGACTGGTAGACAGCTCTCCACAAACCACTTTCAGCCTTGGTTTGGAGGAGCTGGGATGGAAGAGAGATTCCACCTCAGGCCACCAGTAATATCCACACACAAACACCCCACCAGTGCTGGGCCTGACCACATGTTTACCAGTAGCGAAGGAGGGGAGCAGGACCAAAGAAAGCCTTGGAGAAAGCAGACACCAGCAATTTCTCACACATGGATGGAGGTGTTGGAGGTCTGGGTGGGAGGAGGAGATTTCTGCATGTGGAGCTCAGGTCCTGCTCAGGAGCTCCTGTCTCCTGCTCCTTGGGAATCTCCATTTCCCTGTTGAAATCTGCCCTAAATCTGCATGTTTCCTGGCAAAGGAGCCCCACAACCAGTAGAGACACACACCACAGAGAAACATTCCTGTGCAAAGCAGACCCACCCCTGCCAAGTCACAGGGCACGGGGAAAACAGAGGGACTCGATACGCGGCTCTCCCGTAAGACAACCAAAAAGACACGTCAGGACAGAGAGAAACCCAAACTGCCAGGACAAGCAACTGCAAACAAACATCTGGAGCAGATGTTATCTGACTCATTGCAGGGTGGGGCAGGAAAGGGGCTCACAGCCCCAACTGAGACTGGAGTCGTCTCTGCAGGGAAACCAAACTCTCTGGCAGCCGAAGACGGGGAGGGAGCAGGATGGAGCTGCTCTGAAGATGGTGAGGAAAGCTTAGAGGAAAAATAAAAAAGAACCATGGTTGGAGGCTACCCACAGCCTTCCTGTCACCAGATGAGTGCAGTGAACCAACACTGGCCTCCTCGGAGAGCTTTTGGCAAGTCCCAACCTGTCCTTTCTGCTGAGAGCAAGGAGTGAAGGAGTGGGAGCTCTCCGGGGCCCCCGGACTGAGTGGGAAGCAGCAGCCCCCACGTGAAGGGGTAGTGCCTATGATCAGGGTAGGGATCAACCTCTCCACACTTCTCCAGCCCATGTGGGTTGGGATGTGGCTTTGCATTTTGGCCTCACCAAAGCCCTGCTTTGGTCTGACAGCCCCTAGCACCCACCCAGGGCTGTCCAACTCTGCCATTCCCTTCTACACGACCTGTAGGCCACAAAACATATCTTGCAAGGGCATCATTTCTTGGAGACATGACATTCCAGAGACCCAGAGGGACTCCTCAGCCCTGCACCCAGGCTGTGATTCCCCGATAGAAATGGGACTTCAGCACCGACCCAGAAAAAGCCCATTAGGTAGCAAGCTCCTGGCCTCCTACCAATTACTGAAGGTAGATATGCTGCCAGAGTAGCACGGGGCTCCACCTCACAGCGCTGGTGCCAAGCAAAACTGGCTCTGGGGAGCTGGTGTGTGGACAGCCGTCTTCTCATCCTCCAGCTCCAGCACCCGGGGGAGGTCACCCCGCGCTCGCATGACTTGGGAGGCTGTGAAAATGATGAAGCCTCACATGTTGAGTCATTCCACCATCAGGAGAGGAAGCAATGAATTGCAAAGATACAGAGGTGGTAACTAAATTTACAAGTAGGATCCATTTAA
>VXBZ01005398.1:433912-447025 GCA_013399135.1 Heliornis fulica
GGATCTGGGCTTGGGGCTGCCCCGGCTGAGGGACCCAGAGCCCGAAGGGCGGTGTGTAACGTGGCTCTTTCCTCACTTGTTTACCCTTTTCCCTACGAGACATCGGTACGATCCGGATTTCAGAGCCTTCAGTTCCTCGGGTGGCATCGGCCTCCTCCAGCATCACCAGACAGGGTGCTACAGCCTTCCAGGGACCTGCTGGCTGCAAGGGGGAGAGCCGTGGGCACCCCGGGGTACCACTTCCTCAGCGTCCCGAGCCTGCCTGGAGCTTCGCTCCATCATTTCCATCGCTCCCAGGTATCGTTGGCCGTCCCAGAGTTGGGATGGGGGCTGTCACATTGCCGTTAGCCTGGGAATGAACAGCTCTACCTCCTTCCCTGATAGAAGGCAATTCCTCCTTGCCCAGAGAGAGCTCTCTGGCCCCTCTCTGCCAGGGCAGGACTTGGGAAAGGTGAATGAAATGGTTTAATAGTAAGAGTTTACCGTGATAAGTATCCCACGGGGATACTTATACCACAAAGGCTGACTGCTTTGCTTGATTTAAAAAATAAAAAGAATTAGAGATTAGAGCTTGTTTGTGTGAAGCAGTGCAGCCTGGAAAGGCTTTGCTTGGGATGGATGAAGTGGCTGCAACCAGGAGACTGTTAGGGAAGTAGGGTCTGGAGTCAGGTGGTTGGTGTTAAATGTGGGATGAGCAGATAATTACCTTTGTTTCCAGGGAAATGAAGTAGCTGTGAAGCTGGCAGTGTCTGGGATGTCTTTATTAGCTCCTTAATTTAATTGAAATCCCTTGTGGGGAAGGGCTGGAGGGGGAATCTGATTCCTGACAGCTGAGATTTAATATAGATGTCTGCTGCATCGGAGTGGGTGGGGTAGGAGCCTTTCTCATCAGGGGACAGATAATCTGCCTTTTGCTTCTTTTATAATTAATAGGTAAACTAGGTAGGTTTGGGTGTTCAACCTTTAACAGAGTGGCTGAGATGCCTGCTGTGCCTGATGCCCTGGGGCACTTGGCCTGCCCTGTCACCTGGGTGAGCGTACTTTGCTCATCTGGTTCTGCTTAGCCCTCCCAGGCAGCAGCTCTGCCTGGCCTTTGTGTCCTCCTTGTTTTGTTCAATCTCTGTTCCCTTTGGGAAGGTTACCTTCACTCAAGCAGTGGCACCCCAGGGTGTTTCTGTCTCTTCCAAAGCAGATAGAAATGTCAGATTAATGAGATGTATGTAGCCAGGAGGCCAGCAGGATGCAAGCCTGAGGTCTGCAGGCAGAGCATTTCTCTGGCTGCTCTGAAAACCAGTTTAGTTTGTGTGTCTCCCTCTGAAGCATAAGGCATGTTGTGCTCTTGAAACTTTCCTGTATTGTAGGATCAGAAACCCTTGCTTTAGCCAGATGCTTCTTGGCACAGAAAAGGATGTGTGAGTGTGAGCAACTAGGTGTTTGGAAACACTTAATGAAAACCAAATAACTTTTTTCAGATGCCAAATGAGGTTGAAAATCGGGCTGGACATGCTGTCACAGTGATGCAACAGGACTGTCCACAGAGGTTAGGGCACCAGAGTGGCTTCCCCCACGCCAGCAGGCCAGTGTCACCACGTTCCTGGAAAGTTTAGGCTGAAGGCTGGCTAAAGACCACAGATTGGTGTGGTTTCTCCTTCTGTATACATCTTCATTGCTGAAACCATTTAGTTACTCATTTCTTCTAGCTCAGAGTGGGAATTGTGGTGCTTTACCAAAACTCAGCCCTGGTTCCTTCAGATGCCTCCTGTACCAGTTGAGAGATGGACCACGAGCGGCCAGGCAGGAGGTCTCTGGGACACACCAGCCCCTCCTGAGACCCACTTTCTTTCCTCCTCATCTTCCTCTTGCAGCGTGTCTCCTCTCTTTCTCTCTTGAGACTTAAGGTAATTCCTCAGGTTGTGAGATACAGGAGTTCTCACACAGATTGTCTGCAGGTTGTCGTGCTTGTAACAGTAACTAAATGTCTCTCCTCAAAGTCCAGAGGTCTTCTTCCTCCTGCCCTTTCTTTCTAAATTTTGAGGGAGGTTTTATGTTGCAAACTTTCAGCCACTGTGTTTTTCTGCTGCAAAGACTGGACAGCACAGGGATGAGAAGCATAAAGGTGAGGTAAACAGGGGGAAAGAGCTGCTCCCATAACTAGTTCCAGACAGGAGAGAGCTGTTCTCTGTGGTTAAACAAACATAAAAGCAAAATGAAATCCTACTAATCACATGGAGTCATTCTGTGCTGTATTCAACTCCTTGGTAGCTTTTGTATCTCTTGAAAAGGATTAATCTAAGGCCTCTCAGTGAGCTGTTTGTGGTGTCGGCTTCCAGCAGGAACAGCAGAAGAGCAGGAGCTCTTGTAGATTAGATTAAATAGCTGGCCATTACCTGTGTTTGTGCTCTGGTGAGTTTTGATATTGGGAGAGAAAACACGTGCAGAAAGAGATAACTACAACCAGAGCCACCACAGACCAAGGCCACCATCTGACTGGATTTCTAGCTGAGCTTTTCCCATCAGTTTTGAGTCCTGCATACAGCCATGTGTGAATGAGCTTCCTTCTTATTCCCTTTTTGTTCCCTCTGTTAGGCTAGAGGATATCCTTGATATCCAAAAGCCAGACTGACAGAGCCTTCCCTCCTGGGTGTCTTTCTCAAAAGCAGCTTTGTGAGTCATATTGCTCAGGTCAGAAAGTTAAAACATTGCCTTTAAGTTACAGAAAGTAAATAAGCATCAAAGTCAGCTCCTGGTTTCTTGTAGCTGTAGATTTTGTTCAGTTAATTATTAAGTTTGCATATCAAACGTGGCTAATTCTTGTTCCTATACTAAGTTTCCAAATCTGGAGGGCTGTTGGGAAGCATTCTCCCAGAACTAAGTGTTTCTCTAAAACCTGATGTTCTGTCTGCCTGGAGACCACCGCAGGGAGAAGCCGTTACCCTCATGTGCCTTCAGGCGCCTGGTGACTCAGGATCTGGAAGATCTCAGGTGCCTCAGTTTCTGTAGCAAGAATGCTGAAGCCTTTGGGGATGTCACAGCTCAGTCAGAATCTATAAAGAGTTTCACAGTGGGGTTTGAAGCACGCACTCGGTTGTGGTAGCTGAAATCTTGGTTACCACGGGTGCTGGTCAGCAAGCAAGATGCTCCCAGTGCCTCCTGTCCCACTGTGCAGAGCCAGACATTGGTTTCTGGTCCGAAACCAGCTGACTTGTTGGCCAGCCCAGTTCCTCACAGCCTGCTGAGGAGCCAGCACTGCATTTTGACAGCTGCAGAAATAGGGAACTCTCAGTGACTTGTACACAGGCTGTGGCCAAAACCTCACAGAACCCGATGGCTGCAAAGTCTGCAGCTGCATCTCTTGCAAGAGACCACACAGTCTCTTGAGGAAAATCTTTCCACTTTTCCCCCTCTTGGAGCTGTCTGGCTGCATTTTATTTTGCTTCCTTCCCATGCTGCTGTTTGGGAACATGGCTCCTCTGTTGGCTTTACTGTTACTGCCAGCTTCTGGGATCTTGGTGCTGAGTCAGCCACAAAGCAGAGAAGCAGCCAGAGCACCAGTGCCTGTCGTCCTCAGATAAGAAATGGAAGGAAAATCCGAAGCCTGGGCTAAGAAGCCTTCCCAAGCCAGTGTCTTAGCCAGTGACACCGTGGTTTTGAGCACTTCAGGCCAAAGCTGCTAAAATCCTGCTGGGTGTAGACCTGATCTTCAGAAATTGCTAAACACAACGGGGCATTTAGACTCTGGCTTCATACTTTAAAAGCTGTAAGGGGTTCGCCCTTTTATTGAAGAGTTGTTGCAAATCTCCTCTCTGATCTTTAGCCTGAAGCTGTTTTTTCTTCCATGCCCTCTAGTTCCTTCAGCAGAAGTAGAGATCATCATCCTCCTCATTGTTTTGCATACTTTCTCTAGAGCTGACCCAGTGCCTCTAGTCCTTGCATGTTTAACCAAGGTCACTTTACTTCCCTGATCCCTGTAGTTCTGTCCAGGAAGGCTGGGAAGGCCGGAGAGGGAACCAGGTGTGCAGTGGATGAATTTTTGCCAGTATTTTGCACAAGAGTGTTGAACACACATCTGTCTCCTCTGGAATGGTGGATGGATCCTGAGATTTGTTTCTTCTCAGGGCTGTTTTCTGCTGTGGTTTTCAGTGGTCACAAAATACCCGAGGCACCCTTGTCTCTTCTGTTCCCAGCTGGTGGCTACAGGTCAGACTACCTGCTGTAAAGGTTTCCTTGATCCCCTAATGATTAATTCCCTGTTCCTTCTATTCTGTGTGCTGTCCTGGGGGCAGCCAGTTCTCACCTGCAACTTCCTGGTCTTTTCCTTTGGCATGTCAGTGATGTCCACAAAAGCATCTGCTGCCACCACCCTAATCAAGAGTTAATTTCTCACTCCAGCTTAGAAACGAGGAGAAATTTCTCCTCAGAAAGAGTGGTCAGGCTCTGGAACAGGCTGCCTGGGGAGGTGGTGGAGTTACCATCCCCCGGGGGGTTTAAGGACAGATTGGATGAGGTACTTGGGGACAGGGTTTAGTGAGTGATATAGGTGGTAGGGAGATGGTAGGAGTAGATGATCTTGGAGATCTTTTCCAGTCTTAATGATTCTGTGATTCTGAGGGCGAAGGTCCAGCTTTGGTGGAGATGGCTGTGTGGTCCGTGTGTTGCTAACGGAGTGTGGATTGTAGATGCTGGGAAGAGCATGGCAGCATGCCTGATGACATTGTCACTGGCAGAACATGAAAGTGACGCTGGTGCTCAGTCTTGGTGGTGAAGGGGTTCAACAGGCAACTCTCCAAACTCTGTGTTCCCCTATTTTCCATGTCCAAGCAGTGCCCAGGAGGTAGGCAGCTCTCTCCTCCAGCCAGGCTGCCAGTCGTCATGCCCACTGCTTTCCATCCTCCTCAGCACACCAGTTCTCACTCGCCTCTTGTCACCTAAACCACAGATGCGGGGGACGATGCCACCGTTCCACTTCTTGGAGACCAGGATGCAATGCGGTAGCACAGCTGAGTCACCTCCTTCTCTCTCCCCCCTCTCTCCTGGCTGTGCAGGATGTGGTGCAGGAGGCTGGTGCGTCTGTTCGAGGTTCCCTGCCGGCTGGGTGGAAGCTGGAAACATCGTATCCCATGGCTGCCCCGGAGCAGAAGGACCATCCCCGCTCCCGCTGCTCGCTGGCACCACACGGTCCCCGAGTCCCTCAAGTGTGCCTGGCAGCTCCACGGTGACCACCTAGGTGGGTGTGTGGGCTGCGTGGGTTCCCTCGCCTTGTCCCCTGGGAGTGCTTTGGGTGGCATCTGGTTCTGAAACTGCTTGTGTTAAGGGGGTGCACACTCAAATCCACATTTCATGTTCCCTTTGGGAATTCCCACATTTTGGGAATTCCCAAAGGGAACATGAAACATGGATTTCATTTCTCGCACGGCGAGATCACTGACAGCCAGGCCCTCTGTAAAGGTATTCCCCCTGGCCTTCACCCTATGGCAAGTCAGCTTAACTTCTGCTGAGAGGCATCAAATCAAACAGCCTCAGCATCCTCCCAGAGGGATCATCACCCTTAGGCTCTCCGCTCCTTCTGAGCCCGTCCCTCTCTGCAGAGCTCAGGTATGCGGACACACTGATGCGCTTCGATTTCGTCTGGCTGCGGGATCACTGCCGCTCGGCTTCCTGCTACAACGCCAAGACCAACCAGCGCAGCCTGGACACGGCGAGCGTGGACCTGGGAATCAAACCCAAGGCTGTCCGGGTGGATGAGACCACGCTCTTTCTCACGTGTAAGTAGCCCAGTGGCTCTACCCTGCGTGTTTTAAGGATCTCCAGCCCTGCTTGGAGGGAGCTTTGTTGATGGACCCCACCCCTAGGTCTGTTGGGAGAGGGCAGTCTTATCTCTCCATCGGTGGCTGTTTTGATAAGAGATTTAGCTTTAAAATCCACCCTTCTGAGCAGCACTGTTCCTGTAAACACACCTTGGTCTTAAATTTATGCCTGTTTTTTCTCCCTTTCCTCCCTCAAGGCTGGTTTGAGCACAGCAGCGATGCCAGTAGTAAACAGATTGGGTTGAGAAGAGGACAGTTTTCTTTTCCTTGCCCTGCCCCTATTTGAGCTGGGAACCCTGCTCAGTATCCACATTTTCTGGCCTTTCCCTCAGCCACTTCCTTTGGTTGTAGCATTGTCTTTACTTATGTCTGCAGTTCTTTACTCTCCTTGGCATCCTGTCAGTAGAAAAGAAGACTGCTCAGGTCAAAACACGTAGCACTTGAGTTGTTGCAGCAACAACAGCGCTTCTTGAGGTTTGCAGCCTTAACCAGATAATATTTTGGGTGGCACCAGTGTGCAAAGAGTCCATCATCAGGTGCAATTAAAGGGGTGAGGGCCGTACCGGCCTCATGATCGCGCTGACCGTGATCTCAGACTGTTCAGCACAGTTGTGGTGATTGTGTCCCTTGTCCCTTGTCAAAGGGCCGGATGGGCATGTGACGCGGTACGGGCTGGAGTGGCTGGTGAAGAACAGTTACGAGGGGCAGAAGCAGCAGGTCATGCACCCCCGGATTCTCTGGAATGCAGAAATCTACCACCAAGCCCAGGTCCCCTCTGTTGACTGCCAGAGTTTCCTGAAGACGGACGAGGGGCTGAAGGAGTTCCTGCAAAACTTCTTGTTATATGGGATTGCTTTTGTGGAGAATGTCACTCCCACCAAAGAGGACACGGAGATCTTAGCAGAAAGGATCAGCTTAATCAGGTAAGTAGGGCCACCCAGGAAGGCTGCTGACAGCTTTGTAGAGGAGCAGCGAAGGGCAGACCGTTACTGTCCCTTTTGTTTGGGAAGATGCTGCCTTCCTGCCCTGCCTGCTGTGCACTGTGGCCTGGTTTTACATCCGTGGTCTCTGGCCAGCCCACTTAAGGCGAGATGGGGTGTTGCCTCGTGGGATCTGCACTATTTTTAGTGGGGAGAGCCTGGAGTTGCTGTGCTGTGGAGCTGCCTTGGGGCGTGTGACGCCTCCAGTGACAGCAGGGCTGTGCGCAGAGCAGTGGCTGAATTGGGAAGCAGCCTGCCTGGGAAGACTCGGGCTCTGCGGGGAGAGACATTTCCTGTTATGACTTGAAAGGTTAGGAGGGCAACCCTGGCCCTGGGAGCCAGTGAGATCAAAAGCAACTTGTAGCTCTCACTAAAGGAAGATGCTGAGAAATGTTTCTTCTGTGTTCATTTAAAACACACCAACAGCCTGGCAGGCCGGGCTCTGGGTTTCATGCTTTACCACGCTGCAGAAACGGTTTAACCTGCCTTGGGCTGCTGGAAGAGGGGGAATTTCTTTTAAGGAATACTTGCTCCACATAGAAGGGAGGGGCTCCAGGGAATAACTGGCTACACTTTTTCCCCAGGTAGCCTCACCCTGTTGGCAGTGAGTACTGTTTGTCCTCACCTTCTGTCTTCTCCCTTCGGTGTGTGTTGAGAGCGCAGGATCCTGCAAACACGCAGCGAGAGGGTTAGGCAGCCCCATGGTGGGTGCAGGCTCTGGCAGCTCCTCATGTTGTTGTGCTGTGGCAGCTTTGATTCACCCAGGGCTGATGCTTTGGGTGGGAAGATCTGTGTTTGGGGGAGGGAAGCGGCACCGTTGCCATCAGCCGCCTTGATGAGGACAGTGGGACACTGAGGCTCGGAAGCATCAGAAGCACCATGTGAGGCTGCTCTGCTTTAATCTGCTCTGCAGGGTGGAGGGAGTAACCTCAAACGTGAGAGTGGATCAGGTTTAGCACCATGCTGATCCTGTAGTGTGTCATGACAACCGCCTGCTTCTTTCCCAGGGAGACCATTTACGGCAGAATGTGGTACTTTACCTCCGACTTCTCGCGGGGAGACACGGCCTACACCAAGCTGGCTCTGGATCGCCACACCGACACAACCTACTTCCAGGAGCCCTGCGGGTGAGTGTCCAAGCCATGCAGGAGCAGTTAGTTCACAGTGGCACCATTTCTAGCAGCACAGGCTTTGTTGTCTCCAGTGCTGCCATTGGGATGTACTTCTAGTCACACAGCAATTCCTGGTCCTGTCTGATCCCAGGAGGAGATAGTCTGTAGATCACTCATTTTTCTTAGGCTTGAAGCTTCCAGGTCTTCCAGCATGCAGGCCACGAAGGACTTGGCACTCAGCTGGCCGCTGCGTGGTGTTGCTGTGGTTCAGGTAGTCACAGAATCACAGAATGTCAGGACCTTGAAAGATCATCTAGGCCAACCCCCTGCCTGAGCAGGGTCACCTAGATTAGATCACACAGGAACATGTCCAGATTGGTCTGGAATGTCTCCAGAGAAGGAGACTCCACAACCTCTCTGGGCAGCCCATTCCAGTGCTCTGGCTCACCCTCACAGGGAAAAAGTTTCTCCTTAGACTTCTTGCTAGCCACAAAGAATGCTCAGCACTGTAGTTGTTTCTACCCCAAGGCTTCTCTGACAGTCTGTTCCCAAGTCGCCCTCCTCTGTCTCTGAAGTGACAGACACAATGCTCAGCTCCACAGAAACGAGCAGTTGACTTGTATTTTGGGGACATGTGGCCGGCTCAGCTCCTCAGCAGCAAGTGCCCGTTACTGGCTGCTTTCTAAAGCCGCTGGAAAAGTTTCCTTTGACTTCACCCCGCTGCCTCAGGGCAAACCCTCCTCCCCCACATCAGCACCATGATGGCCGTTAACGGTAGCCCAGGGGGAAGGAGGAAGAGCAGCTCACCCTGGCACAGCCTCAGCAGCTGCCCCTGCCCTCCCGAGCCGTGAGTGGGGACCTCGGTACGTGCGTTGCTCGCTGCTCACGTATGCTCTGTGCAGCTGTGCAGACAGGTTGGGGTGTGTGTTTTGGCAGTGGTGCAGCCCTGTATGTAAGCAGAAACAAGACTTCCCCAGCCCTTCAGGGTTCACCCATGTCTGCACTTTTAAAAGCTGCTCGTAGCTGCAGGGCTGTTTCGTTTGATGGAGCCTCTGGGGTGTGAGGTTGGCACACAGCTGGAGAAGGAAAGGCAGCAGCCCTGCTCGTGGCTCTTCATGAAGTGCAAGAGACTGAAGCTTATTTCCTAGCTTAATTTTATTTATTTATTTATTTAATGTCTGCTTTCAGTCCAGAGGGGAATGATGGGGAAATGGCTTGGGGGAGAATGGTGAATATACTGTGATCTCCTGTGGAACTGGGGCTACCAGAAGTCATCCAGTCCACACCTCTGGCCTAAGGCAGGACTAGCTCTTCCCAGCGAGGCTGGTAACTTGCTAAACCCCCAATGGGAAGGATCTGTGGTGCAGAGCTGCAAAAGTAGGGGAGGACCAAGGGGTGAGATCTTGTTGGCTGTGTGCGGATTTGGGAGCAGCCCTTCAGCCCAGGAAGTGTGGGGTTCCCTGGGACACCCTGAGCGCTGCTCTCTGGGGCAGGAAGCTTTTGGGTGGAAGCTGTGCCACCATCCAGTGAGATGGTGGTGAGAGTTGGGTGAGGAGAAATTCAGTGAAATTCAAAAGGGCAAGTGTAGGGTCTGTCATCTGGAGATCATGAATGTGCCCTTGTGGCACAGAGCCAGTGGCATCCTGGGATGTATTAGAAGGTGGGTGGCTAGTAGGTCAAGAGAGGTCCTTCTACCCCTCAACTCTACCCTGGTGAGACCTCACTGGAGTATTGTGTCCAGTTCTGGGCCCCTTGGTGCAAGAAGGACATACAACTCCTTGAAAGAGTCCAGCACAGGGCCACCAAGATTATGGAGTGGAACATCTTCCTTCTGAGGACAGGCTGAGGGAGCTGGGTCTCTTCAGCTTGGAGAAGAGGAGACTGAGGGGTGACCTCATTAATATATATGAATATGTAAAGGGTGAGTGTCAGGAGGATGGATCCAGGCTCTTCTCAGTGTTGTCCAGTAGTAGGACAAGGGGCAGTGGGTCCAAGATGGAGCAGAGGAAGTTCCATGTGAATGTAAGGAGAAACATTTTCCCTGTGAGGGTGGCAGAGCCCTGGGACAGTCTCCCCAGAGAGGTTGTGGAGTCTCCTTCTCTGGAGACATTCAAACCCACCTGGACACATTTCTATATGACCTAATCTAGGTGGCCTTGCTGTGGCAGGGGGTTGGACTAGATGGTCTTTTGACATTCTGTGACTCCATGAGGCAGCTGGCTGTGAGGAGCAGAGGATGCGGGTTTCCATGTGCTCGGTTGAGCTCGAAGTATCTGGATGAAGCACAGGTCCTGCCATGCGCTTTGGCCAGATTCAGGTGGATTCTCTGTTTTCAGGTCACTGACTGCAGGACTCATGTGCTTTCCTGACCTACTCAGTGTTACCCATGGGACTGACTTGTGTTAGGACTCCACAGAATGTTCCCCAAAATCAGATTAAAAAAAAAGTAATTAGTGATCACAATTTCAGCCCTTGAAAGAGCTTTGAATGAACTGGTGGGTGCCAGAACTGGAGGGCTCATTCCATACCTTTCCTTTCCACTTGGAAGAGGCAGCAGGGATGTTCTCATCTGCTGAAGTGCACCAAGCAGTGGCAGCAGGGGCTGAATTGGTAGGTCTCACCACTGATGCCTGTGATTTCATGAAGAGCATGAGTTTCTGGCTTCCCTGAGCTCCCCTCTCTGTCAGATGTCCCTTCTTCCCAGGCTGTTTCAGACTTTCTTCTGAAACTCTTTGACCAAATGAAGTGAGGTGTTTTTCAAAGAAAAGATATGTTAATCTGAATGTCTGCTTCCCCCACTGCTCTGGCTGAAATCAGCTGGATCCAACGAGTCTGAAGCTAAATTACTGCAAGGGGTAGAGGACAGAAACTCCCTGAGCTCTGGGGCAGACCATGGTGGTCTCTCACTGGCCAGGTACTGAACATCCCACCCTTGGAAAAGGTTTTCTTAGTGCCTGAAGCTGCAGGAGGAGATTTTTCCTTTGATGCACAGAGCATCCCTTTCTCCAGTGCTTGTGGACTGGCTCTGGGGTAACACTATCCCAGGACTGGGGTGAGGGTGGTGGGAGTGCCCAGGTGAAAAGGCACTGGTGACAGTGACAGTGGAGCTGGGAGGTTCTGCCACACTGCTTGCTGTGGGTCTGGGCTACGAAGAGAGAGCAGAAGATAAAGGCTTTCCCTCAAGGTCACAGTTAACTTTCTGACACTGTGAATATTGGGAGTAGGAGGAGTAGGCAGCTCCTGGGTATTTGTTCCTAAAGGTGTTTTGCTTGTGCAGTGTGCAGAGAAGCTGCAAGGAAGGAAGAGGGATAGAAGCCAGGTTGGATGGCTTCCTTCCCCAAGAGGGCATGTTCCTCTAGGAAGGCTCCAGGCTTTCCAAAGGGTCTTTGATGTGTGGTGGTGAACTGAAGGGCTTCTGACCACCTGGGGAGATGTGATCTGCTGCCTTTGAGCACTCACCCTGGGCTCCTCTTCTAGTCCCTGGAGACCCGTAGTATTGCTTTAACTGTCCTCTCTTTCCAAGATATTCTAGATAAGATAGTTTTGAGCTTTTGAACCTCTGTGTCCTGCTGCCTGGGTGGACTGTGGGCAGCACGGGCCTGATCCTACGCTGCCTTAGGTCTTCCTGGCTCGCAGCACTTGATTTTGGAGGCAGCATAGGCAGCTATCCCTCTTGTTGGAAAGCAAAGTGTGTGAGGTTGGGCATGGAGCAGCCACAAGACCAGCAATTTCTTGCTGGTCTGTCTCTGTTCCTAAGCAGGTCTTAGAGAAATGGAGTTTATTGCATCTGTCTCAATCATCAGAGAAGCGTTGTGCATCCACCCTCATCTCCCTGGATCTGCAAGGGAGCACCTTCTCCCCACAGAACAGGCAACCAAGGTCTTCTCTGCTCTGGGTTCTCTCCCCCATGCAGCATCCAGGTGTTTCACTGCCTGAAGCACGAGGGCACAGGTGGGCGGACGCTGCTGGTGGATGGTTTCCACGCGGCAGAGCGGGTTCTCCGTCAAGCCCCCGATCAGTTCGAGCTGCTCAGCAAGGTGCCGCTGAAGCACGAGTACGTCGAGAACGTGGGAGGCTGCCACAACCACATGATCGGGGTCGGGCCGGTTCTCAACGTCTATCCCTGGAACAACGAGCTCTATCTGATCAGGTAACATCAACGCGAGGCCTCTTGCTTATGGGGAGGAGGGGGAGGTTGTGGTAGATACTGGTGGTTTTCCAGAAGATACTGTTAACTGAAAACCAATATATGTTTGAGGGGCAGGGGTGAAACCACAGAAACTACCACGTTTCCTTCTGGGCTGTGCATTGCTGCTTCAGAGCAAGTGTCAGAACCACCGGTAGAAAGATTAGTGTCAGCACTGAGCTTTGATTTCCCACTCCTGTCATCCTCCCTCCAGCTGCCTGGCCTCATCTTGCTTGGTGTGAGAGGCAGCAGAATTCCACTGTGCTCTGAAGAAGCCTCCAGACACTGGGCTGGTGTGAAGGGAATGGGGAGAGAATGGGCTGGTCACCTCCACTCTCCACTCCTGCTCTGAGCAGCCCTCAGCCTTGCTCAGTGCTGGGGCACATCTGTCTCTGGAGAGCCAACAAGGGCAGCTTTACACTTCCCAGTAAACTCTTCCCTGCTCCCAGCACCGTGTGCTCTGAAAGCCCCTTGCTTGCAGCATCCCCTCCCTTAAATACCACCTGAAATCCTGCAGGCTCCCTTTGGAAACACCTGGCTGTGCCTGAGGTGCCACGGGGACGTTCTCTCACCTCTTCTCTACTTGCAGATACAATAACTACGACCGTGCTGTCATCAACACTGTGCCTTACGATGTCGTGCATCGCTGGTACGCTGCTCACCGCACACTCACCGCAGAGCTCAGGAGACCAGAAAACGAACTGTGGGTCAAACTGAAGCCAGGCAAGGTAGGATGTGGAGCTGGGGGGCTTGTGTGTGTGTGTGTGTGTTGAGGGGAGGGGTGGTACAGGGAGGGTGGTGGGGATCCTTGGGGTGTGCAGCCTTGTTGTGACTAAGGAGATTCAGGGAAGCTGTGGTTTCCCTCTTTACAGCTGGTTTAAGGTGCTTTAAGGTATTACAGTGATGGCACCTGGGGGTGGGTTCCTACTGTCCTAAAAGAATAGGAGCTTCCAGATAAGGCAGAAGTGTTTAGTTCAAACTCTGCCTCAAAGGAAGCTCATCCCAGCTGAAGGGAAGGGAAGGGAAGGGAA
>VXBZ01005398.1:457972-477141 GCA_013399135.1 Heliornis fulica
AGGGTCCCACATGCAGCATTAGGCAGTGGTGGAGGTTTGCAGCCCCGTCCCCACTCCGCCGTGCTCCACCAGCACCCACCCACGTCCCACTGTTGTGGGCGTGAAGCCGTCTGCGTCTCCGACCAGCAGCAACCACAATACAGCTCCAACAGGCAGACGGGGCTCCGCTGCTCCGGATGCTTCTGGGACGGAGCGACAGCCTGTGAGAGGGTCCAGACCCCCCACCTTGCCCCCACCCTGGCTAAGAGGGTGCCGGCAGCCCTTAACCTGGGGAGCAGAGTGCAGAGGCTGCGGAGGAGCGCAGCCTCAAAGAGCCATCGCGGAGGGGCTGGTGTCTCCGGGGCTCAGAGCTGTCCCCTTGCGCCCGCAGCTGCCGGTCCTTCCCACGCTCGGGTCCCCGTGGCCGCAGCAGCGGTTCCCCGACACACGCGTCACCACGTCTGTGCTTTTCCCCGTGGTGCTGCTCAGTGAGGAGCGTTTCCAACCAGCCCCAGAGCTTCCTCTCCTCTCTGCCTGCAGCCCTGCCTGCCCGCTGCCTGCCCCAGAGCCCGACTCACCCCTCTGGCTGGGCGCTTGGACAGCCCCTTGGTGGGGACCAGCAGTGAGCAGGGAACCCAATGGCTGCGTTGGGAGGGTCTCCAGCTGGGATCCCCCTTTTCTCAGCGTCCCACAGCCAGGGGTCGTAGCTGCCCACAGGAAGAGAGCCTACGCTCGCAGATAAACCCGGGGGTGCACGCAGGGCTGAGGAAGAGTCACTGACTTCCTCCCCGACCTGAGGTGACAGCTCAGAGATGTTCGCGGGTGGCCTCGGTGCAGAACTCCGCCGCTTCCACGCCGCGCCGGAGGCATGGTGACTGGCTGGCCAGTGCTCCCAGTTCACTCAGCACCCTCAGGAGATGTCCCCTGGCCGGTGCTGCTGGAGCCTCGGCTCCTTCCTACTGCTGCTCGGTGAGTTGGGGCTGAGAGGGGGGTCCTGGGGTTGGGGTGCACTGCCAAGAGCATCCCAGAAAAGGGATGTCACACATGGGGATGCTGATGGAGGTCCTTGGCTGGGTGGGGGTGACAGCTTGCTGGTGGCCCCCAGGACCTTTATCCCCACACTGTGCCATTGGGGACCTGTGCTGGCATCGGTCACAGGCAGGGTAGCAGTGGCAGGGCTTGCTGGTGGGGGCTGTGCTTTTGTGTTCCCTTTTCCCACGGGGACATGGCAACACTGCTTTACATGTCAATGGCCAGGGCAGCAGAGCCAGTGTGCTCAAATGCCACTGAGGGCATTGGAAGTTTGGACCCTACTTCTCAGCCCTCTCCAGGGCTGCTGCCTTGGCTCACAACAGGCACAGCCCAGTGTGAGCCCTGGAGAAGCAGAGACCTTCCTGGCCAGACCTCGTGTCCCCTCAAGATCCTCCTCAAACTCATGGGTGTAGCATGTGGGCACTGGGGTGAGGGGTGCTGTGAAGACCCCGCTCTCTGCTCGAGCAGGTCCAGGCTGTGTCACTGATCCACCTCCCCCTCCTCTGCAGGGAGAAACCTGGGCGTCCTTGTTGACATCCATCAGCGTTTGGTCACTGGCACCGTGGGTCACTCCGTGCTCCTGCCCATCTCCTACAGCCTCAGAAACACCACTGGCTTCCCAGTGCCCATTAAATGGAGGTTCAGAAACATAGACCAGCTCATCTCCTGCACGGTGCAGAACTGCTCCCTGGATGCCAGGGGGGCTCCCAGACAATGCACAGCACATTGTTTCACCAACTCCAAGTACCATGGCCGTGCTGAGCTCTTCCCTGAGAACGGATCCTTGCTGCTGCACAACCTGCAGCCCAGAGACAGCGGGGTTTACACAGTCATCTTCAGATCTTCCCTAAGCTGGGACATCACCCTGATCGTGCACAAGCAGCCTCTCACCCCAGAGCCCACGGATAATGGTAAGTGTGAGCTCAGCACAGACATGTCCTGTGTGTCCCTGGCCACACATGCAGAGAGGAGCAGGTGCTGGCAGAGTGTTTGTCCCCCTTCCCGAAGGGGTGAGCTGCTGTGGGGAAGACAGAATTTTCAAGGGGGTGTTATATGGTGCTGTAGGTCTTTCCTTCATATGGCAGAAAATGCATCCAGTCCCTCACAAAGGTAACGGCATTCCTGTGCTTCTGGCTGTCTCTGCATGAGAAACACTATTTGGGCACCCTACAGCTGAGAGGGGGGCTGAGAAACCCAAGCACTGGCTTTGGGTCCTGGACTGGAATAAATCCAGTACTCACTGGGGAGGGGAGCAGGGCGCCCAGGGATAGACCTGTGGCCGTGGAGGCTGAGGAACACGTACCACATGATTGTGGCTATGGCTGTGCAAGTGGTGTGTGTCACAGGCCTGGCACTGTGTCAGCAGCCCCAGTCCCTTCTGCAGCCCGCCCGAGCCCAGTGTCTGCCCTGCAGTCTGACAACACATCCACATTGCCTGTCTGTCTGTCTGTCTTCATCTCTTGCTGTTTCCCAGCCTGGTTTATCTCCCTTCCATGCCCCTTCCTACCCCCACCGGCAGTGCCACAAGCCGTGCACATCGCTCGGCCTCTCCCTGGGACAGGAATATCACTGAGAACACTTCCCAGGCTCACACCGAGCCACTGGCTGTCATGGGGTGAAGCTGTCACCCATCTTCCCAAGAGTGCAGACAGGGAACCCTGCACAGCCCCAGCCCTTCCCCATAGCTTTGAGGGGGGCTGTGGGGAGGTGCCCATCACCTGCCTGGCTCCATCCTGAGCACCGGCACCTCTTGGTTCCGGTACCCTCAAGGACCACGATGGAGTGATGGCACCCACATGACGTGGTGCAGGCAGCCCTCAGGGTGTGTATGATGCAGGCAGGTGTGCAGGCAGCCAGCAGGAGAGAAAACTCACCAACACTTGAGCTGTAGGTCTGAGGGGGCTCTTCAGGATGCAGCGTTTCCTTCGACCTGTGTGCCCGTCGCGCTCCTCGGCTCCCGAGATCGCTGCTCTGCCCAACGTGGTGACACCGCTGCAAGTGCTTGTTTAGGAAACACCCAACCTGTTTTCCTTCCAGCAGCACACGATGACATGAAAAAATACATTTACTACTCAGCACCTGGAGTTTTCCTCTTAGTCATCATCCTGCTATTGCTGCTCTTCTGCTACAAACGGCGCTGCGGTGAGTGGATCTGCATCCTCCAGCTCACCCAGGTGTTCTCTTGGGTGTTAGGGGTAGTGGGGGCAGGAGGGGCTCAGGGGTTGCTTGGGTTCTGCTCTTCACAACAGAATTAACCCTCCTGTAAGAGCATCTCCCAAATGTGCCACCTCCTCCCAGGCATGAGAGGCATTTCAGGTTCATAACGGAGCGACAGCAGGGCACAGGGCTGTTGCAGGGGGTTTCCAGGCACCTCAACACTTCGTGGTGCTGAGATCAGAATCAGGACCCTGAGACACAACTGGTCTGTAAAAGAGACACAGCTTAAGGGACTCTGAAATGCATCCTCTGAAGTGTGGCTACGGTGTAACTGTAAAACTCCAGCTGGGGAGCTCACCCTGGGGGATTTCCACTTGAAAAAAAAAAGCCAAGGAGGTGTGAATTTCCTCAGCCCCCACTAGAGACATCAAAACCTTTACCCCTGAGGCTGCCCCTGTCAGGAAACTAATTAATTTCTTCCCAAGGAGGAGATCTCACACTCGGAGAAAGTAGCTAGAGAAATCTCCATCTCAAAGGCAAAATCCACACTGACCCCCAGTGAAAGTGCCCACAGAGTCCTCCCGGTCCTCCAGCGCTGGAGGGGGGAGGAAGTTGTGGATCATCAGCAGATAACAAAACCCTCTTCTCCCTAGGTGCGGCTCGGCAGAAGAGAACCAGTAAAAACCAGCAGGTATGGAGGGACACCTGAACACTCATGGGCACGGGCTTGATCAAGGGGCCCCAGGCTGCAGGAATGGGGTGTCTGGGATTAAAAATAGGAAGTGAATTCGTTTTTGTGAGAGGAGGCTGCAAGCCACAAGCTGCACGCTTCCCCTCCACCTCCCTCCCAGAGCCCAAACCATTGTCAGTCTTAACATGGTGGCTGAGAAACCTTGTGACAGCAGCTGCAAGGGAGGTGGATGCCGAGAAATGTGTGAACAATCACCCCTTGCTGCTGTCTGCCCCCATGAATCTCTGTTAAAACCCTTCTTTGGGGTCAGTGGGGGTGAGCTGGGACCCATCTCACACAGAGCTTTTCCTGTGAGAAATAAAGCAGAGAGGAAGAGGCAAAGAAACGCAAGGAGATGAGGGAGCGAGGTGGCTCAAATAACTTCTCTGCCCACCACATAGGCAAGGTCACTGTGTGGGGGTGGTGGGTGTCCCCTCAGTGTGAGAGTGCCCTGGAGAACATGTTATGCAGAGCCTACTAGCCTGCAGTGGTTCCCAAAGAGGGAAAAGAGGGATCTGAGATTATTGTTTTTACCACAAATACAGACAAGGTCAGGGGCAGGTTCCTCACGCTGAGCTCTCAGGTCTGGAAACCATGACCAAACCTCAGCAAAGGCTGTTGTCCCCATTTCCAGTGTCCCTTGAGCAATCCCAGCTGCTCTCCAGGCTGTGTGGTCTTGCCTGAGAGTTCCTTGGGCAAAGGAGATGCAAACCCCATGGGCTGAGCCAGTTTTGCATCACTAGGGTGGGAGAGCAGGGACCAATGTTCCCCAAGCACGCTAGTGGTGGGTGAAACAATGTGGGATTTCCGTAGCTGCTGCCCCTGCCAGTTCCTCGTTGTGTGGGGTCAGGAGCTCTGGTACCTCCAGATCCCTCATCTTCAGTGCTTTCTTTGTGCTTCTCTAGGTCTCTTATGTGGAGTTCCACATGGAAAGCCCCACAGAGCGTGCAACAGCAACCATCTACGCCAGAATTGGGGAGAGAATTGAGCAGCCCCAGCCAAGAACGTCCTCAGATGGGTTATACATCAATAACTTCTCCTTATCCGCCACGCCGGGACGCCGGAATCCACCATATCCTGGCTCAGCTCTGGGAGCTGCCTCGAGCAGGAGCTTTGCAGAAGACAGCTGTGCCTCAAAGCCACGAAGATGATGCTGCACCCTCAGTGCTCCCACTCCAGCAGCTGAACCTACGCTGGGAAGGGCTTGGAACAGCAGAGTCTAGAAACACGGCGGTTCGCCTCCAACTGCAGTCTCCCTTGGATCTGAGGGATTTTGAGCTGGGTTTAGTTTCTCCCTGAGCTGGTTTTAGCTTCTCCTTAAGACTGACAGTACAGACTGACTGGTGTAAGAAGATGCTGAAGGCAGAGGTAAATCAACAGTCAGTCCTGGGAAGCTTCCATCCTTACCTGGAGGGGTAACAGGGAGGAAGCATCAAGTGGATTTTAACCAGTGTCCCAGGTTCACTTCCAAAAGTCTTGTCATATTAAAAGAATATATAAAGACCCTTTGACCTGAGAGTTGTCCTTATTTTTATCAGTAGGCCCAGTGGTTGTTGAGCTGACTCTTCCTGAGATGACATTTGCTTGGCCTCGGGATCCCAGGGCAGTGGGATCCTCTGCTGTTTCGAGATGTCCTGCTGAAGCCCAAGGAGAGGGGGATTTCATAGCCACGGATTTCCTGGCACAAGATGCTGTTTCCTCAAAAGGGTGTGTGCTCATGGCTGGAGGAAAGCTGAGTCACTGTCAGTCTAATTTAGAATTGCAAGGCCACATTTCTCCCAGCAGCACCCACATTTTCAGGCATCTTTCAAACACAGCGAGGGTGTAAATCACTGCTGTTTCACCCTGGTTTTGATGGGGAGCCTGATAGCACACACCAAAACATGGGGCACCATTGCTAATAATAAACAGATGCTAGGAAAGGAGGGGGGCCCCAGCATCTTCCCACTGCACCCACTGTCGGGACGTGCAGTGATGCTGGGCTGCAGGCAGGACTCCCTGGGACAGAGCATGGAAACTGCGGTTGCTGCCTCTCTCCCTTTTGGGTGCTGGGACAATGTTCAAGAGGGATGAAGATGATGTTCAAAGCACCAAGCTCTCACTGGTTCTGTGCCTTCCTACACCACCCAACACCTCCAGCAGCACCAGAAGGTGCCTCCAACGCTCCTATCTGCTGTTAGTGATGGGAGATTCCTTCTGGACAGACAGATGCAGCGGCACACTGAGCTTTTGCTTTCTTCTCACCTGCATCTCCAGTTCTGCATCCTCCAGCCCCTCTCCAGGTGGAAGACCTGCCTCATGGCCTGGCTGATCTGCTCTTGGAAAGCCCTGCTGGCATTTGTGACAGCAGAACCTTCCTCTGATGAAAAGATAACTTTTGTGGTTTGGTGAAGCCATAAAAGCAAACAAACTAACAAACAAACAACAAACCACTTGCATTAGGTCAAGACAGTTCTACTGCTGTGGTTAAAGTGGCACTGTAAGTAGCAGGAGAGATGAAAGAACTGAACAAACTGGAGATGCACGAATAAGTGCACAGGAAATATGGCTTTTGCTCCATAGGCAGAAGCTGGCCAGCTTGTGTGGTGGCAGTCCTCCAGTCCATCTCTGCCCCACTGCTGAGGAGCTTTGGAAACACCAACCCTGGGGCGCACATGAGGTTGAGGGAGGGATGCACAGGACACCAATCTGATCCCCAGCACCCCCCAGCAGCTGCAGAGCAGCAGAATAACATCTCAGTCTCCCACTGTGTCTGCTAAGCCAGAATATAACCTCAGCCCTGGAGCAAAACAGAGACCTAGGACTGAAATTCTGTACCACTGATCACCCAGAAACACGACTGCCCTGTTACCAGGCTCTCTGTCTCCCAGAGATCCCTCCTCTTCCTCCTGGAAAAAAAAATACCACCTCTGGGCACCCCAAGGGCTACAGCAGCTGCTGCTACCCAGAAGATAACCCAGAGAGGCAGGAGCAAGTCCAGATCTGTGAGTCTGCAGTAAAGCTTTCCAGGGCATGCAGAGACCTCCCTGTGTCTCCTCTAACCTTGTGTTGTCCCCTTCTGCTTTGCACTGTGGTACCCAGTGCAACCAGTGCTGATACTAGTTGCCTCATACTGTGTGGTGCCAAACATCCTCAAAGGGAGAGGAAAACCCTTTGCCTTGAAGCTGAATATGCCAGGAGCTGCTGGTTTGTTCTGGCCATCTGTGGTATGGACTTATGCTCCATGGGGGGATTAAATCATCCCCGGGGTACTTGGGTCGTGGCGTTACACCGGGGGTGGTGGTACCCCTACGAAGTAGTCTGCCCTCAGTTCACATGCTTCTTGAGTCACAGAAATGAGGTCAGCTCTGGCTGTCTTTCCCTAACAGCCTGAGCTCAGCTAAAGGAAACTTGCAACACTCTGTGTGCTGCTGGGCTTACCGAAACGGGACTTGGGCTAAGCAGCCCGCGAGCTGATGGCAACTTCCCGTTAAACCAAGTTAAAATACACGTCCCCTATCAGCAGAGGGACAGATTTGTTCCTGGCTATGCCTGAGATGGACTGATGGACTTCACAGCAGAAAGTGAAGTTTTGCAAGAGTTTCCCGAGTTTTGCTTTGTTCCTCTGCTTTTTGGTAAGGTTGAGAAGTCTGGGTGTGACAGAGACCGACTGCTGGAGCTCTGTGCAAAGACATGTAGGTGTGGGGTGGGATAGATGGATAAGGGAGAGTGGGATGGGAGTTTTCCCCCTACCAAGCTGCTGGGCCAAGGTGCCAGGTCAGTTCAGTGTGGGGTGGGTTCTTTTGGACTCAGAGAATGGAGCTATCTGCAAAATTCCTCTTCTGGGTTGTCATGGCTCTGCCCACCAAGGGCTTTGCGGTGCCAGGCTTGGCTGAGCAGGACTGTGGGGCTTGAGGAGGTGTAGAGGGAAGGTGTAATGAATTCTTGGGCTTCAGTGACTTAGCCTCATTAGAGCCTCTTCCTGGGGTGAAATCCAGTGTCTCTGGAGGTTAATTAGCATCGGCTTTTGAAGGGCTCCTCTCTGGGGCTGGGGAGGAGGAGAAGGAGGAATGGGAAGCTGGCCCCTCTCTGTCTGGGTGGGCTGGGGTGGCATGGTCAGGAACAGCAAGGTCTCAGTGACCTTATCTAGAGCCACAGGGCAGTTGCCACAGCTTCCTGGACATGTCACAGAAGAACTTCAGTTTTCTCAGTTTTCATTTGTGCTTTAACATGCCCGCAGGAAGATGGAGCTTACGCTTGTTTGGGGTTTTTATAAACTCAGGTTTTCTCTTCCCGGTGTTGTTTGGGGCTCAAGTTCCACTTCAGCATGATTAGGGTCTCTTGGCTGGACCAGGGGACCAGCATTTGGGGTGAAGGGCTTCACCTCAGCACCTGATACTGGAAGCGAGGTGCCACTTGCTCTCGTCCCTTTGTTTTGTCCCTTGTGCAACGTGCGTGTCACTTGCCAGACACCTCACCCAGCCACGACGGGCCCTTTACCGTGCTCCTGGGCTCTGCTGTACTCACTCCAGCCCACACATCCCATCAGAGAGCTGAGCTGGGATAGCAGCAGGTCCCATGTGTCTCCAGAGAGAAGTGAGTGCTGCATTAGCACACCCAGACCCAACTCTTCTGTGTGGTTGCAGAAGATATGAAAGTTGGTCGAGACCTTCCTTGTGGGTGGCTGCAAGTGGCTCGTTGCTCACAGACCTCAGGCCCTCGCTGGCTGCACCTCAGAGCAAGCTTCCTCCTGCTAGATATGTGCAGCCTCGATGGCCCTCCCAACGGCCCCGCTGCGATGTACTCCTCTGCGTTTCGAGATGTCCCAGTCCTGTGTGGGTGAATGTCACAGAATGACAGAATGTCAAGAGTTGGAAGGGACCTTGAAAGATCATCCAGTCCAACCCCCTGCCACAGCAAGGCCACCTAGATCAGGTCATATAGAAATGTGTCCAGGTGGGTTTGAATGTCTCCAGAGAAGGAGACTCCACAACCTCTCTGGGCAGCCTGTCTCAGTGATCTGTCATCCTCACAGGGAAAAAGTTTTTCTTTATATTTACATGGAACTTCCTCTGCTCCAGCTTGCACCCGTTGCCCCTTGTCCTTTTACTGGACAACACTGAGAAGAGCCNATACTCCAGGTGGGGTCTCACCAGGGTAGAGTAGAGGGGTAGAAGGACCTCTCTTGAACTACTAGCCTTCCCCCTTCTAATACATCCCAGGATGCCACTGGCCTTCTTGGCCATGAGGACACATTTCTGGCTCATGGTGATCCTGCTGTCCCCCAGGACCCCCAGGTTCCTCTCACCTCCACTATTCTCCAACCCTTGAGACTGCTGCAGGCTAGGTGAGAGACCTGGTGACAAGGGACGTGGCCAAGGCACCCCATGCCTCCCTCACCTCGTTTTTCACCAGTCATTATTTTCAGCTCCTCTGCATCAAGGAGGAATCCATCGATGGGAGAGGATCAGGATAGGTGGCACTTAAGAGACCATAAGCCAATGGGCCCCCGGAGGATGCGCCCACGAGTGGTGGTGGCATTGTGAGGCCATTCTTGATAATCTTTGAAAGGTTCTGGCAAACAGGAGAGGTTTATGAAGAGGGGAGGAGAGCTCCTGTCCTCAGAAAGGGGCAAGAAGGTGGACTGGGGGATGACGGAGCCATTGGTCCCGTCCCAATCTCCAGGCAGCTGATCCTGGGAACCATTTCCCAGCACATGAGGGACAAGAAGGTGATCAGGAAGGGCCATCGTGGATTTATGAATGAGAAATCCTGCTTAACCAACCCAGCAGACTTCTGCAAATAGGTGAGTGGCTTGGGGGAGAAGGGGAGAGCAGCAAGTACCGTCCACTTTACTCCAGCAAGGTGTGTGATGCCATTTCCCAGAGCATCCTCGTGGAGTATGGGTGAGATAAGTGGATTTATCAGTTTGGTCAGTCGAGAGCTGGATGAACCTCTAGACCCAGACATGGCCCTGGGCTCCCTCCCTACATGACCCTGCTTGGGCAGGAGCTTGGACTAGATGTTCTCCAGCTCTGTGTGTCACCCTCAGCCGTTCTGTCCTTCTGGGGTTTGGCCACGCTCTTTGTTTGGTGGGGGAAAATGTTGTGGTTGTCCCTTACACCGGGGTTGTCTCAGACACTACGGGGTGTGCGTCCCACAGGGACCACAGCTACCTGGGCTGATCTCACAATAAGCACAGCACAGTCATCACTACAGCTGTCAGCCAAGGCTGCAAACCACCCTGATCACATTTGTTTCTCTGATTTAACCCTAAGTGGGGAATTTCAGGACCACCACCCCACCCCCCATGCCGAGCTCTGCACAGACTCCTCCACCGAGCACCCACACGGATGCTGGTGACCATCAAGAGCACATCAGCCAGAGCAAAGGCCTCTCCATGCCTGAACCACCCCAGTGCTACCGTCCAGAGCAGTACTTTTGTGGTCAGGACTCACGAGGCTTTTTCCATCACCCTTGACCGCTGCGGAGTGGCACTTTGTTTCCTCCATCCTGTCAACAGCAGAAGGGGAGCGAGCGGCCGTCAGCCGCTCCGTGCGCGTGCTTGCTGCAACCTGGTTTGGTCCTGCTGGTGGTGGAGGTGTCTCCAACCACTCTCTGCAACAGGGATGCTGAGGCTGACCAAAAAGATGCAATTTACCGTTCCATCTGCACGCTTCTGGCTTCTAGCAGAGATCAGCAGATGTCCCTTCATGACTCGGGTTTTACAGCAGCGTGGGAGTGGGGAGAGGGACCTCAGGTTGTGCTACCAGACAGCCTGTGGCATGAGTTTCACATCTGCTTATGTTTGTATGCTCTTCTTATCTCTCCCCAACCACATTAAGCTGCAATGGCCCAAAGCAGTGGGGGTGCAAAGACGGCTGCTCTATTTGCTGTGTGGTCTCTACCAGCTTTTCCGGCACTTGCGTTGCACCCTGTGCTTTTTGAGGGGCTAAAGCTGCAGAGTGCAGTGCAAGTGCCGGAAAAGCTTCAAAAATACCTCTGAGAGGAGCTAGGGGAAGCCTAGCTAGCAGCAGCAACCTGCCTTAGTTCCCTTCTTCCATCAACCTGGAAGGAAATGAATGGAGAGATAAGATTAATGGGGTGAGAATGGCCTGGCTGATAGGAATCCTTTGGAGCACTTAACTGAAGAGGTGGATGATGGGGACATGGTGGGAGCAGCGGTTGGGCAACACTCATCTACAGCAGCTTCCTGCACTAAACAAACCCTCTGCCAGGAGAAGGAAAGAGTCTTTTTTGAAGACACATTCAGGTGAACAGCCACCACAAACACTGCTGTTGCACGGTGATGCATCCATCAAGGTTGCCAAGGACTACCCAAGAGATGAGCTGCTCCGGGGGGGGTGGGAAGGGGAAGGTCCCTGGGAAAGGGACAGAGCTCTTGTCCCTTTGTGCAAGTTTGCCTTTTCCTCCTTGTGCCCGTGCCTCTGTACCGCTTTCGGTTGCTTTTAGCTCCCAAAACCTCCCGAGCTGCGTCAACTGCGCGCAGAAGGTGGCGGCGCTGCGCCGCGATGGCAAAATGCTGACGGACATGTGACACGACCCCACCACCAGCTGTCCCTGCGCTGAGGAACCCAGCAGATGGGAACAGATAACCTGCACGCTGCCGGGCACGGGGAGAAAGAGAAGTTGCATTAAAAATGAAAATGCAGAGCTGGTCACAAAACGTGAAAGGCAGGATCTGAGCCTCCCTTTTGACCGGCCAAAAGAACCATAACCACCCGTGCAGTTTGTACTGGGCCAGTTATAAGCTCCACTGGTCTCAAAGGTCATTGTCCCTCCTGTCTGAAAACGTCTCTCCTGCTCGCTGGGGCTGCAGGTAAATGATGCAGCTGCTGCCTTGGCTCTCCCTAAGGAGAAGCAGCCCGGTCAGGGTAGAGGATATTTCTGCAACCATGATAACACATCCTGAGGAACATCAAAAACTCAGCGTGGTGGGTGAGGTGCGCCTGGGTTTCACACTGGCTAAGGTGGGAGGAAGGAGAAACGACCCAACGTCTGACGGCCAAGCCTGTGGAGCAGTGGGGACCTCTTGGGGAGGAGATGTGCAAGGTCAATGGCACCTCGGTAAAGACAGACCCACACCACCAGATACAGCTGAGACAGCCTAGGTAACAGTGTTGGGAAGACTAAATTTGGGGATGGAGGCAGCAAAATGAGGACCAATGGGGTCATATTTATTTATTTGGTATATTTATTTGTGAGGAAGGAGATAGAGAAAGAAATAGGCTGATCACACCTTACAGCTCGGGTGGCTTCCCTGGCTGACAGGGAGCACATGGACAGGATTGATGGAGCCAACAGGTTGGTTGTTCTGGACCCGATGACAATTTGCATCCAATCCTTTTTCCAATGCTTTATACACAGCCACCCTGTCCCAGCATCCATCTCACTATGGTTTTGGAGGTCTGTGGGTGTCAGATGGGGCCAGCCACACTCAGCTGGGCAGGGAAGCTTTCCCTACTGCACTAGGCAGAGCTTGAACCCTCACAAGGTTCTCATCCCTCTGCTTATCAGCCCAGAGCATGAAGCTTGGTCCCCAAAGGGTCCTCTGATTCCAGAATCACCTGCCCCCCACCCCCTTACACTGAAACCCCCTTTGCAGAAAGCTTGTAGGGACATAGATGATCCCGATCCACATCTGCCTTGGTAGAGGAAAAAGCTCCTCGCAGTGAGACGAGTTGTCATAGTTCAGCAAGAGGTCATTNACCCTGGCCACTGCTAGAAACTGGCTGGAGGATGAGTTCAACCTCTGCTCTGCTCAGGAATCCTCTCCCAGGGTAGGCTGGAAGATGGCAGAGCTGGGGATGGGTCTTCTGGATGCAGGAAACCATCCAGGACATCCCCCAGGACAGTAATTCATATTACTGTAAGAATTGGGACAGAAGACCTCTCTTAGAAGCCAAGTCAGGTGGGTTCTCCTCCCTGGTTTGTCCTGGCAATCAGACTCCTCATTTCTTGCAACGGGACCTTTCCTGGGATGCATTGCACTTCTGCCCATGCACCCCTTCAGGGTCCTGGGTGCTGAGCCCTCGGAGCCGCGGCGCCGGGAGCGATCGGGCAGCTCTGCCTCCCCACGGGGAGCAGCCAGCATCAGCGAGCACCAGGACGAGAGCCAGAGCTGCCACCCGTCACTGGGAAGCCTCCCGGGAAGGTCTGTGGGCAGAGGGGCGGGAGAAGAGGCAGCGAGGAAGGAGAGGAGCAGCCGGCAGGGACACAGAGGCTGGAGCCAGGCTGGGACCATCCACGGCGCTGCCCTCTAGGCATCCGAAATCCTGCCCGAAGGACTGCGGCAGCCTGACACGGTACAGCCTGACCTGTTACTCTCGTTACAGCGTGGGCTTTTAAGGGGCTTTCTAAGAAAAACATGAATATGTTTGAGCTGTTTATCCTCGGCAGACGCTGATGGGCCGTCCCGCGGAGCTGCTGGCCACCACCTGGGTGCTCCTTGCAGGTAAATTTGTCCCCGAGCTGGGTGAGGTGTCGGTGCCATGGGGCTGCGGGCCAGATCCTCACCTACTGCAAACCCACAGAGAGCCTGAAGCTTCAGCAGAGCTTTGCAGTTGTCTGTGGGGATCTCTGGTCCACAGAGGTTAGACTTATAAGCCGAGGCACAGTGCTTAACCTGTGGGTTAAGGTTAAGGGATGGGTGTCTCTGCTTCGCTGTCCAGAGATGTGGCAGGTAGCTCAAGAGCCAGGCACAGTGCTGAGGCTAAAAAAGATTTATTTGGGGCTTACATACGTAGCAATATGGAATTCATTGCAGGTCTGCTCATGTGACTGGTCTCACTGGGGTTGTTATAGATGCACTTGAGGCACAAATGCACGAAGATTTTCAGGATGAGCATCTAAAATACAAACACAACCCATTACAATGCACTTAGGTTTTCAGAGGGTGTGGTGCCAGTGAGCTCTGTTTGAATGCCTTTCAGGCGAGCTTTGGGTATTGCAGTTGCAAACGATGCCTGTGATGAAGTAATTTTCTCTCCCCTTCTGCCCTTGGAACCACATGTGCTGCACAAACAGTGTTTCCCTAAAGCAAGGGGATTTTCACCCCCCACATCTTACAGTTTGGGGGGCATGAGGGCACAAAAATAAGAAGTGATGGCTGTTTCTCGAGGTTATGAGTGAGAAATTGAAATCATCAGTCCAGCATGACGTACCTGGATTGTTAAACCCATTTCCTTTTCCAGCCATGCTGTAAAATCGCTAAGAGAAATCTCCCGTCGGAGCATGAGGCACAAAGCAAGCAGCTGTTTGCAGAGTCAGCAGTGTAAATAAGTGAGCATCTGCTTATCTGAGCAGGAACAGAGAGGTGGCGAGAGAGAGGCAAACACAGCCTGGGCAGATCGTGGGTCTGCACTGCTAGCAACTGGCTTCCCGAGCATCTCTTCTGCCTTCTGAGCACCCCTCCTGCCCACCGAGCATCCCTCCTGCACACTGAGCACCCCTCCTGCCCACCGAGCATCCCTCCTGCTCTCCTGAGCATCCCTCCTGCACACTGAGCATCCCTACTGCCCACCGAGCAACCCTCCTGCTCTCCTGAGCATCCCTCCTGCACACTGAACACCACTCCTGCTCTCCTGAGCATCCCTCCTGCACACTGAACACCACTCCTGCTCTTCTGAGCACCCCTCCTGCCCACCGAGCATCCCTCCTGCACACTGAGCACCCCTCCTGCTCTCCTGAGCACCTCTCCTACCCGCTGAGCATCCCTCCTGCCCTCCCAAGCATCCCTCCTGCCTGCTGAGCATCTCTCCTGCCCGCTGAGCATCCATCCTGCCCGCTGAGTATCCCTCCTACCCGCCAAGCATCCCCTCCGAGCATCCCTCAGCCTCACTGCAGGCAGCCAACCGCTTGGGGCCGCCGGCACCGGACACGTTTTCAGGACGTGTCTCCCTTGTCGGGAGCCGTGGCTGCGGCAGCTCAGCGGTGGCTGTCAGGGACAGGCTGGGATCGCTGCCGATAGCGCCCGTCTCGGTGAGTCTCAGACCTGACGCTGCCATGCGAGGTCTGACGGCTCTGGCCAGCAGAAGGGGACCTTTAGCAGAAATCCTGGTGGCTCCTTCAGAGCAGGGGCGCTCGGATTGCCACTGCACTTAGCTGGACCTCTGCCTGGGTACATAAATGTCCTTGCTTTCATTTCCTCTGCCCAGGGCTGGCTCCTTGCTTTGAGGCCCTTAACCTCACCGTTGTGTTTTAATGAACCCACTTTACAAGATAGGGCTGTGATAGTAATTTCTTTCCTAGAAAGCTCTTTTGGGGTTTTTTTTCTGAGGGCTGTGGGCTGTCACCTACCCACAGCAGCTCCTCCCAAAGTCCTCAAGTGCCTGTTAGAGCCCAAATCATGACAAGCCCAGAAACTGCCATGCATTTGAGGTGACAGTCCCGCTCTGCTGGGAGCATGGGGGTGCTTCCAGCCCCCCCCAGAAAAGACGCTGGATTGGGAATGAGCTGTGTAAAATAGGTCAGGATTAGAAAGTTCCTTCTGGGCACAGAGCTGGAGGAAATACACACAAAACCCAAGCCAAAAAAGCTCACAGCCCTGCAGCAAGATACCTCCAAGCACCCTGTGCCACCTTTAGGCACCTGTATCGGCTCTGGATGGGATGTCTCCCTGCCTGGCAGCCTGACGGGCGATGGCTTTGTGAGAGGCTGTGACCGAGTGGTCCAGGTACCACATCTCATCCTTGGTACAGGGGGTACCAGAGCCTGTCCTGAGCCACACTGGCTCGCTCTGTCTCCCCAGACCATCTTCTCTTCTCCTTCCACCCAGGGCTCCTGGTGCCTTTGCGACAGGCTGCAGAAGTGATGGGACCCCTCGAGAGAAAAGCTGCTGCTGTGGGATCCTCAGTGCTGCTTCCTGGGCCAGATAACATCACACACATCCACTCCATGTGGTGGGAGTACCTCAATGGCACCGACTCCCACACCATTCTGCAGTATTACAGGGGGTCTCACCACCAAACTGACCCCACACCCTACGCAGGACGAGCTGTTTTCCATCCATCCAATGGATCTCTCTTGCTGAAGGATGTCCAGGAAAGCGACAGCGGCATCTACAAACTGAATGTAGATCGGGAGAGCCTGAAAACCCTGCTGGAAGTCCTCAGTAAGTGGTGGGCATGGGAGGGAGGAGCAGGTTGATGGATGCTAGTGGTGTTATTTGGCTGTATATGGACCATTGGCCAGGCAAAGGGATTTGGAGAAGGGCTTTGTGCTAAATCTGACAGGCCAATCATGAGTGCATTTGAACCTGCCAAGCACGGAGACATCACTGGGGAGGCTTTGGGATGAGGGTCCCAACCTTCACAGCAGAGGAGATCTGGTGGTAATGCCAAAGGAGACCTTCCAGGGCACCCAGCTGGGACACAGGCCTTTGCTTTGCCCCAGAAAGGCCAATTCCTCCCTTCTCCCCTACTCCTGGCTCAGGCATGGAGGGACTGGTGGGATGCTGTGTGCCCACCGGGTCTGTGAAGAGTATCTCCAGCACTTCTACAAGGGAGAGCAGCGGAGCAAAGGCCAGCAGGGTGTGCTGTATAGAGAAGTCACAGAAACAGTCTCACTGACAGCCCTCTTACGATTCCCAGGCGCCAGCCGCTGCCGTGGAGACAACAGCAACACACGAGTTCCTCTTCAATATCGCTCTTGGCAACCCCCTTAATTATCTCTAGCATCATTTCTGTTATAAGAACGCTGCTGCCATAATGTTACCACAACCCCACACCACCAGTTCTCCTTTCCACCACACATAAATCTAAATGGGATCTGGATCCTTTTCCTCTTTTTTTTTTTTCCTTCCTGCCTCATTTCCTGAAATATTTTTAAATGCAATTACCCAAACACAATAAAACCCACGGGTTAGCTGGAGTGAAAAAATCCCCACACCCAGGAGGCACAGCAGCCCTGTGCAGCACAGGACTTGCCAAGGGAGGGGCACCCTGGTTGCACTCTTGGAGACCCAGGGATGCTGCAGTGGGATGCAGCCCTGATCCCCACCACAGGTGCCCCAGGTTGTGTCTGAGAGCAGTTGTGGTGTTTCTGTCCCCTCTCCAGAGCCTGTCTCTCGCCCTCGGCTCAGGAGCAGTGTCCTCATGGCCCATGTCACCGGTGAGGTGTTCTGTGATGTGGCAGAGGGCAAGGTGGACACCATCACCTGGAAGAAAGATGGACAGCCCCTTCCCCCAGACAGAAGTTTCCAGCTCTCCAGCAGCCTCAGTGTTTTGTACCTGAGGTCAGCAAAGAAGTCAGACTGTGGCTCCTACTCCTGCAACGCCAGCAACGGGATAAGCTGGGAGGAAACCTCTCTGAACATCACTGTTTCAGGTGATTGCTGCTGGGGTTTAACATCTCACCACTCTTCCTTCTCTCCATCCTTGCCTAAGGATCTCCTGATGGTGTCATGCCATCCCTCTTCCTCCATCTACCAAGGTCCAGATGTCCTCTTCTGAAGTCATGGCCATGTGCTGTTGGCAGGAGCTCTCCATAGTAGGATGATCAGCAGCAGTTCCTGATCCCAAATTGCACTGAGGCACAGTCCTTGGCAGGGTGGGTGGCAGAAGATTAGCTGGTCCCTCCTGCAGAAGGTCCCTAGTGATGGCCCTAGGCTGAAGCAATGATGAGTAGGACATGGACAGGGGGTGGTGGCTCCTGGAGACCCTGCAGACAGCACACATCCCAGGTCAGACATCTCATGGACCGCTGACTGTAGTACAGAGCACTAATTTGGCCACCAGCTAAAAATATATTGTATCTGTCCTGGTGATGGAGGAACCCCTTGACCCACCCCCAGGCCATCCATGCCGGTCCCACTGGTAGCCTGACTCCTGCCTCCTTGGGGCTGGGGGTGGTTCCCAGGTCTCTCCTCTCCTCTGCAGGATGTGCTCAGGATTGCAGTCGTTGCTGTGGTCTTTGCTGCCGTCTCGGGACTGGGATTAATTATTCCTGTCTGCCAGTCCGAGAAGCTACGAATAAGTGAGTGTGCAGATGAGGGGCAGCCAACCCCTCATTTCTCTCATCTGGGGGGTGGGGAGAGTGAGAAAGGTCATTGTGAGAAGAGCTGGTAATCATCTAATTCCCTTCCTGGCTGTGAACACATCTCACCTTCACATCATCTGGCAGGTCTCTCACAGAGTCACAGAATCCCTTGGGTTGGAAGAGACCTCTAACATCACTGTGTCCAAGCACAGCCTGACCCTGCCTGGTCCACCTCTAGACCATGGCCTTCAGCACATCTTCTATACACCTCTTATATCCCTCCGGGGATGGTGACTCCACCCCTTCCCTGGGCAGCCTGTTCCAACACTTGACAGCCCTTTCAGGAAAGAAATTCTTCCTCATATCTAACCTATATCCCCCTGCCCGGTGTTGGACACGCTCCAACATCTCAACTTCCTTCCTGGAGTGAGGGGCCTTTGTCAAAGGAGAAAAATAAATGTTCTTTTTTCAAAGCAAAAACAGGTTTTACCGAGTTTCCAAGCTGAGTTAGGTCCTGGAACATTCCAGGCATTCTTCCTCTAGAGGGTTCAGTTGGTTGACTAACTCTTTTCTAGAAAAAGGTGTTTCTCAGGAGTGTTTTGGGGTTGTTTTTTATTACAAGACTGACATTTTTAAGAAGGTGTCTTTAGTACACTGTACTGGGGGCACAGAGCCCTCTCCAGCTGCCCCACTAAGGAGCATATCAAACCCACCAGGCCCTGGCTGGGGATACCCCAGGCCATCCTGGGTGGAGCCAGGCTGCATCCCAACCTGGGAAGCAGGAGCAGGGGGGCATGAGAGGGGCATCACCAGGAGCCCTGTCACTCACTCCATGCTGCTCTGGGTGTTTAGGGGGGGAGCTGTGGAGGTGGCTCAGCGCCTACACCTGCGGGCTGGTGTGCATCGCCTCCACGCTGACAGGCGCTGCTGGGATCCTCTGGATGCGAGAGGAAGGTAGGAGGTGGCTGCTGGGTGGTTTTGGGGTCGGGGGTGGGTGATGCTTTGCAGACCCTGCTCTTTTCCCCTGTGCAGGGTGGAGCACAGAGAGCAATCCCACCATTGGAAAGGATACAGGGGGAAGATCCAATGGGAGATGTAGAGTCTCTGGGGTGGGGGTGGGGGGGCAGGGAGGAAGGCAGTGCCCTGGCATGGGGGGTTACACAGCAAAATACATGGGGTGGATCCAGCCAGAGCAGCACATGGCTTCTCTGTGTGTGACCTCAGCTAGCCATGGGGGTCTGGACCCTCACATGGATTACACGCCTGTCCGTACAATTAACACCGTTACAGTCCT
>VXBZ01005398.1:487761-502795 GCA_013399135.1 Heliornis fulica
GCTGGGATTTGCTTTGTTGGACCCTTAAACTTTCTAGCTGCTTCTTAAAGAAGCCACATTGCAAACCCACCACACCTTCACAGGCTTCGAGTGGCCACTCTGAGACGACGTCGCTGTGGAAGGAGCTTATCCCTGTACTGCTCTGAAGGACCTGCAGGGCTGTACCATGTCAACCCGGCTGCAGATGGTCATTACGAGCTGTGAGTATGAAAAGGGACTTGTGTGGGGCTTGCATCTCCTTGGAGAGCACACATCTGCAGCCTTTCAGTGCTCTCCTTTGTCCCAGTGCTGCAGCATTATTGTACCTTCCTGTACCACTGCCACCTCTTGCAAGCAGCTCTTCTTCACTGCACACCTCTGTTTGGCTTCCCTGAGAGACTCTTCTCGCTCCCTCACCACAGTGTACCCCCTGGTAACCTTGCCTGAGCTTCTGAGCCTCCCCTCCATCATCGTTCTTCTTTGCTTAGACAAGCTTCTCTCCAGCAGCTTGTTCCCTCTTTTGCAGCCAGCGTAACCTCTTGGCTCCAGGATCGTGGTTTGGGGCATGGAGGTATCAGCTGTGACCTTCCGCTTGCTAAGTCCTCCTCTTGCCAGCAGTTCTATGGTGGGATTCCTGGGGAATCCATAAAACCTTTGAAGGTATTTTGAGGTCTCTTCCAGCTCCTAATACTCTGTGATTGTGTGATTCTGTAAAGGTTTGCTGAGGTTCCTTTCCACGCTAGAAGCAACCAGGCGGCAGATGCACCAGAGAGCTGTTCAGTTACTCAGGGGTGCCAGGAAATGTGAACTAACACAATGAATTAACAACTGCCAGATGCAAAACGTTGTGGGGTGTGTAGCTGAGTGGGGCCATCAGCTTTGCTGGGCTTAAGCCCCTCTTGAGAGGATGGTGAGGCCAGATATGCCTCTGGGTTTTAACAGCTTTTAGAAAGGTCAGTTCTCAGTCACCCATTATTTAGCAGCCAGGCTCACGTAGTCCCAACCAAGTGCTTGTTTTCCAAGCCACGCTCTCCTTTCCTGGTGCTGAGGGAGCAGCACAATGTCCACATTCCCATCATCCTCATTCCAGAGGGCAAGGAATTAGCTACATTAACTGGCTTTAAAGCATTTATATAATACCAAGAACATTGTGACCGTTATCTTGACAAAGGAGGAAGGAAAGCTGACGTGTGTCATACCACACTGCAGAAAGTCAGTTGGTAATTTGTGGCCCTCCCTTCCCCCACCAAAATGTAGAAAAAAAACCCCAACCTAGTAAGTACAAGCAGATTAAATTGCTCCTTGGCTTTTGCTTTAAAACTAACCCGTCCTGCTCTGGGGTCTCTCCTGTTTCCAGGCCTGTTGATGGTTTTGCATGGGTCCTCCACTGGGGAGGAAGTCACAGAAGGAAGAGTCGCCGCTGAAGGATCCTCCATACTGATGCATGCGCCAGAGAGCAAGAACATGACCTTCACCGAGTGGGAGTACATAAAGAATGCTACCCCTGAATTCATCCTGCAGTACCATGCAGATTACAGATTCCCAACCATTTACACAGCTTACAGAGGCAGAGTGATCTTCTATCCCCAGAATGGCTCCATTCTCCTGCAGGGCTTACGAGAGACAGACAGTGGCTTCTACAGAGCGACAGTCAATCTGATGCAGGATAAAGCTAGGACAACCCACCTTGAAGTTATCAGTAAGTCAGATGTGTTGAGAGGATGGTTTTCTCAGGCAAAGATTCGACAGAGTAGCAGACAGGTCCAGAAGATGACCACCAGAGTGGTCATAGGACCGTAGAATATCTCTTGTAAGGATCATTGAGTCCAAGACCCTGCTCCTCATAGGACAACCTAACACTAAACCATATGACTAAGAATGTCCTCCAGACACTTCTTGAGCTCAGAGAGGGTCAGTGCTGTGACTGCTTCCCATGGGATCATGTTGTTCTTCTGACCAACCATGCTCTCCTTGAAGAACCTTTCCCTAAGGTTCAACATGAACTTCCCCTGATGCAGCTTTGTTCCATTTCCTCATGTTGCAGGTCATTCGAGATCAGCACCCCAACATCCACCTCCCCTCTTGAGTAAGTTGTTGACTGCAGTGAGGTCATCTCTCAGCCTTCTCTAGGTCAAACAAGCCAAGTGGCCTCAGATGTCCTTCCCAAGTCTTGTCCTTTCACTTTCTTGGTTGCCTTCCCCTGGTCACGCTCTTAACAGTTTGGTGTCCTCCTTGTGCTGAGGCACCCAAACCAGCACACAGCACTTGAGGTGTGGCAGTGTAGCATAGGACAGGCCCCTCCTTCATCCAGGGAGTGATGCCATGCTTGAACACGGTTGGCCCCTTCAGCTTCCAGGGCCCACCACTGACTTCTATTCAACTTGCCATCAACCCAGAACCTCAGATCTCTTTCCATGGGGTCACTCTCCAACCCCTCATGTGTCAGATCTCCATCCCACCATCATTGCCTATCTCTTATCTCTGAATTTCTCTGAAAAATAAACAGAAGCAAGAGCTGACCCTATTCTGAACTGCCTTTTCCTAGAGCTTAGCATCACTACGTGAGCATACTGCACATAGGACATCCAGGAACAGAGGACCTCAAGAGCATGGGTTGCTATCAAGTGGAAGCCCAGATGTAGTTAAGAGCCACTCTGACCAGTGCAGGTACAGAGGCATGGGCTGAGGGATGGACTCAGCTCTGCTTTTGCATGTGGCAGGTGTCTCTAGCATGCAAGGTGTGCTCCTCTGTGCTTTGGAGTTGGACCATGTGGTGTTGGACCAGTTCAAATACAGGAAGCAGTGGAGTCATTGCTGCTCTTGGCCAAGCTCCCTGACTTCTTTGACCCTTCCCATGCTTCCCTCCCACTGCTGTGTGGGAAAAGTCCTCTCCACTTCAGACACCAATGGCAGACAGTGTCCAGAGAGTTCCTGTCATCACTTTGCAGCATACTACCACCTCTCAGCTCTGCTGGGTTGGTATCCCAGAGTCCAGGGTGCCATGCCTTATCTCCAAGGGTTGATAGTGTCCATCCTAGAGGTAGCACGATGGCAGGGATGGGGACATCTGCTTTCTGCTTCCTCCTGGTGGATGTTGCCCTGCTCCTGCAGTATTTTCATTCCCTCCAAGTCAAACTGGTGTATTGATTTGGGAGGGGAAGGACCTGCTCACTCCCCAAGGGGCTTGGTGTTCTTGCATGGCAGCCAGTTTTCAGGTCCAAAGTTAAGGCAGTTCTCATGCTCTTGGGAGTGCTACCCTGCTGTTCTCTGCTTTTCAGAGCCTGTACCCAAGCCTGAGCTCAAGTCCACACCAAACATGTCAGGTTCAGACATCCAGCTGGTCTGCATGGTGCCAGAGAAACCAGTGGTTTCCATCTCCTGGAAAAAGGACGGACAACCACTTTCCATCGAGATGAGCTATCGGCTCTCTGGAAATTCCACCGTGCTGCAGATAAAGACTGGAGTCAAGTTGTATTGTGGCATCTACTCCTGCAATGTCAGCAACGCGATAAGCTGGAAGGAGGCGACCCTGGACCTGAAGGCAACGGGTTAGCTTCACCATGGTGGGCTAGTGGTTTGTTGTGAAGAATGCTAAGTGGTTTGTGGTGTTGTTGCAGATGTAATTGGCAAGGCTGCAGCTATCTCTCATGGGCTTTCTTGAGCAAGAAATCATAAAATCACTGAGGGAAGAGACCTTTAAGGTCATCAAGTCCAAGCACAACCTAACCCTGCCTAGCCCATGTGCATCATGTCCTCAAGCACAACATCTACACACCTTTCACGTCCCTCTAGGGTTGGTCACTCCACCCCTTCCCTGGGCTGCCTGTTCCAACACTTGACAGCCCTTTCAGTACAGAAATTCTCCCTCATATCTAACCTATATCCCCCTGCCCGGTGCAGTCTGTAACCACTTCCTCTTGTCCTATCACTTGTTAGCCCAGAGAAGAGACCGACCCCACCTCTCTGTGCCCTCCTTGCAGGGACTTGTAGAGCACCATAAGGTCTCCCCTCAGCCTCCCTTCCTGCACACTAACAAGCCCCAGCTCCCTCAGCTGCTCCTTGTAGAAGCTGTGCTCCAGAGCCTTCCCCAGCTCCCTCAGCTGCTCCTTGTAGGAGCTGTGCTCCAGAGCCTTCCCCAGCTCCCTCACCCTCCTCTGGAAGCGCTCCAGTATCTCAGCGTCCTGCCTGGAGTGAGGGGCCCACAACTGCACCCAGCACTCCAGGTGTGGTCCCACCAGGGCTGAGTCCTATGGGACAATCCCCTCCCTACTCCTACACCAAAGTGCAGGACCCGGCACTTGGCCTTCTTGAACCCCAGATGGGTCTTTGCCCATTGATCCAGCAGAAAAGAGCCAGGACTCACCCCTTGGGTTTTCCAGCATTTTTGCAGTTTCCTGGCATTGCCACCCTGTTTGGGGGGTTGTCCCCAGCACAGGGTTTCCCTCCTGCCCTGCAGGTCGCACACTTCTACACCATGCGCAGAGGCTGGCTGTCGCGGCGCTGAGTTTCATCTTCCTCTCCACCATCATCTTCTCTATCCTGTTCTACCTGATGAAGGAGCAACGATGGGGTGAGTGCCAAGCCTGTGCCCCACCTCCCTAAAATAAACCCTTCTCTCTCCACCACTGACAGGACAAATGTCAGAACTCCTCAGCCAAGCTCCTTCTCCTCCACCATCCCAATTCACTTCCTTGGGCACCCCTGGGAAGAAATAAAAAATGCAGTCAGTCCACACCAGCATTCCTGCTCAGAGTTAGACAAAGATCATGTCTCATGGGTTTTGGTGACCAGGCATGCTGGTGTTTGGGTCATGGCATTGGACCCCTACCCAAGGAGTGTATAGGACAGAAGCCTAAAGATGTAGCCAATAGCAAGTTCTCCCACAGTCTCTTTAACTCACTAGTACATTCTTCTACCCACCATAAGCAATCCCCTCAACAACAGAGACCATCTGAGGAGTGGAGATGAAGCCCTGAAGCTCGTAGGAAAGTTCTCTCCCATGTATTCACCTCTCAGCTTTAACCCTGGGGTCACACACAGGCTGTGGGGGTGCATCTTGCCACTGGGGGCAATCTCCCCTGAGGGGTTCTCCACACTTGGTGCTTGTGGGCTTCCCACCATGAAGTAGGTCTCCAGAGGAAACCCAGCACTAGTCAGGTAATCACAGGAGGTCAGAACTCGGCCAACATGATATAAAGGGTCTCACTACCTGGAGTTGGTGTCTGTCTCGGTGTGAACAAGCCCAGATCAGGCTGGTTTCTCCCAGTTCCTCCTGAAGGCAAACAAAACCCTCGAATGTTGACCAGGTTTTCTCCTCAGGGTTTCTAAACCTCAGGGACTCGATGCTTTGCAAATAAAACCTTGTTTGTCTTCCCTCCTCAGGTCACACCATTACTGTTTATGTGTGGCTGACTACATTTGCCTCTTTTTTTCCCAGAAAAGGAGGTATTGAAACACAGCCAGCTCCTTGCCTATGGACTGCTGTCTCTCTCCTCTCTCCTCCTGCTTGGCACCTCCATCATCTGGATGCAAGAAGGTAGGACTCCTGTAACCTGATTTGTTCTTGACTGCTTCAGTGTCTCGTCTTTCCTTTCACTCCAGGACCTTTGATGCAGTGTGGTCAGTATTTGATTTGGAGAAATTGAAGGGGCTTTAAGGTCTCTTCAGGGCCTTCTCTTCTCCAGGCTGAACAAGCCCACCTCTCTCAGCCTGTCTTTGTAGGAGAGTTGTTAGGGGCCTCAGATCATCCTGGTGGGCTCAAGGTCCATGTCCTTCTTCTGCTGAGGGCTCCAGAGCTGGATTCAGCCTTGTTCTCAGACAGCTGCTGGCACCACTTTCCATCCCAACTTCTGGTTTACTTCTGCTCCCACAGGTCATTCTGTTCACTCTGTCTTGCTTGGGCTGTTCTTCTTCACTGTGGTGGTAGAAATTGTTCTGGCAACAGTTATAACAGTGTGCAAAGCAGCAGCTCCAGTCTACTTCAAAAAGAAAAGGTGTAAGTTGGTGTTTATGATCTAAACTCCTGGTGGGAAAGGCCTGATAAAAGCCCAGGAGGAAACTCCTTGGGTTTTCCCTCCCAGGAGGGAGCAGGGGCTCAGCACACTGCTGTGGTTCCCATCCAGAGGCACTGCCCACACCTTGCTCCCCCTCCCAACAAAGCCCACCCTGCAGTCCTTTCACATTCTTCTCTCATCTGCCTGCAATTTCTCCCTCTCCCAGGGTGCAGAGTCATCCTCAGATTTACAGTCCCCATAATGCTGATCATCAACTGGTTTTTTGCCATCACCTTCTTCACCAGTATCCAGTGGCCTCATGGTAAGAGCTGACCTGGCTGCCACTTTGCTCACCTTTCTTCTGGGGTGGTGGGGTATCAGTGGGGCTTGGCTGCTTACAGGGAAGAGCCCTTGGGTGGCATTGCATGGCTGGTCCTGCAAGAAAACTTGGAGTTGATGCTTTCCTGCCAGCTTCATGCTGAGCAGGGAGGTCATAGCTCTTATGTAGCAAAGCAACATTCACCCCAGTGTCTCCATAACTTGAAATGCTGGGATCTCCCCTCTGCATCACAGAGGAGCAACCTGGATTGAATTCACAGTGCCAGAACGTTCAGAGGGTGGTGTTGGCTGGAGGAACAACTGCTGACAAGTTCTCCCTTCCTCTTCAGAAGAGCGAGGCTGCTCGGAGCCCAGTGATCTGATGACCAACATTGGCTTAGCTGCTGTAGTATTCATTGTGCTTCTGCTCTTCCTCCTATACTTATGGTGTAAGTAGCCACACGGTTTCCCTCCGGGGGCTGGAACCCTGAGACCCTCTGGCTCAGCTCTCGTGCCCTCCCTGGCATCCCAATGAAGTGAGGCTTGTGGAGTGAGGTCAGGTAGTTCACTTCCCATCCCTCCAGCTCTGGCATGGGAGGGAAGGGATCCAGGAGGTGATTTCCACATGTCTACTGTGGGTTTCTCCAGCTGCTCCATTTCAAGTTCCTGGTCTCTGTGGATTGGCCATGTGAATGCCATGGCTGCTGTGAATAGCAGCTGTGTCTGGCTTTCCCCTGCATGGGCTCTTGAGGACCATCCCAGCAAGCTCTGGATGCTGTGTAGCATCTCAGGGAGCTGGTAAGAAGGTCAATGGCATGTTGAGGAGAGGATGCCCTCAAGGAGAGGACTGAAAGGGGAATTCTGTGCTTTTCCACAGTCCACAGAACATTTCCAAGTCTGAAATACATGAAATATTGCACTGAGTGCAAAGGGAAGCAGGTTTGAGGTGCAGGGACTTTCAGGCAATGTGGGTGTTGTAGGCAGAACTCCACTCTCCACCCTGCCTTCTCACTTCCTTCCCTCACCAAATGCCCCCAAAGATTTTGGGAACAGAAGGGCTCTGCCCAGTGCAAGGTTCCACCTTCCTTGCTTTCCTTGCCCCATCCCATGACATGCAGGATGCAGCCTGGGGCGTTGTCGAAGCCCAGGAGTGATTTGGCCTTTCCTTTCTTTCCAGGTAGGAGGAAAAAGCTGAAGAAAAGGATGGTGATCGACCACGCCACCCAGAGCGCACAGAACATGGACACCCTGGTAACTGCTATGAGCTGGCTCTATAAGCTGCAGATCAGGATTAAATTCATAATCAATACAATGAGTATTCATAAGCCATAATGAGAAGGAAGGATCTGCCTACCTTCTTGCAGAACACTATGGGCTCCTCATTGCAGAGATGAAGAGGATCTGGGGGTCATGGGAAACACACACTTATCCCTTTCATTTTCCTGCAGCTGAGCCTTAGGCTTGATGTTGGCACACAGGGGGGGATTATGTTGCACCTCCTTTTTCAGGGCTCTTCCAAGGGTGCTGGCACTTGCCCAGCTGCATCCTTTCCCTGCCTCTGGAGGGGGTCATGGTGTGTGTGTATGTGGGGGGATATTTATTGCTTCCCCCCAGGCCAGTCTCTGGGTGTGATTTGTGGGGTTGGGATGTTTCAGAGGAGTGCAGTGGCACTGTGTGCTGGGGGATGTGTTTGTGCCCACCCTCTCCCTGCTATGAGATGCTCATGGTGCACTGGAGTTTCTGTCCCTTTCTTTTCCTGCCACTGAAGGACACCATCCCTGTGTTTTCAACAGGTGATTGAGGAAACCCAAGGACAAAGGCAGGGAAGGGAGTGAAGCATCATCCCTCTACAGCCGAGGAGCTGTGCTTACACTGGAGACAGCCAGGAAGGGTCTGCTGAGGAGCTGGGCCGAGCTCAGCCTCTACCCCTGCACAGGCGAGGCAAGATGTTTGGGAAAAGCCTGAAAGGCCCAATTCCTTGTCCATCTGTCCTATGCGGATGCCCAGGAAAGGCATCTCCATTGGCATCCCTGCATACCTTCAGGTCGGGTGTTCTGGATGCATGTTAAAGCGTTCCTGAACTAGGCTGGGCTGAGCTGAGTCCACAGGACCTGTAGCCCAGTTTGCACTCAGGAGGCTCCCTGGGTTCTGCCACATTTCACCTCTTCTTTGGCCCTTGGACAGAACATCGGTACTGAACATGCTGAAATGTAAAACAATAAACAATAAAATAAACCCCAGCATGTTCCTTTTTTACTTTACTTTGTTTTAGCAGCTGCTCTAATAGATGTATTTCACATCTATGCCCATCTTGCACCCCCCAGAAGATGGCTCCATCTCATTCCCAGCCCCACTCGTGGGCTGGTTCCTGGGTTCCTCGGTTCCCCTCCGAGCTCTGCTGTCAGCGATGAAAGGGCAATGCTGTTTTGGGATGAAGGCAGCTTCTCCCTCGCTGTTGGACCTGCTTGTTCCTGGCTGCTGAGCACTGTGAGGCTGTGATGGGGCCTAAAGGGGTCCCCTGGTGCAGCCAGGAATCATCCAGGCTGTTAGGAGCAGGGTGCTGGGTCCGGGATCCTGTCTGAGGCCTTCACCCCCATCACCGCCTCCCTCAAACTCCTCTTCCTCAGAACCCAGGCCATGCTGGCAGGGATGCTGTGGGTGACAGTGTCATCCCATTTGTCCCCTGGCTGTGCTGGGACATCCCTCATCCCTCCCCACATGTGCACCTAGCTGGACTCAGGGTGTCCCTCCCCACTGGGCAGGGAGGGGAGGAAACAGCCCTCTCCTGGGCTGGATTTGGGGTGCAAGGTCCTCCTCCCACCAGCACTGCAGCCCAGGCACAGCCAGGACACAAAGCCACAAGCCAGAATACAACAAATTGCCTCCACCAACTTCCTCCACCAAGCTACAGAGTGGATGGAACATCTCTCAGAGAGCTCCAGCCCCACCAGGTGTCTGGCTGGAGCTGCATCCATCCTGTCCCAGCTCCTCCCATTTTAAACCATCAAGGACCTTACCCATGCAAAAGGGTGAATGGACAAACTGAAGCACATGGAGACACAGCCCAGGTCACAGCAATGAAGGGAAATGACACCAAGGACCAAAAAAACCCCTCCAGTCACCCATTGACAGGCCAACAAGAAGTGACAGAGCTTTGGAAGGGACAAACCTGGAGCTTGTGGCTGATGAAAGGGGAGGGTAGAGAGCTGGAGGGTTAAAGGGGCTGGTTGTGTGAGTGAGCCCTGACCACCCCAGCAACTGGTGAAGACTGGTGTCAGCAACTGACAGGAGCAGCTGCAGAGGGTATCATGGGAAAAATACCTACAGGAAAACGTCTGCCAAAACAACAACAGCAGAAGGTGTCTGCAGGGCTGGGCCATGCCAGCCTGGGGACCAGGAGAACCCTTGGGTGCACAGCTGGCATCTGTGGGGTGCTGCTGGGTACCCGAGAGCCTCCAACAGCTCCAGATACCGTTTGTAACCACACCACCACAACAGCAATGACACCTTTACCACCTGGATGGGGGAAATTAGTCCCCAAGAAGTGACAGAGTGTCTGGGGAAGTAGGAATCGGTGACAGGTATCGCCTTCTTCAGCCTGAGGAACAGAGAAACGGCCTAGAAAGCAAAGGTTGGTCCCAGAAAAATAGAAACCATCATCTCTGGGCTGCTCCAGTGCAGAAGAACCAACAAGTGGTGTCCTGCGCCCCCTCACGACACTCTGGGTTAAAATCACCCCATTTCTACCCAAAATGGAGCTGCTCCCTGCAAGAATTTTTCCACGTTGGATGGGATCCCTGCCTGGCTTCTCCATGCACCTCTGCATCTATGGTTACCTGACCTCAGCCCTGCGAGCCCAGCATCTCTTCCACAGGGACATCCCAGCGCATCTGATGTGCTCTGGTGTACAAACACGGGGACCTGTTTCCTCAGGGCACATTTAAACTTTCTGTCTTTCCCAAAGGCTGTTTCCTCCCCGGATTCTGCTGTTGCAGAGTGCAGAGGTTATTTCCTACAGCCTGGTGGAGGCGCTTCCAAGTGTAAACACAGCCATGAACCCACACCCAAATGGCACCCAATAAACCTCCCCTGGAAGCACTAGAGACGTCTCAGATACCATGTCCTTTGGGTGGCATCTCACAAGTCCACCCCCCTGGGACCACAGACCGTGCCAAGGCGGCCATTTGCCAGGTCCTGGTGACTCAGGGAACTGATGCAGGTTAAAAATACCCTCACCCCGTTTGGAGCAATGTTACAGGCTTGGCTTTGACCCCAGCTTGGTGCCTGACCAGCAGGGCTGCCTGGGACAGGGAGGGGGTGGGGATGCAGGACCCTCATGGCCTCTTGCCTTGAATGTCAGCTCTTCCTGCATTGAGGGAGATCCAGCATCTCCAAGGTCTGCACCAGCACTGATCCACCACCAAAGCCAGAAGCCCGTGCAGGGGCCAGATGTAGGGAGCACATCCCCCCCCCGACAACCGACTCCACGGGCTTTAGATAATCCCAGGGGTTATTTCCCACCTCTCGAGATCCCAATATCAACTGGGATAACACACACACTTTTATTAGTAGCAACAGACATTAAAAAGTCCTCACAAAACATCTCCAAAAGGGTTTACAGATGATGAGCTCAGAAAAGTGCTCACACTGCTCTGCTACCTTTGACGTGTTAACAGCAGCACGAGCCCCTCTGTATCCCGGCAGGTGAGCCCTGAGCCACCTCCCTCTCCCATGATTTTCCTACTTGCCCTGAAAAGAGCAAGGACACTCCTTGGAACGGGATTTAAGCCTCTCCTGGGTGTATTTCTATTCTCCACGGGGAAGGGAGAGCTCTGGGGAGGAGGAATCACCATCCCCACCTGGCTCCACCAGCCAGAAGCGGGTCTAGAGGCAGGACCCCAGGAGCAGGAGCACCCACTGCTGACAGCACAGAGGGGTCCTCCTGCCATCAGCTGCTCTGGGAGAGGAGCGACCATCCAGTAGCCAGACCAGGGCACCCGCAGAGGTACTGGGAACCGGCTCAGGCAGGGTGCTGGACCCAGGATCATCCCCATCAGAACAACAAGTGGGTGCAGACTCCCTGCCCCCATCGGAGAGGCACTTTGTGAGGCCCAGCACTCCCAGGTTTGTCCAGGGTGAGGATGCCAGCTGTACCCCAGGCTATGAAATGTCAAGTACTGGAAGGATAAAACAACCCCTCCCCCAAGCAAAGCCCAGAGGAGCTTTGCAGAAGCAGCACAGGGAAGGGAAGCAGCAGGACTAGGGGTGGGAAGGGGGGGTGCCCCAGCTGTGTCGAACTAGACCAAGTCCATCACCCACAGGAGCAGCAAAAGAGAAGGACAAGCATGTGTTGGCACACACGTGACCCAGGCAGCTAGTGCTCAGGAGGGGAGAGGACATCCCTGAATGGGAAGAGTCCAAAGCTGGAGGACAGAGGAGACAGGCTTGGGAGCATCCCTCAGTCTGCTGTGCCAAGCTCCACCACCACACTACGGCCATGGGGATTTCTTTGGGTTTTGCTTTCTGAGAAACAACTAACTGTGGGATTTGGCAGCTCGAGCAATTCAGAGATGAGCTCAGAAGAGGCTGGGACAGCATCGGACGTCCGGCGCTCCCTGGGCAGCGTCCACCACCGTCGGGGAAGGCAGCAAGGATGCAGCTGTCAAGCTCTACCTGCAAGGAGAAGAGTGGTCTCCACCCAAGCCAACTCTACCTGCCACGTGGTGCTGAGCCCTGGACTCATGCTCCACCCCCATTCTTGGGAGCAACCTCGGCCACCTTCTCCCTGGGAGGAGTCCCCTGGGACCCAGCTGCATGAGCCAGCCCAGAGCATCCTCCCGGCAATGGAGGATGGGATTTTTCATCCTTGGTGGATCTCATCCTCCTCCTCACCCTCCAGAAGCTGCAGTTCACAGTCTGTGGTTTTTTTTGTGGTCACTTAGAGCAAATTCTGAGAAGATTCCAAGAATCACTCACTGCTCAGAAACCTCCGGAGCACTTTGGTCAATTAAGCCCCCAACATACAAAACCCCCAGTTAAGGAACTGCACATCAGCCCCACCCTGGTGAGGTGGTTTATGCCAACCTGGGTTCTTCCTGTTCCATTACTGAGAACCCAAGTTGGCCCCATCTGAGCCCCAGAAGAACTGAAGAAGCCGAGCATTTCCCCTCCAGATAAGGTCCTGCTCTCCCCAGGAACATCACGTGAGTTTCTTAACTGCTTTTGTGATGGGATAACAGGGATGGGGCCCCCACTTATCACCCAGAATGAAAAAAACAGCGAGGAGAGGGAAGGAGCCACCCAAGGGAGGGGCTGAAGGCATCTTACCTGCAACCACCACGGCACGGGCGGTCCCTGCTCCTGCACCAGACAAAGATACCTGGGGACAAACCAACAACGTCTCCATTGAACTCCCAGGAGATGCTGCATGGACAAAGCCCGGCCACGCTCCTATGGGAAACACCATGCCAGGATGTGCTCAGGCTCCAGGGGAAGCCACATGTGTGGCTACTCCCTGATAGACACCGGCTCTGGCCACGTGCGTGCACCCGGGGACGACGAGAGCCAACGAGCTCTTCCAGCACCGACTCAACGCCTGGAGGTTTTTCACAGGAAAAACCTGAAAACTTTGTGCAATAGCAAAACAACAACCACCTAGGGAGAACCTCCTACTTCTATTTTAAACTGCCAGATCATCCTCTCAGGTCCAGACTTGGGCGTTCTCGTTTATTATTTGTTTCTCTCTTCCGGGCTCGCAGTTGGCAGTCTGAGCACCGAATCCTCGCTTTGCCAGGGACCGGGGATGAGCCAGGAGAAAGGCTCTAGAGCTCCAAAACAGGAGGAGAAGCAAGACCCCTGTGTAAGGAAGCCTGTTTCCCTTCTGTGGGCAGAAAGCAATGCTGTTACCCTAGAAGGGATGTGCAGCTTCCCTCAGTGCCCACGTGACCTTGTGGGGACACCGACCAAACCACCGAAGCATCACCACACACCCGCTCTGGGCACGCAGGAATTGTTTTCATGACAACCACCTCCCCCACCGTGTCTGGGAGCACAGATGCAGGGGAAGGCAACAGAGGACACAATCACCTCCTCAGACTGGGCATGTCCCGCTTCAAACGGCGGCAGTGACAAAGCCCCATCCCTGGGGAGGGAAACCCAGGTCCCAGCAAGGACGTACCACGCCTGTCCCTGTCAGCTCCTGCCCTAACACCCACCGGTGACGCAGCAGCCGGCCAAAACTCCAGTGCAGAGTCAGCCGCAGCACTCACCTGCGAGCAAGCCGACGACAACGCACGCCAGGACCACGGGCAGCACCACGTTCGCAGAGTCTGCAAACGAGAGGATGCTCAGTCTCTGCTGCTGGACCGAATTTAACCCCCAACCCACACCCGCCAAGCAAAACCCGGCCACCGGGCAGTTACACTCGGTGCAGGGACACAGAGACATGAGGTGGGGGGGTTGTTTGGCTTCATCAGGGAGAGACACCCACTTACTCTGGACATGAAGCAAGAAGGAGGTTTCATTCTGGCTGACTTCGTTGCGGACCACACAGGCATAGTAGCCGCTGTCGTTCATGGACGCTTTGAGGATGCACAGGGTGCTGTTGTCCACAAACTGGATGTGGTTGCTTCCCAGCAGTGGCTCCCCGTTCTTCTTCCACCAGTACAAGTCTGCTTGCCCTTCCACGACGTTGCAGACCAGCTTGGTGTTGCCTCCTGCCTTCACTGATGAGTTGCCCACAATTTCTGGCTCTGAGAGTGGCTCTGGGAGAGATGGGGCAACTGTCAGCATCCGAACCCGCAGCTTCCCGGGCGCAGCGATCCAAGCTGCCTGGGTGCCACGGAGGATCAGGTTATCACATCACTCACCCACAACACGGAGCTGGAACCAGCCCGTGGCCTCCGACTCGGACCTGAAGCGGTACAACCCATCATCCTCCAGCTGAAGCACGATCTGCAGCGAGAAGTCCGTTTCGTTGAACCTCGTGCGATTCTCGTAGGGCCGAGACGTGTTGGCGGGTCTATCAAAAGCGTAATGGACGACGGCCCCTTCCCACGGGCCGGTCTTGTATTCCCAGGAGACAACTTTGCTGTCCTGTGGCGGTGGCACCGTCAGAAGCACCGTGCAGCCCACGGCTGAGACGAGTCTCTCCGACGCCGGCCTGAGGTCGGCCGAGTAGCATGGAGAAAGTGTGCGGGCTGGAAAACAAATCTGGTGTTGCTCTACGGCTGCCAAGACCATCATCCACCTAGCGGGGTGGCCACAGAGCCCCCCACACCCCCCACACACCCCCCGGCAAACAGCAGCGCTGGGGGCTGGATTATTTCTGCCTGGAAGCTCTCAGGGATGGTGGTGAGGGGAGACCACTTCCGCCCGCCGGCGCCCCCAGGGACAAACCCAGGGGTGATCAAGCGCTTTCCTGCTGGATCACCCCCAAGAAGTCCCACAGAGAGATGGGAAAACCTGCAACCTCCTTCCCAATCCTCCTTGGGAAGCTTTTTTTTGGGGTGGGGGGAATCGAGGGGGAGCGGGTCAGCCCCAGCCTGGTCTTTGCTTTTGCACCTTGTAAAGGAGCCCAGAGCGGTGTCATCGTGACACCACCACAAGACCCGGCCCTTCACCCAGCAGCGAGGAGCCCCGAAACCTCATGGTGCTTGACCCACGGACCCCCAACCCCCACGCGAGATGCGGTCCCGGGACCACCGAGTCCAGCCGCATACCTGGCGCTGGGGAGTCCCGGTTAT
>VXBZ01005398.1:532301-546924 GCA_013399135.1 Heliornis fulica
TATATATATAATGAAAAGGCCTGAGGCAGGACAATGTAAAAACATTACATGTCTGGGAAATGGGACACAAAGCTCTTGGATTCCAGCTCCATCTGCCTCAGGCCAAAAGGTTTCTAGTGCCCTCAGTTATGAGGGGAACAGAGCTGCTCCCTTCTTACAGAGCTTGGGGAGGAAAACCTGTCTGCATATGGAGCAATTAAAACCCCAAGCCATGGGGTTCCTGCAGGGGATGAGAAGAACGTGAGTGAGCTCCTTCACAGGCAATTCTCACCTTCATGCCAAAGGTGAAGATAGTGATGAAGACTTTCATTATAAGGGCCAAAGCCAGCTGCCACATGGCTGTGTAGACCCCCGGGCCAGCAGCTCGGTCAGGCAGGTCATCCCCTTTGGTGCTGTTGAAATCATTCACATACTCGCAGAGTTTGGACGAGTCCAAAATCCCACAGTCGTTGAAGAGCTCAGAAATGAGCTCGCTAGTGCTCATTCTGGTGTACTCGTTGGGGAAGGCCAGGATGGCCGTGATGGCAGTCACCACAAACACCTCCAGCACCGGGTATTTGCCAAGCTTGGTCGTCTTGCGGCGCCTGCACCAGGCGATGTTGCTGCGAATGAAGAACGCGCCCCAAAGCCCACCAAATATTCCCAAAAGGATGAAGGGCACAAGCTCCAGAAGATGCCACGGCATGTGAAACTCCACGTAGAAGAGAACCAGGCGGCTGTTCCCAAAAGGGTTGATGGAGCGCAGGGTAAACGCGGCGACCAGGGCAGCAAAGAAGGAGCGCCAGAGCGTCTTGAGAGGAAAGTAGTAACTGACCTGAAAACAGAAAACCAGAGCAGATTTGGTCACTTCAACACTTGTCACTCCACCAACGGCTTCCCAGTAACAAAATCGCCACTGCACAAAGTCAAAGCAAGGACCGGAGTCGATGTGTGCCGGCCACACCCCCTCCTCTCCAGCCAAGCACCCCAGGCGCCATGTTGAGCTCCCGCTTGACACGGTTGCAACAACCAGGATGGGTCCTGTCCTGCAAATGCACTCCCTGAAGTTCCAGTGACTTAGGTGATAAAAGCTGTTAGATATCAGCTAAGAGAGCTGCAAAGCCCAGAGGTGCCCAACGACAGCGCCTGCCATAGCTGCCACCACAAGGACTGCTCAGCCGAGCGAAACAGGCCCACTCCTCCGTTGAGCCAAGCCCTGCAGCAAGCAGCGGTGATCCGTTCCAGGCCTGGCTGGAGAGAACAAGGCTCCTCGGGAAGAGAAGGGGTCTGATGAGCCAGGGAAGTTTGTTCCCCAGTACCCTGGGACAGAGCTGTCAGGAGAGAGTGGGTGCGTGGAAGACGTGAGAGAGGCCGTGGGTGAGAGCAGTCGGTGTTACTGAGCACGGACAGACCTGGGGAAACCAACAGGTTTATCGCAAAGCTACGGATAGACACCATCCAAAAGACATTCTCCAGTATTTGTAAGAATTACCTGAAACCCCAATAAGCTTTTAGGTTGCTCGGCCTTGTAAATACACCACCAATCAGTATTCAACAGGGTCTCCTTTCCACACCCAAGCAGTTATGAGTGGACTGTATTTTTATAGCAGCAGGGTCAGTTCTTGCAATAAAACAGCTCGCCAAGAGCTAATAGAAAATGCTGATGTTACCTCTTCCAGGCTAAAGAGCACTCCTCCGATCGGTGCACCGAAAGCTACAGACACACCAGCAGCTGCAGCTGCTGATAAAACCTAAGAGAGAAACCAAAGACAGATGTTCAGCCCCACCACCATCTCTTTTCCCACCCCCTTTCCGTTTCCCTTTTAATTTGTCCAACTTTTATCTCCATTGAATGCACAGTAAGCCAGGGGCTGACCATCACCAGTAATTACCGATTTCACCAGTAATTGCTGATTTCACCCTCTACTTTCACCTTAGGCAAAGCTCCAGTAAAGCTGAGCAGCTCTCCCTCCCTCCCCACCCCTGCAGTCGGCCAGCACCGGCATCTCTCCGTACCTCTCTGCGCTTCGCTTCGTTCTTCCTGTACTTGGTGAAGAGGTGACACAAGATGTTCCCACAGCAGCAGGCGACGTGTACCAGGGGCCCCTCTTTGCCCAGGCTCAGCCCAGAGGACACGGCCAACACCAAGGTGATGGTTTTGATGATCAGTGTCCACTTGCCCAGGTAGCCTCTAATGATGAAACCACTTAAGATAGTTTTGATCTGGAAGTCAAGCACACAGAGCTCTACAGGCTTTTCATTCGAGCCCCGGTCAGAGCTCCCATTTTACAAGGCGCTCTCAAATCCTGCCCATGGTTTTCAGAGTTTCAACCCCACCAGCAGCTATCACAAGTAATGTAGAGCTGGTAAAAACAACCCTCTGCGCACAGGCAGAGCAGCTGTTTGAGTCCTTCCTTGGGGGGACAATCCCTGCTGATGGAAAGCCTGAGGCTGGCACTTGTGTTTGTGCAGTAAATGCCAGGACCTTTTCCTTTTTAGAGTGATTACATTGAGACTGAAGGCTGGGTATGTTTTGGTAATAGCTGGGATAAAAGCATACATAAACCACCAACTGGAAGGCAAGGAATTATTATTCCACAGCAGGTTTTTATAACCTTTGGAGGAGGTGTGTGTGGAGGTGTGTGTGTGTGTGTGTGTGTGTCTCTGCCCCACCTTAAAAAAAAAACAAAACCAAAACCAAACCCCAAGCCACTCTCCTTCTCACTCACCTCTGGGATGCCCGAGCCACAGGCATAGGGAGCAAAGCCTTTCACAAGCAGCACAGCAAGAAGGGAGAATAACAAGGCCCAGACAACGTACATGAAGTAGTTGAGAATATATGCAAAAGCCCCCTGGAACACAGAGAGAGTTACCCAAATTAGATCACTTTGACTGGCATCACCTCAAACCTACACACTGAAGCACATACAAAGAATCACAGAATCAAAAAAATCCCTTGGGTTGGAAGAGACCTTTAACATCGAGTCCAAGCACAGCCTGACCCTGCCTACTCCACCTCTGGATCACGTCCTTCAGCACTTCATCTATTTGCCTTTTAAATCCCTCCAGGGATGGTGACAGAAATAGCAGGTGATCTCATACACAGTTATCAGCTGAAAATGAAGAGAGCTACTGCACACCTGAGGTTTCGAGGACAACTCGTATTTGCTGGGTTAGAGGGATATGAAGGAATCACATCTCCAGTGTCCTGATATAAAATATCTGCTGCTGAACCACCTCAAGCTCGTGGTTCTGGCATGTACATCCCCATCTCCAGGAAGGGACAACGACACAGGCTGGGGAACGGGACACGCGACAACAAAAGCAGCTGTAGGCACAGATCAGTCACCTCTCCATAGCCGAGGATCAGCTGGGACCAACTCTTCCACTCAGGACACACGTCTCTGTCTGTGAAGGTTGTGTTGGATTTCCAGCAGCAGTGCTCATGGTTAAACCAGAAGCCAGCTAAACACACTCCTTCCTTCAAGTCTGTCATCCAGTGGGCAGAAATGTCAATCAGCCCCGCCAAGGAACCTAGAGACAAGAGAAGAGAAAAACTTAACAACCACCTTCTCATGGGCTGCCCTACCAACCAACAGCCTAATTGGAATTAACTCTTCTTCTACAGAGAGCTAAATGGGAAGATTTGCTCCAGTATATAACCTGCAGAGAGCAGGTCAGGAAGCAGAGTGGGCCTAGGAACACCTCCAAGGTTGGTGGCCACAAACTGCTTCCAACCCTACTCTACATCGCTAGAAATGAATCCTGAGCACTCGCTGCATACACAGTCTGGGAGGCAGAGGGGGACACACTGGAGGATGCTCAAACACATCCCCAGTCTCCAGCACCAGACCTGGAACGTGGGAGCTACACTGACACCACCGAGTCTGGGACAGGAGTAACTCAATGCAGAGTAAACATTTCCAGGCCAATTTGAGGGGTGGAGAGAATAAAAGAGGGGAGAGTGTTACAACTGTGCCAAGTGAAAGCAAGCACAGAGCCAGTGCAGAAAGTAACCTGGCTTTCAGGAGAGGAATCTCCAAGTGGTTTCTTATTGTTCTGTTCAGAGTAACTCCCACAGTCCCCAAAGATCCAAGCTGCCACCAGCTCCTGTCCCAACCAAAATGCCACATCAGCACAGAGGCCAAGATGGAGACCTCCGATCTGCATGAACAAGCACTAGCACAAGCTCCAGAGGCTGCAATAAACACTTAGCCAATCTCACAGTTAATGACCAACTGGCTAGCAGCTTTCCTATGTAAATATTAACAGAAGATTTGATTTTCATTCCTCGTGACGAGCGCTTAAGCTGCTCTCCTGGGGAAGGACCTGACCAATCGACTTCTGCTGCGCTGGGTCCACAGTTTGCTTCTGAAACCACTTAAGTGGTCTCAGCCAGTCAACCTGACTTCCCAAGAAATACCTCTCACTTTCTGTATCCAAGTATAGGTGAGAAAAAAACTATATATGGAATAAAGTCTTGCCAAGCAGCCCTTGGGATTAACCTCTCCAGTGTCAGCGAAGACACACAGCACAACAATCTCCTGACCCACACTTTGATCAGCTCTATTGTGCTGGATTCTTTACTATTTTTACTATTTCAGAGCTTTGTACCAGCAGCAGACTCAGAGAAGGGTCTGGGACAGCTTTTAGTCTCTGTTTTATATCTGGCCCTTTACACAAACACCTCAAAGCACACCAAAACAACTCCCCATAAACTGCAAAGTGGCAGCACAGCCATGAAGATGGGGGCAGCCCCTCGCTCCACAGCTGAAAACAGCCCAGTGATCCACCAGGGCTTGTGGCAGGACTCAATACCAACACTCCAGTGCAGATTTCTGTTGGAAACAGAGGTTTGCTCTTACCTGCCAACAACCCAATGAGGAGCATCAACAACCAGCCAGAAAAGGCGTCGCTCACGCTGTGTATCAGTGCCCACGTGGACTCTTTACTTCTACTTGTGATCTAGAAGAGTGGAAGGTTGTAGACTGTTTGTTGTTTGTTTGGGTTTGTTTTTTTTTTTTTCCAAAAGAAAACAACAATCTGTTAGGACAGTGATCTACTTTGGTGGAAGTGCCCTGAAAACTCCACTGTGACACTGTCCGTGGGTATTCTGCTTCCAGGGGCGAGAGGAAAAGCACGAGGCAGTGGCTGCTCCTGCAGCTGGCACAATAAAGTTGGGAGATGTGTGAGAACAGCGTGAGGATACTTCTATTTGTCCAGCAAAAAAGAAAATATTCAAGTAAGGCTTTCCTCACAGGTGTCTTCTGCATAAATGCCTAACAGAATTCATCCCTCGACCTTTTCAAGTTGTTACTTGCTAGTAAAGGCAAGTTATCAATGTCCCAATGCCACAAGCAAATCTGACTGCCGAAGGAAGCACTTTCATAGAACCATTTAATCTCCTGAGTTGGAAGGGACCCATAAAGATCATCAAGTCCAACTCCTGGCCCCACACAGGACCAGCCAAGTCAGAGCGTGGGACTGAGCGCATCATCCAGACCCTTCCTGACCTCACTCCAGCTGGGTGCTGGGACCACTTCCCTGGGGAGCCTGTCCCAGTGCCCAACCCCCTCTCCTGAAGGAGCTTCTTTCCCAAAGATGCAGCACAAAACCCTTCCAAGAGGAAGGGCACTGCTCACAAGTGCAGCTGCAGGAGCAGAAATCCAGCCTATTTCTTCACAGATACACAGGGCCACGGGTGTTTATATTCCTCCACAGAAACCACGCGACAGCAACATGGTTCTGCAGCTCCCGTGAGTTTAACATGGCCCAGGTGCCATCAAGGCACCATGGATGTTGATCAGAAATCTGCTAAAGCTTTTCAGACAAATAAAAGCCTTCAGTGGAGAAGGAGCAATTGTTAAACTGCCACACAGTCACTTGAGCATTGCTTTTCCTCAAAGGAAAGATCCTGTGGAGAGGCTCTCTGCTCTCACCCAGAGAACAAGCCTGGGTGTGTGCCCAGTGACTCCTGAGCCCAGCAATCCCAACTGAGACCACCTCCTGCCTGTTTACTGTTCTGCTGTCGGTGCCAGCAAGGAGCAGGAAGGTATTTTTACCTCTCTGTGTCTATCCCGGTCCCTGGACTTCTCTCGCACCCAGTCTATAGTGTTAAAGTCTTCATAGGTGCCCACACCAGGGAGAGGCTCCTCCAGGAAATCCATCATTGTGCTCGTGCCGTTCATCCCTCCTCCATTATATGAGGAAAATCCTGTGGAGGGGAGGAAATAAAATTAAAAATCAAGCATTTCTCAGTTTTCCCTCTCTTGAGTGAGGGGATGGGGGTGGGGAAGAGAGAGAGAGAGTGAGCAGCCTTCTGCGGCCCAGCAGCAAGACATGGGCACTGTACTCTGCACTTAGGGGCAGAGGATGGAGCTGTGCACCAAGCTGTAAGGCAGAATGGGGACACACAGATGAAGTCCCCATCACAACAGTTCTGAACACCTTTTAAAACAGTTTTGTACAACTTGTATTGCTGGTTGGAAGAGAAGAATCCCAGACTGGTCTGAGTTGGAAGGGACCCCAATGATCATCAAGTTCCAACTCCCCTGCCACAGCCAGGGACACCAACCTCCAGGCCTGGAGCTAGATAAGGTTGCCCAGGGCCCCATCCAACCTGGCCTTGAACCCCTCCAGGGTTGGGGCATCCACCACCAATCTGGGCAGCCTGTTCCAGCACCTCACCTGTTCAGCCTTCTCTGTGAAGAGCTTCCCTCTGATATCCAATCTAAACCTTCCCCCACCCAGCTTCAATCCATTCACCTCTTGTCCTACCACACTCTGCCTTCATGAAAACCCAATTCCCCTCCTGTCCATACATCCTCTTTAAGTACTGGAAGCTGCAATGAGGTCCCTCCCAGAGCCTTCTCTTCTCCAGGCTGAGCCAGCCCAGCTCCCCCAGCCTGTCCTCACTGGGGAGGTGCTCCAGCCCCATTATCTCCATGGCCTCCTCTGAACCCTCTCCAACAGCTCTGCATCTCTCTTGAATTGGGGGCCCCAGCTCTGGACACAGAACTGCAGATGGGGCCTCCCAAGGGCAGCACAGAGTGGGACAATCCCCTGCCTGTCCCTGAAGTAAGGTGCTGCCCACCAGCTAACACACACAGTTGGGTGATGTCAGGAGCCAGCACCAAATCAAAGGGTCAGGGAGTGCAGAACATCAGCAGGGAGGCAGTAAGAGAAGCCCTCAGCTACCCATTTCCCGCCCAAGTTGGGAACCCCCAGCCTCAGCTAACCACAAACCATTTGCTCAGCACCCCAAAGCCACTCACACCCCATAATAGCACACGTGAGCTCATACACTTCCAGGCAGCCATACTAGCACTGTTCTCACTCCAGTGACACAGTGCTACAACCAGCTTCCAGGGTAAACACATGGGGACACGAGCAGGGCGGCAGGATTTTCAAACTTGGGGAGAAGCATCAACCTAATGATGGTTCTGCAGGACACTAAGTGGTTCCAGTCATCCAGGAGGAAAAATTAGACACAGAACTCAAAATCCAGTCAAAACCAAAAGGTGGTGGGGAAAAGAAGTGTTAAAACTGCCAGACAGAAGGATAATGTTTAATATTTCATTTAGCATATTTAGGTTGTAGATACCCTCAGGGTGAAGATGTCTTGGGTTGGGGAGGAGGAGGGAACTCAAACACTTGCTCTCTTCCCCATCATCTGAAAGCAAGAGAGCGGAAAGACAACCCACAACATCTTCCTGAGCCCAGCTCCCGGGAGGCACAGCAGCCTCTTCACAGAGGGAACGCCGCAGGGAGACAAGATGAGTCACGTAGCACAGCGACAACTACCACAAACTAACCCACTTCAGAGAGGCTCCTTGCTGCATCTGGGATGGAGCAAAGAGGTTACCTGAAGTTCTACAGAGACCCTCCCAAGCTGGGGGTGCACAGATGGTGAGCCCCCCCTGCCCAACTCATGCTGTGCAGGAGATGGGGCACATCTGCTGAGCCTTGGGGAATCCTTCTGCTTTTAACGATGCGTTTTTGCTTTTACACTGAGGAATACACAAACCAACATCAACTCTTGCAGAGACCTCCCCCTTCAAACAGCCTCAACTGGAAATCCAAATCAATGTTCTACAAATCTGATGGACCAAAACCTCCTTGAATAAACCACCTCAGTAACAACAGACCACTGGCTTCAGCACATACAGCACCAACATACCCACAGTTCCTCCCACTTACCTGCCTAAAGCCATCCAGACAACTGCTGCCCCACAGCTCTCCCAGCAACGAGCCCTCTCTGAAGCAGTTGTGTAATGGAGGGGACAAGACAAAGCCCTATCCCAGCCAACCACAGCTCAACCAAGTCTCACCAGCTTCAGATCTTCACATTGAAGACCAGGAGGTGGAGACTGACTGCAGCAGAACAACTCAACCAGGGAGGTGAGCCAGGGTTTGGTCCAGCACATCAGCTCGATGGCCACCCAAGGCTGCAAGTGTGACAAGTACCTCCCAGACCACACAGCATCCCATCACCCACCCAGGCCAGACGATGTTCTCACCATGCTCACTGGCTTGCTCTCGACAGGGTCCAATTCCCATTCCCAGGGTCCTTCATCACATAGATCATATCACATGGATGGGGGATGGATTTTAACATTCTCACTTAGGTGGTAGCTTCGTTTCTGGGAATAGTGAAACTGAAATTTTGGGGTGGACTGGTGGTTATGGAAATCCATCATCTGCCCAGACATCTATTTTAGCTCGGTTCCCCAGCCAAGGGAACCACCATGTGTTGACCAAGAGAAACACCACATGTTGACCAGAGGTCAACACTGTGTCCACCTGAAGTATTAATGAGAGAATGACCACCTCCTGCACACTGACCCCCCAAGCCACACCGCTCGACCAGAAGAGCTCACTTGTGTTTCCACAGAATGGCCAGCTCTCCTACAAGCACCACTCCAGCTCCTGTCTCCTTGCTGCAGGCAGCAGGCTGTCACTGCCTGCTCAATTTTATATGGGCACACCTACCACAATCCTCCTTAAAGATTAAAAAGACAACAGTTGTCCTAAAGGAAAAAAAGAAGTATTAATGAAGCAGCGTTTAACCTAACAGACTACACTGAGAAGTCTTTCCTGCGAGGAGATGAGATCAAGGTCCTTCCTTGCTCACTCTCCTGGAATAACTGCTGTCCTGGGAAGGCTCCCACAGAGAGAGGGGGGTGAGCCCCCATGGCACTACACTGGCACATAGCACTGCCCTTCAAGGCAGGAGGGGTTGTGGGTCACCGCACGCTCCACAGCGCCCTGGATACGGCGCCACAAGCTGCACAGGTCCCAGAACGCACAATCCCATCCCTGCCATAACCAGCAGTGACATGAGGGATCCCACGAGGAGGCCAAGCACCAAAGGAATGGTCTGCCATGACTTGTACACTCAGGACCAGCCAGGTGCTGTTTAGAGTGATCCTGCTCCCCAGACACCATCCCTGTTCCCAGGTCTCCAGCCAGACACAGCAACTTGGCAGCCACGTGAGCAGATAAGCTGTCCCTTCAGCAGAAGATAACAAGAAAACATCTTTTCTCCTTTCTTTTTTTTTTTCTTTTTTTCTCCTTCCAGGAGTAAAACCGAACCATAAAATGGCTGACAGCCATAAATATTTATCGAGATCATATTTCCTGCTGAGGCTTGCTGCAAATCAAGGATAACCACAGAGGAGTAAAGGAAGAAAATGAGCTTGGTAATTCCTTGCCAAAACAACTGCACAGGTCTCCCCAGCTCCTCCTGTGCAGGTCACTCAGCAGCCCTCAACGCCCAGGGACGGGGAGTTAAATGCAGTCCCAGTAGAGATGCACGGCTGGTTTTAAACGGATTTGACAGCCTTTTGATCACCTCTTCGCCCCAAAACGGGTTAACCCTCCACGTGAGAGAGTCTGCCTGGCTTAAAGGGGAAAAACCCGAAGGCAGGAGGAGTGCCTGTTAAAGTTACACGCGTCGGTCCTGTGCAGCACAGCAGAGCCAGTGTTGGTCCTGTGGGGAATGGTCCTGCAGCAGCACAGCAGGATGACATCAAGGCACCTGGGAGCGCTCTGCTCCCCCCCCCGCCTCCCCTGCTCCCCCGATCCGGGATAATAAAAGGGGTGCACGGACAAAAGGCAGCCGGGGAGCGAACAGCCAGGCATTACACAGCAGAAATCCGGCCGACCACCCCGCAGCTCGGCCCAGACGCCCCTGCCTCCGAGCGGGGGCAGCCTCGGAGCCGCCACCAGCACTCTGCCGCCCCGCAGCCTCCGCGGACAGGCACATCCCCCCCGCTTTGCTCACATTCCTTCTTCCTCCCCGCGAAGGGTCTCCTCACCCTCGCTCAGCCGCTCTTCCTCCTTCGGGAGCCCGTCTGTCCCATGGCCGTAGGGGTCAAGGGTCGGTGGGTGCTCTTTCGTCTTACAGCGGCACTTGCTGCATCCTTTTCCACCGGACCCGGCCGGAGAGGAGCCCGCAGCGGTGCCGAGCCCTCCCCGCACACCCGGCGTGTCGTCACCATCACATGAGCCGGCCCTTGCACCACGCTGGAAGGGGCAGGATCAGAGCGGCGGCTCACTCACCGGCAGGCAAGGACACGGGAAACCAGCTACGGCCAGGGGCCCAGAAAGGAGGCAGCACCCCAAAGCCACAAGCAGAGCCCGATGTTTTATCCAGCAGAATATATCCCCGGGGACTAAAGCTGGCTGTGCCGCACAGCCTCGGTGCTGCAGAGAGCTGAAGCCGACTGCTTTAAGGTGGAGAAGAGCTGGTTGCTAATGCTGTTTGCTCTCCTCAGCATGACAAGTCTGTGTGCCCAGAACCCCTTCACCCCCAGAGTCCCGCATCCCAGCAACCCAACCCCAAAGATCAGCAGCCTCATGCTGTGTGACAAGCCCCACGCCACAGTGGGGGTGTTCCTGACCCACCAGCCTGCGACAGACCCCGCTCTGCACCCCCATGTTTTCAGAGCTCTGGACTAAGCAGGACTTTGGGACAAACACAGCCCTTTACTCGCAGAGTTCCCGACACCATGGGCAGGCACGGATGCACCTCCCCTCCCGGCTGATGCTTCCCTCCCTCCGTGGCTTACAGCAATGGCCCCTGATCCCTGTCCATCCACAAGTCAGGCAGACACACAATTTTTCTCCTGCTCCCTCTGCATCAGTAGCTTTCCCCAGCCCCATGAGGCCCCATCAGCACACTTTATCTCGCCATCCAATGCACTTAAGAGCTCAAAGGGGCTGGTGATTAAGTTCTTCTGGCTCCAATTTGCCTGTGATATAGCTTGTCTTTTAAACGTTGTCTGGGAGTGTGAAACACTACACCCTAGAAAACGTTGGCTTTGGTCTCACCGATACACTGGGACAGCCCTGTGTTTCTGTGTGGAGCTCAGGAAGGCAGCTCAAGAAAAACCCATAGGAAAAGGAGCTTCACTACCCCTGGGTGCTACTGCAACTCTCAATTCTTGCTCTAAGAGCTCTAAAAGGAAGAAAACCAGCAAAATCCTACAGCAAAAACCAGATCTTCCAGCCATAGCAAATTCCTCAGCGGGGAACACAGTCCTGCTTTCAGACCATACAACGTAGAGCCCAGAGACGACCGCGACGCCCCAGCATCCTCATTCCTCAGACAGAACTTTCTTCAGAATGTCTTAAGCAAATTGGTAACAGGGAAAGTTTCCTCTCGAAAAAGCACCACGCTGAAGACACGGGCATTAACTCCTACGTTTGTGAAACAGGCAAAGGCAGCAGAGGAATCCCATTCCCACCCACTTGTACTGGGATATCCAATACACCCCTAAGTGGTGCCTACACCAGCGGTAACTTGTGCTGGGTAACCAGCATCCTCTCGTCTGGCTTCGGAGGACCATAGCCTGACTGCAAGAGAGCAGAAGAAACTCAATGCCAACAAAACAAGGGATATGGGGAAGACAACAGTAAACAATGTCCTGCTCTAAGTCAGACACCTGACTTCAAAATTCAAGTGTCTGCTGACAATGCTCTGCAAGTCATTGCCCAATACTTGGGGACAGTCAACAAGGAGGCAGCTGTGGTTTAAATCCCTTAAAGTAAAACAGATTTACTGCTGTCCAAATGCACTTTGACCACCACGTAGGTTCTGGTGACCTCTGCTGCAGTACAGAAAGGAGATGCCACAAAGATGAAACAACTTCTGGGAAGTTCTGTATCCTTAAGAAGACTGTGCCACCCTCTCAACCAAGACCAAACCCCATGCTTTAACGCCAATTTTGGGGAAGCATGGCTAAGCTTCACTTGCTGCCTGGTGTAACACCATCAACTTAGTACCAAGGCTACAAGGAAAACTAAGGAAGTGTCAGGGGATTTTATCAGAAAGCCAAGATTGATTCCAAGTAAGTACAACCTCAAAGCATGGGAGGGTGGGAATAACTCAAGGCAAGTCTTATCTTTTTCCTTTTATTGATGAAATGCTGAAGTCCAAACCAGAGAAGATAAGAGTGAGGGAAGGTGGCTACTCACAGTGAGTTTTGCCTAACACCAACAGCACAGCAGCTGGTGTGAAAAGCCACCACAAACTACTTTGCCCAAAACAAGCCTGAAGCACTTGGAGTATCTACGCTTTGGAGTATCTACACTTTGGATCAAGCCCTTCCAAAGCTCCAGCCCTTGGGAAGCCAATCACCAGTTAGAAGCAAAGTTTCCTACGGAGTCTAGAAACTCCATGAAGCTGCTCTTCAACACAAGCATCCTGTGCTGCAGACAAGGCTGGTGGTGACTTTTGGGGACCTCACACAGGACCAAAGTCCCATCAATTCCTTGGTCAAGGGCTTGGGGAGGAACACACAGCGGAGCTCCGGCCACTGAACACACTCCAGATGTACAGCTCTACCAACTGCAGGTCACGCTTCCTCCTGTGGTCCCTCAAAGGTCCATAAGCTCCAGTTGTGGCTGTTTCTTCAACACCAAATGTCACCACTCTGGCAGGAGAGCTCGACAGCCTTGGAGAAGTGTGAGAGCGCTGGGTTCTTGCTCCACAAAGCATCACTACCTCTCCCTGTCTGACAACACACCCACAGCAAAAGCAGCATGTCCCAGACAGTTCCACCATGACAGAGCTTCGGTTGCCACCTCTCCAGCCAAGCTGGTGCCACCGCATCATCAGGTTGCCCGCCTGGCACCTGAACATCTGCTGGCCAATGTCTCCTGCAGGCAGTGGGGGAAACCTGTAGAATGAACTGAAACCAGAATTTGAGCAATGCTTTCCCCTTTTACATTTCCTCTTTCACTTCTGTGCCAACCCTGCCATGGCCATATGCATCCTGCTGACAGAGCCCCTGATCTCCCAGGGGAACTGCTCCTCTCACCCAGGCTTGGGGTACTGCCACCACCACTGCTCCAAGCTGCTGGACCCCTGCTTTCTTCCCAGAAGTAGCCACAGGCCTTGAAAAGCTCTGACTGGAGATGAGAAAAGCCTAATTATGCGAGGAGGGAACCAACCGAGCGCTCTCTCAGGCTGGCAGCAAAATTAAACTCAGTTCGAGTTACCCACCGCTGCTTCTAAGCGGCTCTGGAGAATAATTTCCTATGAGAAGCTACAGAACTCAGGTCCTTCTCTGCAAATCTTAGACATGAGCACACATTTAGCTTCCTTCAGCCAGCTGATGCCCCAGTGGCTGCAGAGAAAACAGTCCTCAGCAGCAGAAGGTGAATCCTGTGGCTCCCTTAACACACGTACCATGACTATTTCTACGTACCTAACTCTGCTCCTACGAGCCACGAGTAGATCTTCAGGAGTAAATTCACAGGCTCAGGGTGTAAATCTCACACCCATCCTCTCTGTGTGCAGACAGTGAGGTTTTAACCACAAACCAATGCTTATCACACTTAATGCAACCACTACAAAACCAACCAGCCTTCCTCTGCTTGCCTGAAAGCGGGGAGAGGGACCCAACCAAGTAAAAAACTATCCCATGCTCCTTGTAGGCTCTCTGGCAGCAGAAGAGCTGGTAGTTTTAGGTCCTGCCAGGTGATATTTGAGCAAGTCTGTCTTTATTTGCACTACCTAGAGGCAGAGCTTGTAGCTGGGAAGCAAACCAGACGGGTTTCTTTTTAATTGTTGCCCTATGGTAAACAGGGGTGGAGGAAGAAGAGGACAGGAAGGTTTACAGGAACTCATCGGAACTCGAAGCCTGCTGTACAAAATGAAGTATTTTTGCTTTAAAGGTAACTTAGAGTAACTCAGGGAACACAGAAGTCAGGCAGATTGCATTGTGCAGTGCCAAAGCTCTGCACAGCCACACAGCTCACCCTCTCCCCCATCAGTTTCACCACTCAGATGAGGCAGTGACAGACCCTCTATGGCTGGGTGACACCAAGCACCTGCCCCAGGCTGTGGGTTCAGCAGCAAAGCCTGTAGCACCGTTCCACTCAGGGACTCTGCCCACAGCAAAAACCTTTACAATTATGGGTCAGGAAGGAGGGGAGGGGGGAGTCTCTGCTCATATTGCAGCCCCCTCGGAAAGGCTCCACACTGACATCACAGAACCACAGAACTGTTGGGGCTGGAAGGGGCCTCCAGAGACCATTCAGTCCAACCCCTGCCAAAGCAGGTTCCCTAGAGCAGGTCACAGAGGTCGGTGTACAGATGGGGCTGGAATATCTCCAGAGAAGGAGACTCCACAAC
>VXBZ01005398.1:547059-559389 GCA_013399135.1 Heliornis fulica
TTTGTACTGGAGAGCCCAGAACTGGACACAGGACTCCAGGTGAGGCCCAACCAGGGCAGAGTAGAGGGAGAGGATCACCAACTTCGACCTGCTGACTACACTCCTCTTAATGCCCCCCGGGATCCCACTGGCCTTCTTGGCCACCAGGGACACTGCTGGCTCATGGCCAACCTGTCATCCACCAAGTCATCCACATCCCTGCCAAGCACACTCACGCCTCCCCGAGGGCACAGCCAGCTCTCCCCTACAGCAGCCCTTTCCCACCAACAGCTCCACAAAGGACTCTCCAGGAGCCCAACAAGCAGGGTGCTGAGAGAGGATATTTTCTGGAGGTTTTGTACTGCGCGCAGAGCACGCGCTTCCCACCAGCCTCCGTTCCAAAGCCACACCAGGAGCCAGACACAGCACGTGAGCTCAGCCAGTCTGTATTCACAGACACAGGGCAGCGCAGAACCCTGTGACCTGTCCCCAAAAAGCTCAGCTCCCACTCTTGGCAGAGCCCAGGGGGGTTCCTGCAGACAGTATCAACAGGAAATCCAAGGGAGCGCCACGGCGAAGCGAAGAGATGCGTGGGCATTACCTCCCATCTCCCTGTCGAGCGGCGGGTCGTCGTCTGCCACGGAGAAGTCCAGAGATGCTCCGGCTATTTCCAGCATATCTTCATCACTAGTGCTGCTCTGGAAACTCCCCCGGCGATAGCCTTTCTGATCCATGGCCACAGCTTCCAAACCTGGGAGCAAAGGGACAATTTTTTAGAGCACAAGGGCAAAGACTCATTTTCTAACCCAAAGGGACTGATGCCCACTCTGTGCTGAGGACCAGGAGGCCGCCCCTCAGCGACATGGCCCGATGTTTGGGTGAGAAGCAGAGGCTGCTGGGGACAGAGCTGAGTGGTTGCGATGCCAAGCAAAACCCTTGCACTAAGATCTGCCAGGAGCAAACATCAAGCCCCAGTATGGCACCTGAACTCAACTGGGAAGGCAAACACAGCAGCAACAGGGCGCCCAGGTTCTTAAAGATCAAGTTTAGAAGCCTTTGGGCAGCTAAGCCGAGATCCCCTAAGGAAAATCCTTCCACAATAAGGGATCCTACACACACATCCTCTACTTCTCTGACCAGAAAAGGTTCTCAAACTGGGTTTTGAATTACCAGCCACGAGACAGGCTTAATCCAGGCTGTGAGGGAGCCAAACTGCAAGCAACACCCCAAAATCCAGCTTTAGCTACCCCGTGTCACCCACTGCCATGGCTTGTGCCCTGGTGATCCCACCACCATCTCCCACGTGAGAGCAGCCCTTCAGAGAATGATATATATGTATCTAAAAAAACAGTTATATTTCAAAGTTCCAGGTCTGAACACCTCTCAAGGTATTTCAGGGGAGGTTTAGTCTGGGTGTCAGTAAGAGGTTCTTTTCTGACAGGGAGGTTGGGCACTGGGACAGGCTCCCCAGGGAAGTGGTCCCAGCACTCAGCTGGACTGAGGTCAAGAAGCATCTGGACGACACGCTCAGTCCCACGCTCTGACGTGGCTGGTCCTGTGTGTGGCCAAGAGTTGGGACTCAATGATCCTTACGGGTCCCATCCAGCTCAGGAGATTCTGGGATTCTATGATTTCCTTTTTCATATTTCCCACAGACTAGGATGGTGTTTCCATCTGCAGAGTGAGGAATTAGAAATCCACTCTGGGAGCCAGGAAAAACTGACCCAGGCCAACGCCACGTTAGACGGGGGCCTAACAAGAGTCATCTGCTGATGCATTTTCTGCATCATCTCCACATACACTCAACAGGTTGGTACAGCTTTGGGTTTTTTGGGGCTTTTTTAGGTTTTTCTTCTTTTTTGACTACACAGTATCCTTGTATTTACAGCTGTGCAAAGCCCATCGTGGAGGAAGGATCCTCAGGGCAGAAACATGGCTGTGACACCCTCCAGATGTGCCAAGCTCACCCCCCATCCTTCTCCAAGCAGGAGGCAAACTATCAAAACACCCCCAGTGAAGGAGGACTCTGAACCACCTGCACACGAAGCTGCCCAACACAATCCACTCAAAGAAGTGTGCAATTAAGCTCTGTAAGTAATCTTAATTAAGCAGCTTTGACCCACTGCCAGACCTAGCCTGTACTGCAGCCCAAGACCTCACCACCTGCTTGCTCCTCTTGCAGGGAAACCATGGAAGCACAAGCTCTGAAAACACAGTAATAAAGTAAGCAGGAAAAAAATAAACACAGAATCTGACCTCAGCTTCAAAAATCACCTTTACGACCTGAAAGGGGGAATCGCTTCCTTTCGACAACAGGTCACATTCGCTTCCCTCTTGCAGACAGACATGTTTTTCAAGAGAATTACAGAGGAACCAAATTTGCAGCTCAGCCTTATTTCAGGAAGGGAAAAAGCAAGATAGCACTTGAACACAGCCCCTGTTACGGACGCTGCAGAAAAAGCACTTCCAATTAAAAAAACCAAACCACAAAATCAAACCCCTGCACAGCCCACACCAACAAAGCCTTGGCATCATATGGAGCGACACGACGGGCTCTTACTCTGGGACATGACATTGCTTGACTTTTAAGCCCTGTCTGTTCATTAAACTGGTGTGGAACACACCAGTAAAGAAAGTGGCGAGCGCCAGCCGAGGGGAAGTGGGTGCTGGGGAAGGCATGGCCACTGCTGCCCACCACCCCGCCAGCCCCAGTGCTCTCACACTATGAAAGCACAAAGATGATGTGGGCTGCAGTCCTCCATTGGTGCACATGGAGAACCAAAGACAGGAGAAACAGAGGAATTCAAAGCTATTAATTGCTGGCTAACAATAAAATTAACTAATTGCTATTAAAGTGTTGTGGTGAACCCCCAGTAAGGTGCTTTCAGGGATGCTGCTTCCAGGGATTCCTGGGTTTGTGTTGCCAGGCCAGGGGCCCCGAGTCCCTCAGTGGCCAGGACAGGCAGCCAGAAGTGATGTTTGAGAATCAGAGCGATGACACCACCTGCTCCCCCCAATCCATCCCCAGGTTTTGTCTCATTTACAGCATAAAAAGCCCCAGCCAACAAGCACACCCGCTGCCCATCGCAGCAGAGGCCAGGTACATGCAGCACAAAAAGGACAGAGAAGATGGCAATTCCATGCTTGCTGCTCTCCAAGCCCTAAAGCAGTCCCTGCAGTTACAGCTCCAAGCTCCTTTCTGGGTGGGCTGTGCCTCTGTGCACCCAACAAAAACCCTCACAACCAGAAAACCCTCACCCAAAACTCCTGTTCTCACATTTATCTGTGCTGTTAACTGACGGCGGCACTGAGGGCAGCAGCTACATGTGTCCCACCAGGCAGAGGGATGGTCCAGCAGTACGTACCAAACGTCCCCTGGTGCACCCAACGCTGGCGGGAGCGAGAAGCCATCCTCCCCCAGCCGCTCCCGCTCATCCCCGCTGCCGCTTTCAGTCCGTCCCGGTTCTCCGCATCGCGGCGGAGCAAAGGGAAGCAACGAAGCAAAACCCGAGGTGGGTCGGATGCCTGGAAGTGACTCAGATGACAGCGCTGACAACCAGGAAGCCGGAGCACCCCGCTGCCATCCTGCAAGGCAAAACCCAGCCCCTGCCGCGACGGCAGCTCCAGCCCTCGCAGCGCTTTTCCACCAAAACCAGCTTTCGACATCGCCACTGTACCCAGGAAATCTCCTCGCTGCAGCACATGTGTGGTCATCCCTTCTTCCCAGCATCAGCCCAACACCCCCCGTGGTGTCACAGCACGGTGAAAGCACCCACAGCGATGTCTCCCTCCCGCCGCGCCGTCGGACCGGAGCTTCGGCTCCGGCTTCACAAAAACATCGTACCAGGAGATTACAACTTCAAAAGGAGCTGGGAATAATAATCCTGACCACCAGCCGCCTTCGGAGTCCTCACTGCTGCAAGGGAAGGAGCCAGTTTACCACCTATAACGGCAAATTCCCAGGAAAAAAAACCCAGACCTCAGATCACAAGACTGTTCTTTCTTCTTTATTTTTTCCCCCTCCAGTGATTAGCAAATCTGAGCTGAGCTTTGATAGTTCAGGACACGACTCACTCCCCAACCCCAAGGCATTTCTTCCCACAATTACCAGACCCTGCGGTATGCAAACAGGGAAAAGACAGAATAAACCAGCTGTAACTGGAAAAAAAAAAAACCAGGGTTAACAGGAAAAAAAAAAAAAAAAAGAGAAAAAAAAAGAAAAAAAAAAGAAAAAAAAAGGTGGAAAAAAAAATAGTATTTAGCCATTATATGAATACTGCAGGTACCTGGGTTGGAGACAGCAGAGCAAGGCTGTGCTTCAACATTCACTCCTCAGGCCCTCTACGCCCGTAAAAATGAACTGAAGGGTTCTCTTTCAGAGCAGAGGAGGGTGCTTGTTAACCCAGGAGAGAGAAACCGCAGCACTCTGCTCAGTTAAATGAGCTGGTTTGGATTCTGGCACATGCCAGTCCCCAAGATCTGTCACCCTGCCAGGGTGGGCTCCGTGGGCAGGCTTCGAGGGAATCAGAGTGGCTGGTCTGGGAAAAAAAAACAACAAACCAAAACCCCCAAACAAAGCCAACAACCCCCAAACCAAACCAAAAAACAACCCCTCTCAAATCAAAACAAACAAGAAAAAAACCAAAACAAAAGAAACTCTAAACAAAACAAAAACCCTCCAAACAAAACCAACAGTATCAATTTCTTCTCTAACTGCTGGAAAAGACAAACCCAGGCAGAACAGAGCCAGAGCTGGGTTCAGGGAAGAGCCCCGGAGTTTCCAGCCCTCGTCAGGCAGCAGGTCAGGGCCCAGGTACTGCTGGAGCCCCTCAAACATCACTGCAGGTTCACACATGAGCTGATGCCACTTCCCACATCAGCCCTTCGAGCAGCATCCCCTTCTGAAGGGCTAAACCGACCCCAGGACTGAGCTCATCACCGGTAGGGTGTCCAACACCATCCTTTAGTTCCCCCATGGCGCAGTAAGTGATGTTCAAATGTCTCCAGGGAAGAGAGTGATGTTCCAAACCATGATGCCATGTGGCCAGTGATGACTGTTTCCCAATCAGCACGTGGATCCCCTAACAGAGGGGGCTGGTGCCTCACGTAAGGTCAACCAGCAAGAGCTCTGCCACTGCCTTTCAGGCCTACGCTCACAAAGCATTTCTTCATTCACTTCGTGCCATCCATCCATCCATCCATCCATCCATCCATCCATCCATCCATCCATGTCTCCTCTGAAGAGCAGATGACCTCTCCATCCCTGAGAATCACTCTGCATCTCCCACTGTGTCCCATCCTCGGTGGCTGCCTGAGTGAGGGCAAACAATGCCGGGGCGAGCCGTGAGCGTCAGGCCAAGGCTGCGCCAGTCAGGAACAATAGATGGTTTGAGAGAGACTGGGAAGCCTACCAACAGCGGGGCAGCACAAAGCCTTGGGTTGTTCTCGGGCTGCTCGCAGCTCTCCCGTTGTTCTTTGTACTCAGGGGGGCCCTGGGGAGATGGAGATGACATCCCACGCTCCACTCTGATGTCCCTCCAGTGCCAGCACGTTTTACCAGGTAACAAAGCAGCGCAGAGTACAAATCCTGCCGCGTTTCGGGATGTTGGTGGATCTGCTGCCATTCCAGGACTCTTGTGTGCTGGCAGACAGACAGGCAGCTGATGGCTTTCAGCCCTCACTACTACCACCTCTCCTTGAGTAACTCACCATTCCTCATGGCTTATGTCACTCAGCCCAGCAAAACACAAGTGGAGGCAAACATCAATCCCGGATTTCCCCCTCAGCTCATAACAACACTCAGCTCCCAATCCCCTCATCTCCAGGAGTGCTGTTAATCCAGTCTCCCATACCTGCCAAAGATGTGCATCTCCAGAAGCAAGACATTCCCTATGTCATTTATTGGATTAAACCCCACCCCAGTCACCCACTGCCAGCTGAAGGAACACTCTGCTGTAGAAATAGCAAGAACACCAAAACCGACAAGGAGCCCAGCTCACACAGGCTCCCTTGGAGACTTTGGGAAGGAAAACTTCACTTGTGGGGCAGACTGCAGGAAAACTCTGTGGGTTTGCTCGAGAGGGCAGAGTAGGGGAGGTTTGTGTTGGTGTGGCCAGCAGGTCTAGGGAGGTGATTGTCCCCTGGAGTGGGTCCAGAGGAGGGCAACCAGGCTGGGGAAGGGTCTGGAGAACAAACCTGCTGAGGAGCAGCTGAGGGAGCTGAGGGGGTTGAGTCTGGAGAAGAGGAGGCTGAGGGGAGACCTTATCCCTGCCCAGAATGACCTGACAGGAGGTTGGAGAGAGGTGGGTGATGTTCTCTTCTGCCCAGGGACAGGGGACAGGACAAGAGGAATGGCCTCAAGCTGTGCCAGGGTAGGTTCAGATGAGATGTCAGAAGAAATTCTTCCCCCATAGAGCTGTTGGGGTGTGGAACAGGCTGCCCAGGGAGGGGGTGGACTCCCCATCCCTGGGTGTATTTAACAGGGATATGAGGTGCTCAGGGATATATGGTTTAGACAGAGGAAAATTACAGTTGGAATTGATGATCTTAATGTTTTTTTCCAATCTGGTGATTCTGTGATTCTCCAAAGAAAGAGATAAAGGACCAGCCAAAGACTTTTCTCCTGGCACTTTCCACATAATAAGCATGAAAACACTGAACTCCTGCAAAGCAAAAGGGTTTGAATGGCTTTGAGGCACTCTAGTGACTGAAGAGATCTCTGTTTCTTGCCATGGGATGAGGAGAGTACAGGACAACTCTCCTGGACGAGGTAAAGGCCTCGCTATCCAGGCCAAATTGATAAAAGCAAGGTTGTTCCACCATGACTTGCATGCAACAGATTTGCTCTATATCTGGAAGGTCTAAGCTGTGGTAAAGACCATGCAGTACTCACTAAAACCAGTATTTGGGAGAAGTCTGACTATCAGAGGCAGGAGCACCACCTATGCTGCTCCCCATCCCTGGGAACGCACACATTACAGGATCACAGAATCAGCTGGGTTGGAAGAGACCTTTCACATCACCGAGTCCAAACACAGCCTGACCCTGCCTAGTCCACCTCTAAATCATGTCCTTCAGCACATCTTCTATAGACCTTTTAATTACCTCCAGGGATGGTGACTCCACCACCTCCCCAGGCAGCCTGTTCCAATGCCTAACAACTCCTTCCAGTAAAGAAATTCTTCCTGATGTCCAGCCTAAATCTCCCCTGAGATTTAAACAAAAATCAAGAGGAACATACTTTCTGAATGCTTTGGGGAAAAAAAAAGCAGTTTCCATACTGAAACCCAAGCAAACCAGCGTGATCTTGGGTGTGGGTCCTACAAGCAAACCCTGCTGATGTCTCAATCCTTGACATGGATCCCAATCAAAGCTGTCCTCACAGATGTAGGATGCAAAGCCCCAAACCCTGTTTTGATAAAGGGGATATGCTGCTTTTTGGACCACAACAGCAAGACTGAAACCCACATCTGCTAAAGCAGGGAGGAGCTGGGGTTTCCAGGCACAGCCAGTGTCCTCCTGTGATGGGGTATGGAGAGACCAGCCCCCGCAACCTGCAGCTCCAGCCTGGTGTCCCACAGGGCAGTTGTCAGCAGCGTGTCCAGATCAAACCAACCACAGCACACACACACATCCCAAAATCAAGTGGAAAAAATGACCCTGGCTGCAAGACAAGAACACCTCAATGCATCAAAGTCCTCGGGGAAGCCCAGAAGAGCCAAAAGAACTGCCCAAACATGGGTGTTACACACAGCGTCTTCTCCCAGTTACAGCAGGGAAGTGCAGATGATATGCACAACCCACAATTAAACCCACTTCAAGATGTGGAAACGTTCTGTCAATGAGATTCCTGGTATTCCCCGATTCCCAAAAGCACATCCCTGCCCAGCCAGTGCTCTGCAGCCATATGCACCCACAGTGTTCACACACCAACACCAAGGAGCTTCACTTGGACGTTACCAGGGCCAAAAATGGCCAAATAACCATGGATAAAACAGCCCTTCCTCAACCACCACCGCTTTTCCTCCCTTTTCTTTCCATTTCCCACGTTCTTCCTTCCCCCCCCCCAGCTACAACACCAAGATCCCAAGAAACATTCCCAACTCCACTTTACAGTCCAGTTTAGTTTCAAGCTTGTGGCAAGTTTCAGCTTCATTACGTGCCATGTACCATATCTCTGTCACACCCAGAAATTCAAACAGCTCAACACAGCATCGCATTAAAACCTATTTGGGGTGACTGCCGTTCTGCTCCTTGCCTGAATTACTGAAATACAGGTTACAATGGACTTTTTCCAACATCTCCCTCTCCACAAAATCCACCTGAGCTGCTCAGCACATGAAGTGCAGTGGTTCTATCTGGTTTTGTCCAAGCCAAGGATTTAATTCTGCCTATTTCATCCGCAGCGCACGCACTCTTTCCATGCATGGTCACTAGATGTTTGTTTATTTAAATAAAAAAAAACAACAAACAGAAAAAAACACAAAACAATGGAGAAATTCTTGAACAAGAGGGATACAAATGATATTTTGGAAGTTGTAGCCCAACAGGTCTGAAAACCCTCACGCTGAAGCAGAAGCTGGCACATAAACAACAGCGCTGCAGCACTGACTGCAATACTGAAGCAGCTCTCAGCACTCATTGAATTTCCACAGAAGCTTTAGCTCCCTAAAAAACCAGGACACACGCTCAATAGCTCACCTCCCACCCTCTGACAGCAAAAGCTGCAACATTCCGGTGTCCCAACGCTCCGTAGCTGCCAGCGCCTTCAAAATACGATGAGGTTTCCGTATGTCCTTTGGGAAAAGAGGAATTTGTCTAGAGAGTAAAGCAGCAACAGCCACTGAAATAAGCAGCCTGACTTAATCTCCAGGCAGTCCAGCCTCAGCCCGGTCTGCAATGGGCTTCAGACTCCATCCTGACATCACCTTCCACACCACTGGCTATCAAGTGGCCTTTCCCAGGACACACCGCACACATGTCATCAGGATCTGTCCCGGCTATCGCCATGCAGCGCTTAAGCGATCACGGGCACTACACAACCACACAGAGGATTTTCCCTTTAGGGACTGACTTTTCCCTTTAGGGACTGACTGCAGTCCTGGCCATCCTGCATCACAGCGGACACAGACTGATGCTGCAGTATTTCTCGTAAATAAAACTCTTTTAAAATTGATATTGCAGCAGGTGTCATAAAAAAAAAACAAAGGAATGGATGTAATCTTATGTCCCTTAGGTAGGGACAGTACTTACATTTTATGAGAGATCTGTGCTTAAAGATAAAGGCTGTCAAGAGGCAAAAGGACTGCCGAGATGAATATCATCCACCCTCAAACAGTCAGCGCCCCCAGGGACAGCCCCACTCATCCCTTGCTCTGAGCAGTGATCAGGTGCTGAGGAAACCTTGGATGGTGCCACACCAAGGCCACTGCAGCAACATGCACCCCATGTCCCACCTTCTGTGCCACAGCCGTGTGGGAAGAAAACAACCATCACACAGGGCCAGCGGCACCAAAACAAGGGAAGCGATTGTCCCATTGTACAATGGGACTGGTGAGGCCACACTTGGAGTGCTGGGTGCAGTTGTGGGCCCCTCACTCCAGGAAGGACGTTGAGATGCTGGAGCGCTTCCAGAGGAGGGTGATGAAGCTGAGGAAGGCTCTGGAGCACAAGTCCTACGAGCAGCGGGTGAGGGAGCTGGGGAAGGCTCTGGAGCACAAGTGCTATGAGCAGTGGCTGAGGGAGCTGGGGCTTGTTAGTCTGCAGGAAGGGAGGCTAAGGGGAGNATCTAGAGGTGGACCAGGCAGGGTCAGGCTGGGGTTAGGCTCAATGATCTTAAAGGTCTCTTCCAACCCAAGGGATTCTATGACTCTAGTGTCCAAAACAGGACACTAGTTTCACACCACTTCACAGCATCCAAGCATCAGCCTTGCACCTGAAGCACTACACCAATAACTGCAGCACAACAGCGATGGGTATGCAGCACCCAAACGACCTGGTTCTGCATCAGGCAGTGATGTGCCCAGGGGACATGGGCTGGGCTGCCCAGACCCTCTCACACGGCAGGACCCAAGGTCCCTCCTCTGCTCTGCCTTCAGATGCTGCCCAGGCTGCGCTGAAGACCTAGAGCAGGGGGGTGGATCTTCCTTCTTCCAGGGTCTCAGAGAATGACCTTCCACAGGGAGAGCTGACAGTCCTTCAGGAACAAGCACCTGCTGCTGCGTAACCAAGTGCGAGTTGTTATTCCAGACGGAGTAACTCAACGCATGATGCAAGACGAACGGAAATACGCAAACCCACGCTGTTAATGCCACACTCAGAGCTGAATCCCTGACAAACCCGATGGGTGAGGGTAGGAGCAGGCAATGGCAATGTCAGCCCTTGCCAGCTGTGCACGCAGCCTGGGGTGCTCCAGCCACCCAGTCTGACTTCACCTGCTCCCCCCAAACATTCGTATCACTCAGGTTTTATGGGTGAACCCCACATACGCACAAGCACACTCAAGGGGAGGGATTTCGAGGGGCAGGTTTGCCTTCCCTCCCTAACACCCTGCTCCTGCTGGGGACCCAGCTGGTGTCACCTTCCACACCAATGGCAGAAGAAACTGAGGATCCATGGCTGAGGGACAGAAAGAGTAGGGCTGTCAGGGAAGGAGGACACAGCAAAAGGCAGCCTGTGAGCACCCTAATCCAAGGGCAGGATGCTGCTGCCCCCTGGCACTGGTGGGCTTATCCCGTTTTTGACACCTGTCCACAGTCTCACACAACAGCACCGGCTGCTGACCTAAGAGCTCACTCCTCAATTCCTCCCATCAAACCAGTTGTTCGTGAAGAGCAGCTCTCCATCCTGAAAGCAAGTGACTCCCCTTGCTAATTGCACACTGCAACGTGACAATTGCACAACCGGCTTTTTTCCCCTCACCAAGACATTCAGAGCCAAACTAATGCATCATTAGCAAATATTTCCTGAAATATCAGTGTTAACAACCACATTTCTTACTCAATTACCAGCTTCAGGGCCTTCTTTAAAAAAAAAACAAAGAAAGAAACCTGGATCAAATGTGGATCAGACAAAACAATGCTGGAGAAGGACCAAAGGAAAGTATTTAAATGAAAAGAAAACCTTGCCTCACAGCGTGACCCAGTCCTGAAATGCATCAGAGTTGCCAAAAGCACACAGCAAGGGACACACGTGAGAAGCGTGTCCATGTGGCACAACTTCTCCACGATCCCCTACAAAAACAATAGGAGAAAATCTTTGGTATTTTAGGGTATTTTCTACCTCTGACAGCTTTCTGGTAGCTGGAGATCAGTACTTGTGAGTCCACTGGGACACCAAAAGAAATCTGCCATTAAGTTTTCAGGCCGTGTTATGGGGCAGAGGGATTAGAAGCTCCAGGGACAAGACAACTCCGATAAAAATTCCCTGAACTACTTGAACATCTGGAGAACAACTGCTAGTGACAACACCAGAAAATCTTGGACAAACCAACACCAATTCCAAACCTCAAAAGATATTTTGCTATGCCAAGTTTATGGTTGTACCCGCAGAACTTCACCTGTTGCCGTGTAGTGGGGGAGGCTGGTTCAGAAAGGAGCAGCTCAGTGAGGTTCCAGCTCATGCTGGGCAAGAGGATTTTGGTCATCGTGTCCCAAAGAATTAGAAACAACTTGGTATTATACAACCACCATTCAGGTGGGGTTTCTAAAAGAAAAAGAAACCTGTTTGCAACTTCTGGGAACAAAGGGAGACAGAGCTGCAGTGGTCTCTGTGCCACCTCCCAGGTGCCAGCACTCACAGTCCTGCCCCACGGCCACCCCCAAGTCCAGAGCAGAGCCACCAACTCCTAGAAAATCATGAAGCGTGCCTTTCCCAACCACCTGCTTCATAGAAGTGTAGGAAACTCAATCCCTTTCGTCCTGCCCACAAAGAAAAGAGGCACCACCTCTGAGCTTAGGCTTCCCCTTGGAAGAAGGAAAGCTCATGCCATCCAGCAGCTGGTACCAGGCGCCACACTGAAGGATTCCCAAGCTCCAGCTGAGCCATTTCTCACCCGTCTCTGCCTGAAGGCTCCTTCAGATGGAAACACCCCCGGAGCACCCCAAAAAACGTGAGGGACAGGACACCCCTCTGGCTCTGTGCAGCGGGGCACGGCCAAGCAGGTGACATGGCAGCTCACCGCACAGCGCCCTAGCGCCCTTCCCGGCTCAGCACCGGCGTTCGCCCGCAGAAGTCAACAAGGAGCACGCAGGATCATTTACCCATGCACGGAGCGGTGCCGGTACCTCCCGCGCTGGGCTCAGCCGCTCCCGCCGTCGCTTTGATGCTTCACGGGGCTGCTAGAAGAGAAAG
>VXBZ01005400.1:0-13326 GCA_013399135.1 Heliornis fulica
GCCAAGCCAATAAAGGCAACAGACTATGACCCTGGAGGTCTATCATAGCTCGGCTATGCAAGCATGTAAGGCCGTAATCTGGTTATGTGGACTTAGTACCTGTACAAATTTGACACTTCTCACCAAGTTCTAAGCATCAATTACCAGATTACCAAACATCACCCTTCTGCCACTGCCCTTCCTACCTGATTTCCGTTCTTCTTACTTCAGCTGTTTCTGTAAACACCATTATGGGAATGGCTAGGTTCAGAAAACAGTTCTTGTACGCATCAGTCGAGTAGCCAGCCACAACCTTGATGAGTTCCAGTGCAACCTGCAGCAAATAAGAATCCCATGCTTCCGTGAAACCAAATACCGCTTTTAGGTACTCTGCTGTCAACATCAGTTAAGAGACCAGCAAGTACAGAGTAAGTTGTTAGTGAAATCAACCAGTATCTGGAAATGCAACCCAATACACCACAAATTCTGTTGCTGCTAATGGAAATATTTAAAATATTCAAAAGTGTTCCTAGCGTAGGATTCTTCCAAAATTGTCTAATTAAGACACCTCCAAAAATCATGCAGTTCTGCTGAGGTGTACGAGTGTGAACTACTACAGAACAGATCCTTTCTAATGTTGGCAGTGGCACTCTGACGGAAGTTAGTATTGCAGAAAACAAACCACAATGCTGATCTCCAATTCCTCCCAGCAAATAAGAAACTCAAGCACCAAAGGGCTTCCCATATCTAAAACCAAGAGCGACCTTTTGTATTGGTATGGGAGAATAAAAGATTATTAAGTTTGAAATAAACCCATTTCTTTAACAAGGCTCTGCCACAGTAGTATTAATCAATATTCAGAGAACAGCAGTTTTGGACAAGGAACAGTAAAAGCATTTTAAACATTTTAAAAGCACACTCACCAGCCCTGATACTGCAGCTGTCGCTGTTGCAATTGCAGGAATAATCTTTCCAGCAATGCGCTTTGTTTTGTACCTATCTGCTGGTTCGATGTTGTACATCTTGGCTCGCAAATTTGATGCTGCTGTTATGAAATCTATATGCCCATTAGTATCATCATCTTTTTCAAAGGAGATGGGCTTCATTTGCAAGTCATCTGCTTGTGAAAATAATAAAAAAAAAAAATTTATTATTAGAAAACTGAAGCTGTCTTAAACATAAGTTATAGAAAACTAGAACCTTAATTTCACATTCTGGAGCTTGGTGCCTTAAACATGCTTTCCCATGCTAGTAGCAGAAATATCCCTATCAATACCAGTTGTTAAAAGTGAATAATGAAAGAAATACCAACAGAGCTCCATAATTTTATTTCCCTTGCAACACCAGGAATAGATCGTAGACAGTCCTAGGGATGTTTCTTACACATTCCACCTCACCATAGCTTCAACCCATGAGAATTCCCTCTTGAAGCTTTGTTTACCTGTAACCACTTCACTACAGACTCAGTAGTATGGGAGACAGATGTTAGGGCTGTCACTCCAGGAGATGGGTTAGAGTTGGGCTAAAAATGCACATATGCAGCTGTTGCCCAACGACCTCCTCACATGGCCAGGCATAAAAATGAGCTTTGAGCATCCTCATTTTAACTTGTCTAGAAGATGCTGAAGAAGTGACTGACAGCCTTCACAATTTAAGGTACTTTCAGACTGGTTCCTGTAAGAAGCAATTCTCAACCTTCTCATACCAGAATCACTTTTAAGTCCATCTCAGATCTAGCTGTCACCCTTTCGCTCCTTAGTGTTCAATTCCCTGCTGCCTGCTTGCTGTCATCAAAGTTGTACTTACATGTACAAGTGTAACTGAGAATACCAAAACTCATGGGAATCTCAGAGATACAGAAGCACAGGATAACGACAGTTATCGGCATAGCAATAACGACAGTTTTCGGCATAGCGTTTCACAAAGCTTTAGATACCCCACTATCTGCTTCTTGCAGGATTACAGAACTGCTTTATCCAAAGACCTGAATGTCACACTATTGGCAGTGCAATTGCAAGATGCTACTACACTGTGAAGGCAGTTTGCACTACTCACTTTCCAGAGCTTCATTGGATAGTATAGACCTCTCCAGCTGGAAAATAGCATTTCTTTCATCTTCACTGCTGACTGGAATATGATCTGGTTTTCTTGCAGTTTCATCAGTCTGTACAACCTTAAAGTGAATGAAGTGCTTGAGTAATAAAATATATGAACATTGCACAGAAAAAGTGTGAAGTGTAATTGATTTCCTGTCTTCCCTGCAGTCTTTCCTCCCCAGTTCAAGAGAGACAGAGACTTACTGGAGCAAGTCCACCCAAGGGCCACAAAGATCATTAAAGGACTGGAGCACCTCTCATACGAGGAGAAGCTGAGAGCTGGGATGGTTCAGCCTGGAGAAAAGAAGGCTCAGTGGGAGAAGAGAAGGCTCAGTGGGATCTTATAAATGTGTACAAATATCTCATGGGGGGAAGGAAAAGTACAGAAGGCAGAGCCACACTCTTCACTGTTGGTCAGTGACAAAAATCCCCAACAAAAACTGCGAGGATGGTTGAGCACAGGTAGCAGAGAGGCTGTGGAGATCCTCAGAGATACTCAAGACCTATTGGGACACAGTCCTTGATGTCCTGCTCCAGTTGCCCTGGCTTAAGCAAGCGGAATGGACATGGTAGTCTCCAGAGGTCCCTCCAACATCAACCATTCTGTGATTCTCAGACAAAATACTAGTTTTGTCCCACAAGGCAAGCATTCATGAGACAAGTGTTAACACTGAGCAAGAAAATATGATGACACCTTGGAATATTTGCTGATTTTATAAAGATAACAAGTGCTAGCCACTGTACAGTAACACTTAAGCTGTTTTGAAATTAACACTTGAAAAATAAACACAAAAGTAATGACATTCCTTTAGATTACCAACAAAGTTGCTTTCAAGTAAAATCTTACTACTTTTTACTAAAGTTTGCCGACTTACTTACAGTCTACATGCATTGAAAATGATGGTACAACAAATCATTTGCAAGAAGCAAAAAAACCTACATCTTGCGTTTAGCATCTGGTACCTTATTTAGCATAGAAGCCTTAGAGACATCAAGTTCAAGCAGTTCTGTATACCACACTATTGTTTCTCCAAAACACGTTGTAATTTGTGTGTACTTCTCATCAGCATCAATGCAAGTAGTAGTTGGAGATGCGGGACACTGCCTGTGGATTTTTTTTTCCCTTTAAACAAAATCTCACTTACTTTGTTTGAAGGTCTGAATTCTGGTACCTTCACAGCTGAAATAATCTTCAAAATAGTTTCCTCTGACAAATCCTGTTATGGTTTTGAAGAAATACAATTTACATTCACATCAACTCATGAAAGCCCCCACCAAAACCACAACCCTGTATTATCCAGTAGCATTTCAAAGAATACAAAGAAACCGCACAAGTTTTCAATGACGTTTCAGTGAAACATCAAGTGAAAGTTACCACAGTGCAAAACTTTCACTTGAAAACTGAACAGAATGGAAGCATACATGTGACTTACAGGAAACTCCAATTAGAAAAGAAAAAAGGATAATGACAAAAAAGGATAAGCAACACAGACACATTAAGTAGCAACAAATAAAACTCCTGGACCATAGCTAAGATACTTTTAAAAATGTCTTAAAGATACCTTCTTTCAGTTCAGTTATTATATTGCACGGGAAATAGGTCCATCAAAATAAGAATTCCTTAAGGTCAGTGCTTACTAAAAATACCAACACGCTACTCACTTCCTCTTGACTAAATGTAATCAGTTGTTGAGCAGCCAGTGATGAAGGACATACTCTTTTAAGAATCACTTTAATCAGTTCTTGGGAAGAACTGGCAACTGGACATCAGTCCAAAACTGAACACCCAAGTTATTTAATGGAGACACTAATAAGGTATTTTACAGTATTACCTTTTCTGTGAAAGGAACGCAGTACACTGTTGCAAAGAGTTTTGCTGCACTCACAATGAAGCCATAGTGCCTGAAGAACAGAGAATTATTTTAGTTTGGTTTTTTGCTTCAGCTCACCAAACATTTGCAATCACCATCTATAAGGTCTTGAAAACACATGCAGAGAAAAAGTATTTCCACCCTTCAGCACACACAGTACAAAACAGATGATAGACTCAGAAGTCGTCCCCAAGAAGTTACGCACACTTTGATGAGTGAAGACTTATTTAATGAAAACCCTATTTCCTTAACATTTGCTGCCAAGAAAACAACTACAAATGCTCATCTGACATCAGTTTTGATAATAAAAAGCTTCACATTTGAAATAGTTCAATATTTGCTGTAGTCTCAGTTTTCACCCTAACTAAAAATGGTGATCTGGGTAGTTTCTTCATCTGTAGCTGATGAAGGCCTTTTAACACTTCATCCACGTTAATTCTTTTAAAATTATTTGTAATACCCAAGCCAAGTAGGTCAGACCAAGTTGTCATGAAGAAACAGTGTCCTTCCAGTAGGTCATTTTATGCAGTTATAATTGACACATCCTACATTTCACGGTAAGCGCCGAAGGGGGCAGGGGATACTACAGACAGCAACTCAGTAATTCTTTAGTCACACAAGAAATGAAATGAGCTGTTTTAAGCCACTTCACATTAGATATTGTCAGAACTTCTCACAGTCCCTCAAGCCCAATGTCAGTGAAACTGAAACTACTTGCAGTGAAAATATTAGACAGTCCACTCAATCTCCACAGCATAAGACTATGTGTTAGTACCTAACAAGTGCCAGTCCAACTTCTACTGTGTAGAAGCCACTCCTCTGCACTTTCTGCCGTAGGGTGAGTTTTAAAGAATGCTATAAAACGCATCAGTTGCGGCACCATACTTACAAAGGATCACTAAATTCAAACTTCACTGGGAAAGGCGGCCTCTTTGGTGACTGCCAAAACAAACCTGGTAAGAAGACAAACTTAAGATGAAATCCTAAGGAATCAGAAACAGAAATGCATGACATATGCCATGAATTAATGTACTTACTTCCATCTTTTAATCGTGTATCAAGGGGAAATGAATGAATGAGCTGAAGAGCCTAGAGGAGAAGCCAGAGTAGCATTAGTAATTTCTCATACACAGATTGACAAATCAAGCCTTCCTTTTAGTAATGACGTGAAACCTTGATACAGCTTTGAATATACCCTTAAAAGGCAGCTGTAGTTTAAACTGATAAGAAAATCTAAGGTACCTGTGTCAAGATGCAGAACTTAAAGGCACAAGTACTACAGACAGTGGCAGGTACGTTCATTCACAGGACGAAGAACTACCTCATCTGTACAAAGTCCAAGCAACTGTCCAAACTCCAACAAGCAAAGTGTTCCTCCCACCCTGCTGTCACTTGAGGATTCTTGCATGGCAATCCATAATGGGGATTCTTTTCTCAGTGTGACAACTATCACCAGGGCTCCCAAATACAGAGATATGTTTATTAATACACAATATCAGGATTACATCTTTCTGAAAAAAATGCATAGATGCACCCACTTTAAGCAACACTGTGGGACAGCTTCTCAGAATGACTGGCTTTCGTGTCAGCCAACCTTTCTATGACAACTTTGAGAAAATATGGGATGCGTTCAGTAATAAAGGTTTCATGCGAGAAACAAAAAGCCAGTCTTTTAGTGAAACATCCCTGACATTCCTGCAGCTCTAAAAAACCACAGAACAATCAGCTGGAAAAATACCAAAGAAAACTGCAAGCAATACAGTAGAAAGAGGAAGGAATGCAGTATTTTTAAGTTTCAAGTACAGTTTTTTATTTATGAAGAGGTAAAGGTAAGTACAAAGACTTGGACACCTACTTATTAGGGCTACAAAGTTTTCAAAAACCCCTAGTCTAGCACCACTTCATTTCCAGATCTTACCTACCTTATGGCTAAAATACTTCTCAAATTTTACTCTTGCTAGTTCCACACACTGAGTCCAGCTTCGAGGTCTTCTACTGAGTGTTTTAATAACATGAAAACAGCCTTCTAAGCTCTCCCCTGATTTTATTCTCTAGATAGAAAAGGAAATATGAAAAAGTTAGAACAGACAAGATTCCTCCCAATCCAGTCAAACAGTAAATATGGTTTCAGTAAGTTATAGGCAAAAGGACAAAAAGGATCACTGTGGGAAATACTATATGCAATCTTTTCACCTGGTTTTTCCCCAGGGGCTGTGGTCTACATAATTTATTTCCACACAACCCTATGGTCTGTAGTCCATTAGAGAGTCACAGGAAAAAATAATAGGCAATTGAGTCTAATTTAATTATATAGCTGAATTCACTTAAAACTAAAGTTTTCCCTTCATTTTTCCTAACTGTTGCACATGTGTGTGATATCCACTATACACTCCCCAGGAGCACCACAGTATTTCTGATATTTCTACATCATGTACAGAGCACACACAAGCTAGAGAAGCAGTCCATGCATGAGGCTTAGGCTCTTAATTATGAGACTGGCCAGAAATATTGTTCTCATGAAAGGTGAGCTAATAACTTGACCAAATAAGTATTCAGGTTCTCTCAATATTCAGAACATAACCCAAATCTCACTGAACTTAAATAGAAACAAAATCCATACAGCATTAGTTTAAAACCTGTATTTTACCACAGCCACACTTCCCTACCTGTAGAACGTCTTCTGCAGACTGATAGGTTTGCCAGAACTTGTTAAACAACGAAGGCTTGTGAGAAAATGAACTTTCAAACTAGAAAAGAAAGAAATATGGCGTTGGACAAGAAGTATATCAGATCCCACACCTTTCCAAATACACATTCAATTACACTTAACGCCATTAAGCTTATTTCCTTACCTTATCTCTTGCCCACTGTATTGTATGCTCAATAGCAGCTGGGAAAGACTTCAAGGTGCAAAAAGGTATTTCTTCTTCTGGTGGATCCCGCTGTAATTAAAGACAGATGCATGTAAATGCATGCTTATTGCTAATAATGGCACTGGGTGTTTCTAGACTGTATTAGTTTAAAACTCCACTGTTATATAATACAAGGTGTCATGTTTCAAAGCTAGAAAGACTTCTGTCTTCGTGGAGACTAGCAAGACCATTAGGATGCTCAAAATCCTGTCTTTGTTCTCATGGCACCATATCATGGTGTTCTCAACCAGTAAGTGTCTACCTTGTAAAGGCCGTTGAACAAGAACATAACCAGAGGGATACTGCAAGAGTTTGAAGGTTCTTTTCCCCCTTCTCCAGACAGAACTGTTCCACATGCTTGCAGAAAATGAGGATTTTTCTACTACAATTTAAAGTAGAATTCCTACTACAGAGGCTTATATTTTTCATACCAACCTGTGGAGGTGATAATCAGCAAAACCAGAATGATCAGGCAGAAAGCAGTTCTAAGCAAGAAACAAGTGCAAAACCCACAACTGCAATGCCACTGTGGGACTAGATTTTTATTTATAAAATCAGAGTTGTTTAGGTTGAAAAAGGCCTTTAAGATCAAGTCCAACTCTTAACCTAGCACTGCCAAGTCCACCACTAAACCATATCCCTAATTACCACATCTACATGTTTTAAATACCTCCAGAGATGACAACTCAACCACTTCTCCGGCAGAAGAAGTGGTTGAGTTGTCATCTCTGGGCAGCCTGTGATTGACAGCCCTTTGGGTTAAGGCATTTTTCCTAATATCTAGAGTAAACCTCCTGTGATGCCTTAAGACTATTTTCTCTCATCCTAACACTTGTTACTTGGGAGAAGAGACCAACACCCACCTGGCTACAATCTCTTTTCTCAGTTATAGAGAGCCATAAGGTCTCCTCTCAGCCTCCTTTTCTCCAGGCTACACAATCCCAGTTCCCTCAGATGCTCCTGATCAGACTTGTGCTCCAGACCCTTCCCCAGCTTCGCTGCCCTTCTCTGGATCCACTCTAGCACCTCCATGTCTGTCTTGTATCAAGGGGCCCAAAACTGAACCCAGCACTCAAGATACAATCACTTCCCCACTCCTACTGGCCACGCCACTCCCTATAAGGGCCAGGAGGCTGTTAACTGCCTTGGCCACCTGGGCACACTACTGACTCATGTTCAGCCAGCTGTTGACCAGCACACCCCAGTTCTTTACAGCCAGGCAGATTTCTACCCCTCTTCCCCAAGTCCATAACATTGTAAGGGACGCTTTAGAAGGGAGCTCTCAAGGAGGAGTGGGGGGAAGCCAATCCCTTGGAAATGCTTCAGGATTAGGACTTTTTCCAAAGCTTATGTGTCATGATTCACATAGTACATAGTACTTGCTTTTGATTATTGGCTTAGGTGTAATCTTCAGATAGATAGCAGAGATTATAACTCCGGTCTGCTCAAATCTTATTTCCTGTGAGCAGAAACCAAGAAGTAATTATATAGTACTGATCTTCAACTGAAATAGGCCACATATTTTAGACACATACATAAATTATTAAAGAATCAGAATGCATTATGGGATTAGTTACAGAAGGTAAACCATGCTCTTAAAACACTTACATGACTATTATAGGACTCTGTCAGGTGTGGCACAATAACTTCTGTGTGTCCTTTCGTTCCCATAGTTCCAGAGTCTATAAGAGGACGCAGGTTTGCTACACAACGACTTGCATGGAAAGACACAAAGGATCAGAATACAATGTAATCACTTAACTCTCGCCTTGCACAGATTACCAGAGTGTAACCAGAACTGACTCTAGCCACTTTCCTTAGAGCAGGAAGCTTGCACCAAACTCCAGAAAAGATAGTAACTAAGAAGAGCTATTTCAAGTGAGATCAAGATACCATTATCCCAATCCTATCTAGGATAGGAACATCAGTAATTCATGAACTTACTCTCCTCCACATGAATAGTAGCCACCACACACCAGCAGAACTGGCTTCCACCATGAGGATAAAACCCTTCCTCCCCGCTGCCAGCATCCTCATAAGGAAGCAAGATAAATGTGTAGTTTGCTATCAGACCTTATAAGCAGCTGCAGATCAGGAATATCACAGAATGACAGAATGTTGGAAGGAACTTTGAAAGATCATCTATTCCCCTTGCCTGAGCAGGATCACATAGATTAGATCGCACAGGAATGCGTCCAGGTGGGTCTCGTTCCAGCTTGGACACACTGGCCCATCACGGAGACATTAAGAACAGAAGAGCAGAGTTCACGTAAGAAAAGCACCCTTTGTTTCCTTTCCACAACTTACCTATCAATGTATCTCCTTGCCTCAACATTGTCCAAAGCTGTCACAATCACATCTTGCTTGGTATAGAATTCATCACTGTAAGTGTTTTCAGTGGCTGGACAAACTTTATTAATATACGAGTCAATCTTTAAGTAAGGATTGATATTCAGGGTTGCTTCTGCTGCCGTATAGCTTTTAGGTTTCTGGAAGTATAAATACATACATACATAAACAATATTCAGATAAAGAACATCTGGGACACATAAGTATCAACTTCATTTGCTGATCAGACAATTCACTGACAGAAATGTTAGTATGAAAAACATACAACTAAGAACATTATTTAATCATATACCTCCCTCACTAAATATACTCAAAATACAATGAGATTAATAAGGTATTTACTGAAGTAGTACATCAGAGATCACAAGTGTTAAACGGTGCAGCAGAAGCATATCAGGTAACTAAAACTGATGATGAGCTGCCTCCCATTCTCTCAAAATACTGTGAGAAAGGAGCAGATCATGACTGTCAGAGGTTAAACCCTCTGGCAGTCATGATCTAGGGATCATGACCTCTTCAATTATCTAGGGATCAGCCCTTAACAACAGCAGAACTCTAGACAGTACAGCTCCTGAAAGCTTGCAGAGCCCACCTTCCACTTATCTATCCATCCAGAATATAATCTGTTCCAGATTTGCTTGACATGAACAGGAGGCAGGAAATCCGGTGGCTGGGTTTTGGGCTGGGGAATCCCTTCTCCCCACAGCTGTCAAGATCCGAGACAGCTTTATATTTATTTATTTGGGGAGGGAAAAAAGGGTGGAGGGGTGCTGTTTGCAGTATAGAACACTTCTGCCAATGCTGTCCACATTTTGTTGATTTTGTTTTATTCTTCCTGAATTTCAATGGTGTAGTAAAGAATTTCTAGCATATTAACCCATGGCAGCTTCTTAGGCAACACAGCATTCCTCACCCATTCTCAAGTTCAAGAGATACTATCAGTCTGACACCAGTAGAAATAAACATCAGACCAGCAAAGTTATTGAACTGATACCAGCAATAAATGGGATGTCAACACAGTTCTAGGTATTTTTTTTTAAATACTGTACTTCATTACAGCCTTTAAGTATTTTCTGGACAAAAAGAGACACACAAGTTCAGCTCTCAATGGGGATGCAGTACAGAGATACAGAACAATAATCCAGAAAGGGTTTTTGCACAAGAAAGCCTACCTGTATGTGATGAGGTCGAAAAAGAAACTGCCTATTCAGGTTGGATTTCTCTATCAAGTCTGGATCTGTAATTGTAACCTAAGTCAGAAGGGGCAAAAGCAACAGATGGAAGTTACAGCAAGTGTAGCACTGAGCAAGAATCTTGATGAAATCTCTACAAATACTCATCAAAACAAAAGACTTCTCTTGGCAACCACTGCAGCTAACAGCTCTGCCTGTACAGATTAAAATTTGTATTAAAAAAATCAGAATACAGTAGAACTGCTCCAAGTGTGTTCTGCTCTAATCACACATTACTTCCACTCTGTGCTAAGCCTATTTATCCCCTGTGCAGAGATCAACCTGAAATAAGGCTTAGGCTTTTAACATTTGAGAACAGTCTAATTATTTAATTATTGCTTATCACATTACTTAGTAAAAAATGAGGTTTGGAGATGACTTACTAATCCTTTTTCTTGCCCAGTACCGACACCAAGAAGTGCAAAGTTTTTTAGCATTTCACAGCCTATCGCTCCACAGCCAACCTAAAGAAAATGACAGTTTTCAGAGTCAGAGACATAAATGAAAACCATGAAGACAGGCATAACAGACAAGTCCCATCACAATTTCGGACAAGTTATTTTGCAGTGGCACACATCATCAGGTATGCTCTTGTTATTCTGAAGACAGTGGATGTTTGCTGCATCAACAAGGCCTTTGCAAAAAGGATAACAGCGTCCATTATACTCACCAAGAAAACATTCAAATGGTGCAGCTTCTGACAGAGAGAGTCTCCAATACACGCCCTCAAGGCATCATACCGATCACCTCTATGCAGGCACAGGGCACAAAACCAGAACACAAGTAAACAGTAATTTGTGATTGACGCCAAACTTCACATTGATATGAACTAAAAAGAATGAGAGCGAGTCCCCTACAGTTCCTACTCCTCACATGATCAAACAGGACACATGTTCTCAAACCAAACCTGTCCTTGCTGAAAACAGCAGTGAACAAATTTTAAAAGAATAGTTTGTGCCTGATTGTGACCCAGATGTGAACAGGACATAAAAGAACAGACTGTAGTTATATTTACCGTGGGAGAAATTCTTCAGAGCTCATCTTCTCCAGAGGTGTTACAATGTCTAACATATCTATGTATAGCTGTAAAAAAACCAACCAAACAAAAAAAAACCACCCTCAACAATAAAAAAAAACAGTAAAAATCTGTGAAAAACATTCCTGTTATTTTAATTTAAAAAGCATATAAATATTTTCTACTTCTAGAATCTAGAAATTTAGAAGCACAAAGTTTTTACTGCCAGTGGAAGACATAACATTCAGCTCCCTACAGTTCACAATTTTAGTGGAGAGAAAAAAGTACCTGGACATAGAACGGGCAGAAAAGCTCACAGAAACATGAGCTGCAAACTTTCTGGCAGGCCTGTTACTACCCAAATTAGACTGTGAAGTTTTTTAATTTAACTTTATTCTGAGAGTCTGGAAGCACTGTCATTATGTACAGTAGCTTAAGCTGGCATCTGGACTATACCACACCTTTGCAGCTGTGTACTGAGAGGCCAATGCTCCCCCTTGCTTGTGCGGGAAAAAAGAATGTGATGTCTGAACCACAAATACAGACTTTTTAACTAAAATTGCCTGTATTTTTATTGTACACATAAAGCCATTCTACTTTTTCCTAAATTCAGTTGCAAGTCTTCATCCACCCCCACCCCTCTTCAGGCTATCTTGATCACAAATTATTTACATATTCACAATATTACTGCCATAAAAAAAAGAAAGATCCAAAAGCAAAGACAGCCTTACCCACTGCTGCAATGGAGAAAATTTTCCTGTTACTGCTTTCAAGACTTCCTGGCTAGCAACACCACCTACTGCTGCGGCCAGAGGAGCTAGAAATCCCTGAGCAGTCCTAGACAGCCATTTCACTACATCTCCATTCACCTGAGGCTGAAAAATAAGACATAATTAAACAGATTCATCCCATCAATCCAGAAAATCAGTACTTGATGTTTCTTAGTAAAGACAGAACAATTATTTCACTCTGACCATCAAAAGGTTTTCATCCAAGGTAGATCTACTATATACCCTGTACTTGTAATATGTATTTATCTAAAAACTGGATTCATAGAGTCACAGGATTCAGCTTTCATGTCAGGTGAATGTTCGGTTGAATCCATGCTGATATACCTCTGTTTCCCCACATGGCTTTCAGAAAGCCATATGATCCATCTAAAGATGGATATAAAGACCAGAACAAAGACCAACAATTAAAGCATGATCTCTAGGCAAGTAAACAAATACATAAAAAATTAGTCATAATGACGAAGGTTCTTTACTCACTTTGTTTTCCAGTGTTTCACTTACAGACATGGCTATTTTCAACATTTCCTCAGCATCTTGAAGGCATCTACATATCAGGGAAAAAGCAATATTTATAACTTAAAATATTCTAGAGTCCTTCTAAAAACACAATCAATGGAGAAAATATAGCACTGGATGCAGTAGGAAGAGTTTGGAAATTCATATTGGCTTTAACAGATGTACTTCTAGGTGTTATGATCATTGAATCATAGAATTGGTTTTGGTTGGAAGGGACCCTTTCGATCATCAAGTCCAAGTTATGGTTAGCTCAAGAACAGAAGTCTCAGTGGAGAAGCCCCGGTGCAATTCCAGTGTTAAAAATTATACTTTTCAAATAGTGTTGTCTTGTCTAACAGTTATACACATCAAGAACTACTATTACTGAAAATGAAAAACACAAGCATAGGCCACACAACATTAACACTAAGGCACCCCCTTAATGTACCTGGTTCTTGCTTCCTTTGTAACAGTAATGGCCTGGTACATCTGTGTCTGAACAGTGACATTCTTGCTCCCTTATTGCTTGGAAACAATAATGATAATCAATCACCTTCTGAGAACCTGGTGCTCCTCTGTATGAGCC
>VXBZ01005400.1:13350-26363 GCA_013399135.1 Heliornis fulica
GGGGGGGGAATCCCAGAAAAGTTTTGAGTTTGTGCAACTGGTGGGACATACCAGAATACTGTGTCATCCAAGCAGGGATGAGGTGGAAAAGTACCCGACTTAAATTATCTCAAACCCTATAAATAGCAATGCTGAGGCCCTTTGAGCTGTCCTGGATCTCAGTAGATGCTGACCAGCATGTCTCTTGAGCTGTGATATCACTCAGGCACAAAGCTCTCAAGAATTGTCTGCTGACAGGAGGCCAGGGCAAAGCCAGACTTCTCAAATCTCAACTACCGCTCACTGAGCAATGCCAATGCATTGGGAGTATTTACTTCAAACTCAGAGGGAAATAATAAACTAACTTCCTTCATCCACCTCTCTACAAGTGTGGGTGGTACACATAACCTGCGTATTTTATGGTTTCGTACATGTGTATTTATACACTGTGATTTAAGATAACTTATAGTAAGTTAGTGTGAATCTTGTCACGCTCAAATCTGTAATTAAGCTGCTGATTTGATTATAATATATTTTACTGAATTACATGTGGATCTGAATTAGTCAACTGAGTGCTGACTAAATTCAACTTTTGATTTAACTCATCCAATTTATAAAATCTCAACTGACTACATCATAACCATGTCAAACGCTTTCATCCATGACAGTCTGCTGCATTACCCAATGTTCGGTCCACGGCCAAAGTTCTCCTGGAAGTGGTTCAATGCAAGCATGGCAATATGGATCTGCAATGGTGCCTATTAATACAACAATAGCTGTTGATTAGTTACAAACTCGAGAAATTAAGGAAACAAAAACAACTCTTTGAAATCTTTTACCATTTCACTTCCTTGTCTCTGAACCATACCGCTCCAAAAAGTTTTTAAATAGCATTAAAAAAATAATTTGAAACACTAACAATTTTACAAAGTGCAATTATAAAATATGACTCAGTAGCAATGCTCTTCACACCTGTTCAGCACTCACATCGGCTAAGACCAATGAAAGAGTCCCCAAAAGAATTTAGTGCTGAAATTGGAAAAATGCAGCAATACTCTTTTAACTAGATGTTAGAATGCATTGCATGCTGCTACACGTCAGTAGCAAACTCTTTGACTCTTAATGCTCCAGCATTAAGAGTCAAAAATAGAAAATATGAACAGGCAAGTTAGACCCTACATTATCAAACAAAGAAAACATTAGATCAACATTTTTTTAGTTTAAGATTTTAATGAGCCCAAGACTTACTTGTGCCTTGCATGTGTATAACACTTAACTAAATTACCTTTGAGACAAACACTGCTAGCTTCCTCTCAAAAAAACAACAACAAAAAAACTAAACAAATCACCTCTGAATTATTTTTTCAAAAGAAAAAAAAGTATTCTTACACTGCTAACTCCAGTTTCCAACCAACCCACGATTACTTTTATCCGATTATCCCAGCTTTCATGCCAGTGTAATTTTTATCAACCAATCAGTAAACACATGAAAAAAAAATCAGTGTTGCTTTCAAAATTTACACAATGAACTGACTTACCAAACACAGAGATTTTAAGCAGCAGAAGTGATTGAGCTATGCACTTACAACAGACTTGCTGCAAATCACAGATAACAAGCCACTACAGTGGCCCAAACTAACATATGTGAGAACACGAACTGATGCCTCTCTCATTTCATACTTTAAACTTATTTTAAACTACTACAGAATAGAGTTAGGAAGTTATATTGTTCTACACACAGAACTGCAGATTACATTCCAAGTAGCTTTAACATTAAAGCATTTACATCCAAATCCCCATGTTAATTACCTCAGGCTTGCTAAAATCCGCAACGAGGCATAATGGATTTGTCATCTGCTTCTCCAACCGTTCCTGGAAAAAAGAATTTATGATAACACAACACTTGCTTAAGGACATAACAGTCACTGCTCTCTAATAAAACAATATGCTTCATGGGGAGAACAAAAGACCTAAATATCCCCTCTTACTTGAGCTACTATTACTCTCTCCATTATTAATACCACAGAAGATGCATAAAACAATAATCTACTGCTAAGTTTTGTCAATCAAAAAAGGTCAGAGAGCTGTTTTACATCCTAGTAGCAAGAGCCATCCCTTAAACTGCTCTGTAGTCAGCTACTGGCGTTTTTATAGGCAAGGGGCTTTTTGCTTGTAGAACTTCCCCACTCAGGAAGAATATGAAGCCCTTGCTTCACAGAGACAAGGTTCAGAGCTGTGCATGCTCGTATCACAATTCCTACCCAGTGAAATTACGTGTGAACCCAAATCATGGGTAAACAGAATCACATATCTGCTGAACTCTACTTGCAGTGGTCAGACCATTAAAACGCAGGAACCTGCTCATGTCAAACACACACTTACGAAGCAAAACATCTTGGGAGTCTTCACTTGGACAGCTATGCCACCATGTAAGTAAGGCTCCATATCTGATGTATTGCCAATGCTGAAGGAATAAGGTGATACCACTGAAAAGAGAAAAGAATAAACAGTGAGTGATAATTAAAAGTATAAATGGATACTACAATTTTGTATACAATAATGGGAGGGAGGGTTGCCAATGCTTTTATGCTGTAATTTTGTAGTGCACTAGCTTCATCTGAAAGCATAGACACAGCTGATCGTCCTAACAGGATTGCTCCTTTCTGCCAGTTTCTGAGCTTAAATATTAGTTTCACATGATCTATTATGAAATAAGGTTTTTGAAGTGGCAGCAGATTTAACAAGAATTTTGATGACCACAGCTCTATAACAAAAACAAAATCACTCTCAGCTTTATTTAGACTGTGCACAGCAGTGTCCAGTATATTGCTCAGTAGAGGATTTTAGCGCCGTGACTAGAACAACAGGTAATCAAAAAGGGCAGCTGAAGCACTGAAGTCACATCTTTCCTCTCGTACCATCTGGAGCAAAAATTGTTACTTCATGGAAAACCAAAACTAAAAGCTGGGCTATGACTGAGAGTTAGGAACCGAACACAGCATCAACACTAAACACAGCATCAGCACTAGCAAAACAAAACGCTCCAGAGAAAACAGACGCGACCACATTTTTCAAGGGTACTGTTTTGTCCAGACCACAAAATAGTTACAAACAAAACAAACTCACACACACACTCTCTCTCTTCTGCTCCAGACATTAAGGCATTCAGATCTGGGAACTGGGCTATGCCCCAGTATCCAAATTGAACCAAGCCCCATCACTCAAGATATGCATGATGCACACCAAAGGTGGGTAAACATAATCATGAGAATCACTTCACAAGCACACTTAGAAATAATGTCAATGCATACCCATACACTTAAATTGTCACCCAAATATCTCCAAGGCAAACAGTGATGCACAATATAGTATTAATTTAGTTCAAAACCGTGAGAGAAGCAGAAGCATTACAGGAACCTCCAAACTCAAAAAAAACCCCACCCACAAAAAACCCAGTTTTATTGGCAAACTAATGATACTAAGTTCAGAGGTTACCATCTAGTTTCCACCAGCTCAGAGTTTCTACTGCTCCTTAAGCAGCAAGATGGATTTGGGAAGACTTTATTAAATGGAAACAAAGTCAAGACAGCACTAGAAAGACCTCTGCACCAGAAAGCAATTCTTATGTGCAAGCTCACTCAAGGCCTGCACAGCTCAGCACTCTTCTGGCTACCATAACTAACTCTACAGTCAGCTAATACAGGCCAAGGCCAAAACCAAAACACCTTGCAAACAAGTCAGCAACAGCTCACCTGTTATTTGGTGCGTGGATCCATTTAAACATGACATTCCATTAACTTCCCGAAACGTTAAGAACTGTCCTGTCTCAAGCCTGTGTGGATGATTTTCAAGGCAAGTGACAATACCAGGATTTGACTGAAAGCACAAATGACAAAATTAGCATGGAGGAAAGCATCTTGTGCAAAGGAGACCTGCTTCATCACAGACAGACACCTTTCACCTATTTAAACTGCAGCCTCAAACTGTTAGCACCTCAGTTCTGCCATGACAAGGGAGTTACCTACAATAACTTTTTCAGTCATTTCATTTAAGTGTTTTCATAACAGATTCTCTCATGTTTACCTTTTACAGCATGCTAAAAAATTGCATCTGAAGTAATAGTGAACTCAACTCCATTTCCCAAACCAAAAATAGACTGTACGTACAAAGAAGTTTTCACAGACATTAAGAAATAAAGTCTTGTGAATGGTCCTCATTGCTCCATGTTGCCTTTCTATCTGATCTCTTAAAAAGGACAGCACACCTTTATTCCTGTAAGTTAGGAAGCTTGCAAAGCTAGACATCCATAAATACAGGAAAGCTGCAGACTCAAACGGATCACAAACAAACTCCCACTTGCAGGATTCTCACGCAACACTGCATCCTGTTACAGGACACTGTGCCAACCTCCCATGTGCACAGAGGCCCCTCAGCAGTCTGAGGACAGCTCAAACCTTGTGGTGCAGCTCAGGCTGTAACACAGTGGACTTGCAAGCAAGCCTGGCCTGTAAAGTCTCCTGCCCATCCCTTCCTAAGCTCCCAACATTAGAAAGGTTTAGGTTAAGTAGCGTAAAATATAAATACAGTGGACTACAGTCTCTGTGGCATGAAGAGTGGCAAATGAGATGAACAGAAAAAAAATTTTCTCTGATTTTAGGGACAGAATGACACCTTGACCCTATCCACCAGACAAGAACAGTCATGTCATGGTGTTTTTGATATCGAGTTGTAATTCTGTTCAGTTTTATACTTAAAGAGATGAAGAATGATGCAACTAAAGTATCAGGTTATGAATCACAGGATATGTATACATGTATATATTGACTCCATCTCCCCTTCTGGTTTGATTATTATCACATCTAGACTAGAGATAAACAAAAGCCTTACACCCAGCACAATGAGTGAGGTTACAGTCTGGACTTCTGGATTTGACAGAGGGAGCTAAAGTCATTTCCATTTACAAACCAAGAAGATCAATCAGGTACCTTCTCTAACATTCTGCCCTGGAAGTATTTGCAATAATATTCTTGTCACACCACTTTGGTAGGTTAAAATAAACTCTAAGTTTTTTTTCAAATAGGTTCTCAATCACCTTGAGCATTCCAGCTGTCCTCCTCTATACATGCTGCAGTGTCTCATAAAAAATGGCTACTTTCATGCCTACTTCAGGGCTACCTTAGAAGAAGTAACCTATTGTTACACCACAGCTATGTCCTCTTCTTTCTACATCACCTCATTTCTTTCTCTCAAAAAAAAAAAAAAAAACAACCAAGAAAGAAATTTGTGATGTTACACTGCAAGTAATGACCAGAAGGCATCAGTATGCTCTACAATATTAGCATGTTGTCATTGGCTGGTTTTGATGGAGACACTTAGATACTTAGAATGAAGTAACTTTGTATGCCCATTTTCAACTGCTTAGCAGGCTGCTCAAGTGAAACACTCTGCTTAGTCACGTAGAAAATAATGAGTTGTTATTTTTAAATAAATAAAGCAGCACAATGACTTGTATCCCTTACTTGTGTTATATTTGAAATGAAGATCTCCTTTGGCTCCTCTCCTGTTGTATCCAGCACTTCAAATTCATCACCGAAGTCACAAAACAAACGTGAACATATTCCATATACATCTGCACTGATGAACTACGGCAGAAAGTAGGAATCGTGAGTATCACTAAAACAGCACAAGCCGAAGGAATGACCTCTCACATTCAACTTGGTCCAAGGCTAGAAAGACGTTCTAGCCTATTAAATTCTATGGTGAGAAGGTCATGTGTGCCCAGGCCACTGACTATAGCACTGCATTCATGACAGCCTTGAACAGTTTCTTTAACAGAACTACTTTTCTTGTTTTGTTTTTGTTTTTTTTTTTTTAAACAACCAAGCTATGGTTATTTGGGCTGGTATCCAGGGTGGTATTCAGGTAACACCACACACACACGTACAGTGTAGCAGCCTCATATTCCCCAAACTCATGCTGCTCCATTAACATGCTGCCTCCATTTCTCAACAGAACATGTTGGAGGTCCAGAAAGCTAACTGTATAGATTATTTGTGTCTTTACATGTGTTCGGGTTTTTTTTCATTACCTTAATTGGTGGTTGCTGAGCATGACAGAAGTCATTAATCTTCTTCTGCAGCAAGAGACTTGCTTCAGTCAATATGACACACTGTGAACAAAAACAGAAATAAATCTAAGACACTGAAAGCAATCAATATCTTCAGGCTTTGGAAAAAGTATCAGTGATATAAAAAATACTATCAGTAAGTTACTCAGGCACCCTGATTCCTTTCCCTCATGCATAACACAGGAAACATTCCTGAGTCAGTTTTCTTGTTTTCTCATTGCACATTAGAACAGACAGGGTACTAAGTTCTGGAAACAAAATGAGCAAGGAGCAGTTAATTTTTCTTTTTTTTTTTTAACACTGCAGCTTTTATATTAAAAATCTAATTGGAATATTTAAAAAAAGAGTTATGGATTATCTCAAAGAAAATGCATATCTAGAACTTCAATCTTAAAGTTGGCAAAACAAACAGAAGTGATACTCATCAAGTGCAACATCAAGAAGTCTGCACAAGCTTCAAGTATTGGTGCTCATAAAATTTTCGACATTAAAAGAATGCTTGCAGAAATTGCAAATTTAGGGCAGTATTAGATTACAAAGCACATGGCACTGTGTCCCATTCAGTTACACAAGGTTTATTAGAGTCGGGACATTCAGAAACCACAAGCTACATTGCAGAAGTTCCCAACTCAGCCTGAGCCATACACAGAGGCAGGACAGCTGAATGAACAACTGAAAACATCCTCATTCCACCACAGAAGAGTTTGTTTCATTAGATATGTACACACATACATGATCCTTCTAATTATACAGCAAGAGTTTCTCCTGCTTGAAATAGAGCACACAAAATAATATACCTAAAACGCGTGCTATATAGTTGCAAAAAAAGCCCTGACAACAATGGTACAGTTTCACCTCTGAACAGAAAAAAAATATAAAATGGATGACAATCTCATTTAACTATTTATTGTCATGGCAGATTTCATAGTAAGTGTCATAAGAAAGTGCTAGGAAAACAAAACCTCTGTTTCAAACAGGAAAAGACAAGCACGACCATTTCATTAGTCCAAATACAGGTCCAACTTCTTTCTGTATATGATCTCAAGATTCACTTTCAAGCTTGTTTTCTTTTTATTTATATTAAAAAAAAAAAAAAGCTGTTTACTCTGGCCAAACATCACATACAACTGCTTTAGGAGTGACCTACCTGGTAATGCTTTAGAAAAGACAGATCTGTAGTTTCATCTAGGGGCACAGTTGATGCTTCTACGTGGACATATGGATTGAGTTCTGCAATACGATGAAGTGTGGCTTCAGCCCTGAAAGAACAGCAACTTTCAATTTTTTTATGCATCTACAAATCTGTATTTTCAATACAGAATTGCATACCACACATGCCCTACAAGAGTCCCTCAGGAAGTCTCCTGGCACCAATCGCCAACTTATTCACACTTCAATTCCTAGCAGGTCTGAGGCAAACAGCTCTGTCCAACATACAACAGGACTCATTGATGGTCTGGTGTCATGGCTGTTTTCTAGTCTCACATGGGTGGCCGAGAAAGCCCAAGGAAGAAATGCATCCTGGCCCCACTATTAAATTTACATTGCAAGCTCACAGCTGCACAAAGCAAGGTGTCTGACTCTGGCAGAACTCCAGTCCCAACCTGGACTTCCCCTAATATCTGGGCACTGTCTTCAAAGACAGTAACTCCGGAGAAAGGGTTTATCAAGTAACTGATATGTATTAGCAGCTCTTGGACAATGAGACATTATTTTGCCACTGATGAAATTGTTACTCCCAGTCAAGTTCAGTCCTCCCTCATTTCAAAGACTTCACAAACCTGTTCCTTTGACTGGCAATATCATCTTCATGGATGAAAAAGTTGATCCCCAAATCCCATTTTGTGCATTGCTTTGTGTCATGAACTGTAAGAGCCTAAGAGAGTTCAGAAAAAAGCATTTACTGGAAGAAGTGTACATGGTCATAACATCCAAAAGGACATAAAATGCTGGAGAACTAGTACTGATGAACATTTAGTTGTATCACGTATAAGAAAACTCTTCCAACCTCTTTTCCATTGGATTAAAACCATTGGATTAAAATGAAACAACCCTTCTAACATCTACACAAAAGGATTCTGATGGATGACAGAATAGGATGACATGTTTTGAATAACTTGGCTTTTGAGTTTATACCTCTAGGTATAAACTCAAATTTAGGAGAGGCCACTTTGTTCAAAAGCATTCAATGTCTGATCAGCTGCTGGCTAAAGTATTACACAAGGTCTACCAGAGTGCAGTGGACATTAATGTGAGACTCTGGCCATACCACTATCTATCCAGATTACAAAAAGTTTTCACCGCCACTCTGGTCCTCGAAGGTTTTGAAATCGTTCTACTGAAAGACAGGTGCAAAAACTTAAGATCAGCTAGCAAGCAGTGGTGTCCCTTTTTCTTCTTCTTACCCAGGAATACCCAACAATGGAACTGTTTTACATACCTTTACCCCAGCCAGAATTATATTTTTAGCTAAAAAACAAAAGAGAGAGTGAGAGAGGCACCATTGCAGATTTTTTTCACATCTGAAATTTAATCATTATGTGAGTGGACAATAACAGTATGTCATTGCTAAGAACTTCACAGCTGAAGGGTTTGATCTCTTTTACATTTGCCTCAAGCATTTTGCAGTACCACTGAAATCAATACAGCACCAGCAAGGTTAAAAAGGCTCTCCACATTTGTCAGTCATCAGCTGTTCATCCCACAAGCATGATTACAGTCACAAATGACAACAAACTGCAAAACCCCATGACTCTGTTCTGGCATCTGGTGCAGAGTACCATTAAAGCCAACCAAAAGGATAACACCCCAGGGAAGAACCAGCCGAGCCGTGCTCATGAAGAATAAGGGAAATAGTGTAAAATTCATAACTGCCCTGGTGCAAGACACTCGTTAACAATCTGCTCTCCTACCTCCAACCCCCACTATGTCCAGCATGTGGATAATTCAGGCTGTGGCTGTTCCTGCATTACATTCATTGATACTGATGCCTAAAGGAATAACTTCGATTATCCTCCCTCAACCCTCACCTAGGACACAGGGTTTTGGGTAAAGTGATCTGGCCCACTGAAGCACATTTGAAAGTAAAATTCAAAATCTGTTCTAGTAAAAAGCTTACTAGAGAAAAATCCAGGACTCTTTCTGCATCTACTATGCTATTCATGCTCATCATGCACATGTATAACATATACACACATCCTGCACTTGGATACTACAGACATGCTTATTACATCTGAAAATAAGCTTTACAAGTATTCTGGGACAGTACGCTTACATACACTTGTGTCTGATTAAATATATGTTACCTAACTTACCGATCTCCACACCAAGACCACCTATACCACTCAGGAACACGTGGGACTGAGCCATCTTCTGCATCGCAGTGTCTCCAAGAACATACCTCTGGCGACTACAGCAAAAATAAATTCAGATCAAAGCAAGATACCAATAAAGAGCATACAAAAGCAAGTCATGAGCACTCTGATATTTCCAATGAAGTTGAAATATTTCCCGTTATTCTATCATCCTGGTCAGTTTCTAATCTGCAATACCAAGTTCTGCAGATGAGTGTGTGTGTCACTACTCACCAGCCCTTGGCTCAACTGGTAACTGAGGACATACCCATGCATACATCTGGACTGTACAGTGCTTTGGGAAATAAATATATGTCATATTTCATATTTGCACCTACAATCCACATACTGAAGTGCATTTATTAAAAAGCTTTTCAGTGCCAGGTTTTAGAAAAAGGAAATAAGTTCTGAATAAGTGTAACACCTATTCAGGACAGTATGCTTTTGGAATTACCTAATGAAGACACAAGCAAAGCAAAGAATTTCTTTGTTATCAGAAAACTTCAAACCAGAGGGTGCAGCAGTTTTTGAAGTCAGAATCCAAGTTTTGAAAAACTCTTAGTTTCCAACCATACAATTAAAACAAACCATTCTAAATACAACCTTTTCCACCAAGTAAACTTATGACTTTCACAGAACTAGTACCAAAGAGTAAAATGACACATACATCATAGGAAGCATTGCACTGAATTAAAGAGAAGCTTCATTTGTTAATCATAATGGGGGGGGGGGGGGNGGGGGGGCTGGTTTAAAACATAAAAAAGCTTTTCATCCCACCACTTTTTTCCCAGGAATACTACTTGTTTCAGTATAGGCTTTCTGAACTATATGCCAAGTGATCTCAAGTCACTTCCAGCTAACAAATTAAAATAAAACAAACAAGCAAACCCCCAAAACCACAAATTTATTACTTTTTTTTTAATCCAATACCCTGAAGTCTGGAGGATAACAGAGATACCAATGATGTTCACAAGGACAGAGAAGTATGGCAAAGACTGAGGAATAAATGAAATGACAAAGAAGATAAATTATGTAAAGTCAAAAAAGGAAGGCAGAAAGGAGGTGAAAGAAGATGGGTAACAAGAAAAAGAGGAATATTTATGCTGTCAAAGGGAAAACAGAGAATGGGAGAAAGAAAATTAATATTGCAAATAGGACAAGTACTACTCCTTGCTTTCCAAAAAGCACACATAATTGAAACTAACAGAACTCTGTGCAACTCCATGCTTTTTACTGGTCAGAAAACACCTGTTACGAGACCAATAAAGGAATGATTTTATAGCAAGATGGACTGTGTCTTCAATTCAACCTGTTCTATCCGCTGACTTTGTAAGAAATGGGTTCTGTGTCACTTGCTGAGCACCTTGGGGGTTTTGCCTTAAAAAAGCAGCATGAGTACACACACCTTTACCTAACTGGCAATGTGTTTTCAAACCTTTCATATTACTGCAAGTAAACATAAGCGTTGCTGAAAAGTCAAGAGCAACACTTAAAAATCAGACATACTTACCTATACAAAGCATCATCAATTTCCATAGAATCTGCAGCCATGACAAGATACAGTTTGTTTACACTAGAAGGGTTACAAAAAGAAACAATCTGGTTAGGTTGGATGTAATTTCACAGTTGACCCCCTCCCTCAATTCTTCCACTGAAGAACTGAAAAACCACAAAAAGTCACATTACAATGTCACTTTTAACATTAAGAAGCATTTAACATTAATGTATAGAACACCACAGCATCTAGGTAATTAAAGAGCACAGGAGCCAGGTGACAAGAACACCCAAGCTTTCAACAAATTATTTCATAATACAGACATATTCATATTCCCGCTATGGAAATGTGGGCCTTACTTCTTTTATTTGCCACAGTTAGATTTATTAAAAGTAGAATTTAATTTTACATTAACAGCTCCAAGCTGCTTACCTTGCATCTACCTAATTGTTGCTTTTTTTTTTTTTTAATTTTGAAGATAGGAGATCCCTGAATGACAAGAAATATTTATTTATGCTGCATTACTTCTTTGTTACTTGAAAACCCTTAGGAAACAAAGTTACTGTTTCAGTTAACAAGAAAGCAATACCCAAAGATCTGAATTAATGTAACATTTAACTAAGACAAGAAGTTAAGTGGTTTGATAGAATTTTAAGAAAAAAATGTAATCTCTACAATGAAGACCTTCAGTGATTAGCAAAGACTTTTTAATTGTTGAGTTACCTTAGTGATATCCACGCACTAGGATTAGGAACAAACCACCACAGGGCAGCTTCTTTTATTTATGCAGGCTGGGAATTGGTGTTTCCTGGATTTGACTGCAACCAAATGCAGGAAGAGAAAATTGGACCTTATGTTTGACCCAGGACATCAGTTCTCATCACTACTAACAGGTACATATCTGGAAGTTTCAACTCCCTACAAACTCCCTTGGAAACCAGACATGACTGACAACCCTTTCTCTTAAGGGACTGAAAAGGAAAGGCCCAGACATACTAAGGAGTTTTTCATCTGAGTGCACAGATACACACTAAAACAGCTTGCAAGGCAATGCTGCCCAAATGTTAACTACTATTTACTGTTCAAATGGTTCTGGCAACTATTTTAACCTTTCTGAAGTACAGCACCTGCATCCTGTCAAAACTTGGAGACTACAACATTCTCACCTGAAATTTGGTCATTTGATTTTTAGGCTGAATTAGCACAGAAATAGCACAGCAAGGGTCAGAGTTACATTGAAGGCAGGCCACAAATCTCACCAGGTAAGTTCGTCCGCAGTGTAGACACTAACTCCTACGTGTAAGCTAGTTCAAAACGCAGGTACCTCCATCACAGTCTAGCCACCTCAGTCCAGCTCCTGCGCCCTTACACAACAAGGGCTCAAAACAAGCAATGCCAATGTTACTAGATCATCCTAGGACTCTGAGAGCTGCATGCTTCAGTCCTCGAGAAGGTTTTTTACCTACGCTTCAGTCGCTGCTTGGGACACGGAACTGGAATTTCCCCTCAAAGCAAGCCAGCATCACCTCCTAACAGACCAGAGCAACCACCCCCAAGCTGTTCAGCTCCTCCATAAACTGCACAGGCACTCAGGACTGTCCAAAATAAACAGACTGTGGTACTAAGGTGGGGAAAGGTGATCCACCCGTGGATAAAAACACCCAGCTGCTTCTGCTGTGGTTGCTGACAGCCATCTCAACTGGTGTGCCCTCCCAAACAGCCTTTTGTAACTGAGGATGTGTGATCAACCCACAAGAGAACCTTCTTCACCTGTATCACTCAGACCTGACAGTGGCTCTTCCAGTACATTTATCAATTCCCAGGTTTCCTCCTGAGTTCTCTGTTACAGCACTGAGCTGCTGCCAGCATTTACCTGTCAGGTATGGCAAAACACCTCCTTCCAAAAGAGGATTTAGTGGTACTCCTGTAAAGTGGCTCTCGGACAAAGTTTTGTTAACTTACTCCTGCATCCAAGTTATATTTCTAATTTTAGTTCAATCGATATTGGATCTATTGCTAAGAAATGCACGGGGGGGGGGGGGGGGGAAGATAATTGTTA